>LPNX010693169.1:374865-416517 GCA_001517045.1 Pseudotsuga menziesii
GTATCTAATAACCAAATGTCATTCCAAGAAAATGAAGTACTGAAAGCTTCTTCAATTCCTAGATTACAATGTGCAACAACATAATGTGCAGATTCAGGAGGGTTACCTTTATCATTTCCTTTATCTTGTACTTGCTCTTTCTTGTTAACAATTTTCTCCCAAGAAGTTCTACAATAACTGGCAGTATGACCAATTTTTCCACATCTATAACATTGTTTCTCTCCTTGATTAAATCTTCCCCCCCCTTCTTTTGTACTGTCCTCTTTGTCCTCTACCTCGACCTCTGCTTCTATTTTCATCCTTTGCAAATTCTTCTTTTGATTTGTGTCCTTTCTCTGCAAGACACAAAGTTTCTTCATTGGGTTTAGACTCCTTCTTCCCAAATGCTTTCTCTCTTTCTGTAATTTTCTCAACAAGTGTTTCAAAGGTCATAGCTTTTATTTGGCCACTAGCTTGAAGTGATTCTAAATAATGAGTATAAGTAGGATAAAGAGCTTTAATAAATGCAGTAAGTTGAATGTCAACTTTTACACCAGTTGCATCAATATCATGGAAAATGGCTCTAATTTCAGAAGCAAGTTTCATTGGATCATTATATTTTAATTCTAAGTTAAATAATTTCATCAACAGCTGTATGATTTCAAGCTCAGAACGTGAATCATACAAATCTTTTAGTTTCTTTAATGCTTCCCAAGCACTTTTGCAAGAAACTAAATGTCTACTTACTTCTTCACTTACAGAGGCAATAATCAAGGCATAAGCCTTTTTGTCCTTGCTTTTCCATAATGCTAACTCTTTGGCATTAGTAGGTGGTACTGGTGCACTTTTATCCACTTCATCTATTGCTTCTCCATCTTTCTTATCTTCTAAATTCTCATTTTCACAAATACCATCCCACATATCATTAAAAATAAGGGTATTTTTAACTTTTCGAAACCATTCTTGATAATTTTCTTTTCCAAACAAAATTACTCCAACAACTGAAATTAAAGAATTTATTGAAATTTACTGTGTAGTAAATTTTGTACAAAATACAGTTTGATATTTTCTTTTCCTCTTAGCGAATGTTCTTTAAAATCTTTTTATCTTCTAAAAAGATTTCCCGAAAGGTTTAAATATAAATGGCTGTTTAAAAACTTATATTTTCTGAAAATAACTCTCCAAAGATTTGATAATTAATTTAAAGAAATCATTGCACGAAAATATAAATGGTGGCTCTCTTCCTTTTTTTTTTATAAATAAAATAATTTTTAAAACAATTTACCGGAACAATTTACGTGCAGTCTCCCCTAAATGTGCAGTCTTTGTCTTTCTTCCACAATCCTTACTAAGCAGCTCTCCTTTCTTGGTGATAGCTCCTTTGCTGGCTCCTCCTTCACGGGCTCCTTCTTTCTCACCAAGTCTTTCTCATCAATGCTTCGCTGCCTTTGCTCTGATACCACTGATACAGGCCATGAAGAACCTCAGCAAATCAATATCTTATTACGTAGATGAGTGTTACATATAAATGATATCAAAACCGTTATCTACAGTTAGATAACGAGATTATTAACTAGAATTTACTAACTAATAACTGAAATATTATTTACAATGTAATCCCGAAGGATTATTCAACAGTAATCAATTGCTAAATGTCTTTTGATTGTAGTGCTAATGAAGTAAAGATGACTAGCTGCTCATTTTATTAAATGTAATTTAGTACAGCTTCAATTTCTGCCTATCACACAATATTCAATTTGGATCAAGATGCAGATGGTTGTTAGGATTTGAAGTTGTATCTTATCTGGTGTATTCTCACGACTGGTCTTTAGGTGACAGACTCCAATTCTTGGGACTGCAGATATGAAAAGGTGTAGTGGGTGCCAATGAAATCTAAATTGAATGGGTGTTTGTGTTTGCTGAATTATGTAATCCATGATCTTCATATTCTCATGCTTAAAATTGCCTCTGACAGCTTCCAAATGAATTAACTTTGATTGATATCAGTTCTAGTGCAAGAATATCAATATGTAAATGGCAAACCTTAAATTTTCTTGTGCTTTTGGACAAAGTTTTGACAATCTGAGAAATACTCCCACTAAAACAAGTCTGTTTAAGCCTACCTATGCTTAGTGATGCTTCTGTTTCTGAAATAGCATGCTGCAGTTTGCTATGTTTCCCATGCTTCCTCAAAACCAAGGGAAATGGGCATAAAAATCATCCAATCTAAGCTATTGAAGACTGGTTTTTGGTCCTTTATTTATGTTGATAAGAAATATTGCAATTTTTAGAAACCGGTGAATATTGCTGCTGGGGTTTATTACTTTTTCCTTGACTTGGATAGATATATCGAAATGAAATTGACCCTCTTTTAGGGATATCTTGAATATAGAGATGTCTTATTAGAGCATCTTATTGTATTGGCAATATAGGGAAGATATTTTTCCTTGATCCATATACAACATCATAATCGTCCCCTGACTCTGGTAAACATAGGGGGATAATTAGTAATTACACATTGGATACTACTAGGGGACGACCTCATGGTCAATATTCTAAACCACCAATAATATCCGTATCCGGATATTCTCGAAAGCTATCTCAATTGAATAGTCCAATAGAAAATAGTTCCATGTTGGATAATTATATAAGAGTAAATATGAATATGAATGATGATTTACACGAGAAATGATGCTTGTATAAATACCCATGCAAAGGTTGCCTTGGTGATGAGACACCACCTTTCATAAGGTGCTTCTTCATTTACCTTTTCATTTAATTATTTAATTAATTTATCAATATTATTAATATTTATTAATGCATATATACATTTTGTTAATTACATTGCCTTCCCCTTCAGGGAAGCTGTCCTCAAAGCTTTATTGAAGACAAGGCTTATGTCTGATTTCTTGTTTGTAATGACATCTTCTCAATCTTTGTGTTAGTAAATGCAACACACGACGAAACAAAATGATATGAGTTACGAATTCCCAAGAAAAATTGACGCATTGTTTGTGAAGTTGTCCATCGGAGATCTATCTTCATTAGAGTTGTTTGTTGATCGCTTTGTTGAATGGGATTTCTTGTTTTCTGTTTAGCTTGTTCATTTTGTGTTCTTTCTCTTCTGAAATCATAACTCCTCCGTTTATGTTCATTTTGACCCTGTTGTTGGTCAAAATGTTTTTTATGGTTTAGGTGTCGATAAGGAGTTTTTGTTGTTTGTTTTTTTAGTGGAGTGGATTCTTGTTCCTTGGCTTGAATTTGTTTGCTTGAGAGTCTGGAAGCTTCCTTCTAGATTTGCTCTAATTTGTTCTCTAATAGAGTGTTATTAGTCTGAATCTTTTGGAACCTTTCTACTTGTGACTTTTTGTCCTCTTTTAACTCTTTGATTTGCTCTTCTAGTTCTTGATTAAGATTTCTCAGGCGATGATTTTCTTCTTACTTCTCTATAATTTTTCCTTCAAACTCTTCATTAACTTGTTATGGCTTCCGGTTTCTTTATAACTTCTTGATCTTTGTAACTGACGTTTTGTTATGATTCTTTAGTTGAAATACTTCTTTTGTCTTGCTTGTTAATGTATTATTGTTTTTTTGTAATTTCCAACTTGTGTTCCCTTCTAATGTCGTCATATTTCTGTTGGAGTTCTTTCATCTGTTGCTGATGTCGACATATCTCGGATTCTTGACTTTCCAACTTTCTTTGGACTATTGCAATTTCTTCATCCTTGTCATTTAGGAGCACGCTCAAACTTCAAATGTGTCAGTTCTTCTTTTGCCTTACTGTCGTCAACTTCCTTCTTAATACCTTGGTTTTGTGATGTTTGATTGGGACACTTTAATTCCTCAATCTGCGCAAACAAATCTTCCATTTGTCTTTCTTGGTCCAAATATCTCGTCTTTAAACTCCTTTTGAAGATTCTGTAAGTCGATTATCGTTTGTAATCTTCTATTTTCATTTTGACAACAGACTAATTCATCTTCTAATTTTTTTATCTGAATACATGAACCATAAGCTATGATTATGAATGGACTTGTATTCTTATGAAAATGTTATATTCTCCTTGATTATGCTGCTTCGTTGACAATTTTGTCTTCAAATTTTTTGATGGTAAATGGTCTCCCTTTGACTTGGCTCTTTTGTCGATAATTTTTCTTTGAGGCTTTTGATAAGAGGTAGAACAAACGGCGTAATAAACCCTAATGTAGTTCCCTTGGAAGGAATTCTTCTTTTAACTTTGACTTCTTTTTTTCTTTAAACTTATTTATGGATTGTGTGTAGATTGGGTGGTTGGGAAGGAATGTTACCCTCCCCACCCAAGTTCAAATCTTGAGGATTAACTTTTATAAAAAATAAATATTAACCCTTGGGACTCACCCTTATAATATATTTTATTAAATAGACTTTTTTTTTCTTGTGGAAAAAAAACATAATTTTATATCATCCGAAGAAAGTAAAATTACATTTTGTAGATATACAATTTTGCATATATGTGAAAGAGAAAGAAATATCATCAAAATATGAGCTGTAAAAAACCACACTCAGAGCATACATAGATAAACTGAAGCAAAACAGTCATCAAACAAGGACCAATCATAAAAGTAGCGTCACGGAGTAACTGAAATCAGTCCATAAATGATCCACACATAGAGTCCCGGATCCAGAGAGACAAAATACTGCATTCTGTCCCACAAAATACAGACCCAAGTCTGTCCCAATAAACCAGCTGCTAGTGAAGAACTGTCAGCAGCCATAGGGCTGGCCTTCCCCAGCCAAAAACCTGCCTTGAAGTTCAGTAATGAAGTGCATAAAAACAACGGATATAATAGAGTACCCACAGCAGAAATTATAATTGTTCTTCCACCTCAATAAAAGGTCGATGGAAAAATTCATAAACGGTATTATCTAACCGTTCTTTAATCTTCCACAAGTCCGTAGCCAGCTGGGGCCCCCCCTTCAAGGCCAAGTCCGCTTTGCAGTTGTTTTCCCTGTAAACATGTTCACATGAGAAAGAATCAAATGTGTCTATGACTGCCAAAATAGATAACAAAATGTTCTCAAGCCTCAAGTCTCTGCAGTGCTGAATCCTCTTGATCCAATTTATCACATTTAGCGAATCACCAAAAATCTTTAGAGTTCTACACCCCTTCTCTGCTGCATAAATGAGTAAAAGTTTTAAACTGAGTAGTTCTGCATAATTGTTACTGCCTTCCCCCAATCCTGCTATCAGTTCAAAGGAATGATTTTCAGCCAGATGCAAAATCGCTCCACCCCCGCAAATGTTATTTTGTGAAGTTCCATCGAAGAAACCCCAAGGAGCAGTTCTATCAATATCTAAGGCCATAACTTCGCTCTGCTTTTTCACCCTGATAATTTATTAAATAGACTTGTAAGGCACTTCAATCTTTTTCAATCTAAAGATATGATTGATCCTTCACTCTATAATTTAATTCTTTTTCCTTGATCATAAAACTTGTTTTTATTAATGTAATGATTAAAAATAAAACCAAGTGTGGTTTCATAATACAATGGGTTTGTTTTTTTTTTCTCCATTTTTTTCTTTTAATTCTTTTACTACTTCTATTTTCCTTCTTGGTCAAAGACCACAATTTTAGGGAAACCCTAGGATAATTGTTAAAAATCAAATTACACAAGGTGTAAATAATGGCCAAGGGACGGATCGCTCTGAAACCAATGTAATATCTGTATCCGGCTATTCTTGAAACCTATCTCAATTGAATAGTCCAATAGAAAATAGTTCCATGTTGGATAATTATATAAGAGACTAGAGTAATATGAATATGAATGATAATTTACACGAGAAATGATGCTTGTATTACTACCCATGCAAGGGTTGCCTTGGTGATGAGACACCACCTTTCATAAGGTGCCTCTTCATTTATCTTTTCATTTAATTATTTAATTATTTAATTAATTTATCAATATTATTAATATTTATTAATGCATGCATATATTTTGTTCATTACATCTTGCTGGATCTATTTAAATTTAAAACAAACAAAAGTAACTCTGCACATGGTACAAGTATTTCAAAAAGAGCAAAAAGGAGGGTGCTAAGCCTGGAGTTCAATGTCAAAGGTGACAATACAGATTTAAGCCCTTAATGGGCAGACAGTACTGAAATAAACTGATAATTACTTTAAAAACCAATGAGAGCCGGGGGTCTTCCTATACTGTGGTTCCATACCCCACCGTGCCCTACTAGTTCTACTAATGTTTGTGACATATGTCCCAACTAGCTTTTTTGCCTAGATTTTCTCCCCATTCAGGAGAGATGGTCCATCCTACTGTGTTCTCTTTTGGCTCTGGCCTTGCCACTCCAGATTGTCTCCTAGTAGATCTATCCCATTTTTTGGGAATCCTTGAGGGTTCTCTTAATGGAGCTGTCACGAACTTAAGTGGGAATAAAGGAGGGGCTGCCACAATTAGGAGAAACTTTGGCAATGTTATGTCTGACAGGTATTTCCAACTTTCATTTCCTTGACGATCTGCATTGCATAAAGAGTCACATCTTGTTTCATAATATAAGTCAAGCCAAGACCTGCCATATTCTTCCTTGGGCAGTAAATATCCCATATAACTCTGGTTAGGACTTTTTTCCATTGTGTAGCTGGTCATAAGAAAGTTTTATATAAGCTGGTCAGCAGGTTGCAGATCTTCTTTGAAGGGCACTGACAACAAGAATAAAATGCATGAGTTGCTACAGTATTTTAGAACAGTCATCCATTTAGTCTACCAGTAGTCCAGCTTTCTGGTCATTATGGCTAGAACTTGATTCCACATGTCTGCAAGAGAGGATTGAAAGTTAAAGGGGAAAGTTTTTATCCATGACTGTTGTTAGCCAAAAGCCAAGGGCACAGGGTTTATAACTTTATGGAGTATAAGGATAGCAACATGTTTCCCTACTTTGAATCTGGGCACTGAAAGCATCATAGAATTCTTGAATTGTGGCCATTGATAGGCTGCTGATCTATTTGTTCTTGAGAGATGCCCCTGGTGAGTCCAAGACTGGCCTTATGTTCAAGAGAGAGCAATTCATCAACAACTGGCATATAAGAAACTAAGTCTAGGGGTCTGCCTTGCCTGAAGGCTTTAATGCTCCAGAGGGCTTACGAGGTGGCTTTGTTGATGGTAATTTTGTTCGAAGCATCAGAGAAAAAGGTTGACACTGCTTTCATAAGCTTTGGGCCAAACTCATTGGGCCATAATGAAGTGCCATCCCACTCTGTTATAAGCTTTCCCAAAATTGATTATCTTGAATAAATGTATGTTCTGAAGTTCTAGCTTCAGCCCGTTATCCATGTCTTCCCAAATAGCTGTAATATTATCTAGAATCTATCTCCCTTATATAAACCCTATTGTTCTCAGGTTTGACAACCCTTCTTAAGATAAACTGAAATCTTCTGGCAAGACCTTTGGCTAAGATTTTGTGAACCACTATCAACAAGGTGATTGGTCTCCGATTATAGATTAGCACAGGATCATCACTTTGGGAATATCCGTGATATTTACTTGGTTAATGGTGCTTTTAAGTGTATTGATTTTCAAGGCTTCGCTGTAAGCTTTCAAAAAGATTGGCCCACTGAAATCTAAAGTTGCTTTGTAGAGTTTACAGTGCATCCCATCTATCCCTGGGGATTTTCCATTGGCTGTACTGTTGAGGTCTATCTTAAGCACCTCCAGGGAGAGGTTCAGCTCAACAGGTATCTCTATCCTTAAGAGAAAGCTTGGAGGGAGGAACTTGTACACATTAGTTCAAGACTTCTTCAGATTTCTCATTAGAGGTTTGAGCTGTGAAAACTTGTTTACAGTGGCCTGCAAGTTGTTCAAGAATACCTTCATTTTTGTTGAGTCTTGATTCATCTCAAGCACCTCTACGAAGAGGTTCAACTAACAGGCCTCTTTATCCTTGAGAGAAAGCTTGGAGGGAGCAACTTGTAGACATTGGCTCAAGTCTTCTTTGGAAGTTTGGATTTCTCATCAGAGGTTTGAGCAATGTCCCACAGATTATATAAGAATGTCTTTAAGCCTACCTTTCTCAGTCTGAATAGATTTGATGTCTTCAGACTCTTTTTTTTGTTTAAGAGATTGGGAACAGACTCAAAGAGCTTTAGTGCATTTATTTTCCCCATGAATATTTAATTTGTTTTTGTTAACTTTGAATTCTGATTTTCAAAAATGTTTTCGCTAAATAAAATCTTAGAAGCTGAAATCATAAAGCAAAGAGAACCACAGAAATCATAAATCTTTCAGACTCAGACTATAAGACAAGAAGTTAGGAAGACAAGATGAAGACTAGATGCTGAAGAAGATGGAAGGACTCTGAAGGGCTTTCTTTCTTCCTTTTATTGGTGACTATATGCTCCAAATCTGAAAGGTCTCGACTAAATTTGTGATGTGCTTTTTTCTTCATCCAAGTGGCAAAAATATGCTAAAAATATCCCAAAAGCAGTGGCTTTACTTTGAAGCTGCATTGGAGAACAAACAGCAGCGCCTACCTGCTCTATTCTTGGCATTAATTTTTACAAAATACAGTAAAGACAGGCAGTGCCCACCTCCACTTTATTCACTGGTTGAAAATAACATAACTGCAGCTCTATTTTTACCCCCAGAAGCAGCTGCTGATTCATGTATGAACTTGCTCTTAATTCCATCACCTTCCTGTGGCTCAAACTAAACCATCCCCAAAATGTGACATGAACATGCTAAGATAGCCACAAGAAAAGATTGCATAAGCATAAGTCTATTCCAGCACCTTCTATGCATGAGGATCAATGAATATAAACAAGCTGAAACAAGTCATGATAGGCACCCATTATGATAAACACAACCCTCTCCAATATCTTTACCTTCCTTGATGATTATAACACACAAAAAATGCCAAAAGCGGTTTCCAGAAAAGTGCCTCAGCTACTGTACATTGGCCAATCTTAGCACAAAAGCAAATGCTAAATTCAGCCTAAAAGGCAGCAGCTTTCACATGCAAACAAGCTCCTTTGAAACCTTCATAAAGATAAGTCAAAGATAGTATGAAAGCAAGAGGTAAGTATATCTGAGATAGGCACCTTCCTTTCCATGCAAATTTGTCATAAAGAAGCGATTAGGCATACCAAATCAAACCCCTTTCGATCAGCAGCTTAATTGCTGATTCCCACATTAAATTTGCACAAAAGCATATCGTGCTAGATGGTAAGTCAATCACAAACTTAGCACCTGTCCTTGTGCAGAATAAGCTACCACATAAGCAGACCTAAACCAGGCACTTATTCACATGCAAACAGAAGCTAATCCACATCAAAAGGCTGTGCCAACATGATGAATATGGACTGGATTATAAGTGCTGATAATAGTGACAAAGCAAGCTAAGAAAAGTACCCAGTATGATGAAAATCTGTCTCAATAGTTCAAAACCATTGCTCAAGCACCGTTCATCTGCTGTATGCTTTCTCCCTGAGTGTAGCACCATACGCCAGAAAAGTCTTAATTCTTGATATCAGCACCGGGATACAATCTGATTTGACTTCAACACAGCAAACAGGAAACAATATTTTCCCTGAAATGCTCCTTTCTAAGTAGAGCCAAATTTTAAATCCTCTTCTGATCACTTGTTTCATCCTCTGATTTGATATACAGGTACAGGAGTTAACATTCGCTACAGAATATTTCTAGTTTGAGTAGACTGTTTTTGCAACTTGAGGTTACAAGAATCTGCCTCGAAATCCATATCAACAATAGCTAGATGTTCTCCATATTTCTTGTCTCATAGTCTTCTAGTTTTGGCAATTTTTCCCCCATATCCCTAATAAACTTGGTGGTTCTGGTAAATTGGTAATACCTTCTTCCCACCACACAATCCAGCCTTTGTCACCTTGGGGGGAGGGGGTAACAATGTGCCAAATATCTGTAAGGCTACAAATGAAGAATTGGCTCTTTCTTGAGAGGAATTGAGCTGAATCTGAAACTGGGCTGTTTGGTTGCATCCCCACCTCCAATGATAGAGAACTGATTGGGGTTATGGTCAGAGAGAGAGAGAGAGAGGGTTGGACCAGGTGAACCGTGAACCACCTCTTAGAACTGTCTTGCCTACCACCTCTTAGAACTGTCTTGCCTTGTATTATGGTGGAGATCCAAAAAGGCCAAATTTGAACTTGAGTCTAAACCGGGTGACCTTTTGGTTGGTAGCAATGAAAGGGAAGCCCTCGTGCTTTTGTCCTTAGTGTTGTTAATCAAATAAAGTCTCCATAGAAAAGCTAGTGACAGAGAGATTGCCAGTTAACCAATCCCATAGTTGATCTCTATCTGAAGGAAAATTGGGTACATAAACACTGAGCACCCCAAGAAAATGGTTAGCAACATCCAGGGGCAGCTAGATTACTCTTGGGGTGATGTTGCAGATGCTGGTTGCTTAACATTGATGAGCTGTAGAAACGCTTGGGAGCTTGTGATATGCTTGAGCCAACAGAGGAGGCTCCTTCTGCTAATTTTTGTTGGGGTTCATCATTCCTTCAATTAATCATATCCTTCTTTCTTTGAGCCACTATCCAACCTCCGTCCTCAACAGCATATCCAACCTCCATCCTCAATAGCAGGCTGGATGGTGGGGTTGGTCTACTTATTCAGATTCGCTTTTAACTTTTAAGCAAAGGACAGTGCTTGATATAGTGATCCTCAAAGAAGTAATTTGGCATTCAGATAGGCAACTTTTATGTCATAAACTCAGAGCCACATTGGATCAAAATTTGTTCCTTGAGCTCTTTTGAGTCTTGACAGGTTAAAATTTATGCATGTTCTGACATGTGCCCTAGGGCAGTATGGGTTGACCGCTTCAGAGAAACTTGGAACTTTGCCCAACCTGACACTTAACTGTGGCAGGAAGTTCCACCGGTATATGGGCATCTTTGGGAAATCAACCTGGACAGTACACTGAAAAGACAGCACATTCTCCTAAAAAATTGGGCTCCTTATGTCAGTAAACCACTGGGCAATTCTTGCAAACCCAAGGCCTATAATCTGTGTTACTGGATCCGCCACCCAAGTGTGTAGGGTCTGTGGATCCGGATCAATCTGGATCTGGACGTGCCTAAGATCCATCATGGAAACAGATCCCTTGAGAAGGAAATGGATCCTCTGGAAAATCGAACATATCTTGAAATTTCGAAACGGAGCCTGAGACTTTAGTGCTTTTGTGACCCACCAATCCGCCCCCAAAATCAAACTTTTAATGAACAAGCTTCCAAAACCCTAAACACCTAAAGGTTAAAAAATTAAAACCATAAATCCCATTTCTGGTCAAGGTCTGATCTATCCTTATGTCAAGATCTGCTCTTGAATTCTGATCTATCAAGGTCTGCTCTCAAGGTTTCCATTACTCCAGTTGATCTATATTTATGGTCAAGGTCTGATCTATCCTTATGTGCTAAGTTGTTGCTCCCTTCACACACACTGTTATTTGTCCTGCCATAGCTTTTAAGAAAACTACTTTATTCACTGCTGATATAGGCATAAGTGGACGTGGCTCATAAAAAACACTGTTCTTTCTTGCTTTCTGTTCATGCTGAAATAGTTTTCAAAATGATCAATTATCAACCATGGTTATAACCTATCAAATTATTAATTATGGACCTGGTACATTAATAGTGATATGCATGAAAACTCTCTTTTTTTGCTATAGCTTTTAGGTTTTACTCTTTTTCCTGAATAATTTCGATTCTTCACTCTATTTTTTTAATTTATCAGAAAAAATATTTTTATATCTTTTGTACTTGCCTTTCTCTGCTATATCTGGATCCTGGTTTTTCAAAAATCTGGTGAATCTGTATCCATGTCTGTATCTGTATCTGTATCTTGGTAACTTAGCCCATAACATAGGATTTTTTCAATTGATGAGGCAGCCTTAATTAGAAAGGAAAGGATTTCTTTGGACAAATTCTGGAAGTTTTCAACTTCCAGTTCTCACAGACCCGTTGGTTTGAGAATTACTTCAAATGTACTCCTTTGTAATACCCAGAGGTTAAAACAATTTTTAACCAAATATACAGTGGAGATTAAATAAATTTTACTTGGCCTGGAATTAACATATTCACTCAGGTAAATTTTTTGCTTCTCATTCAATACAAATCTTAACTATTGCTATGATCATGTACTTTCACATTCATTTTTAAATAATCAAGCATAACAAATAAGCGACATAGCTTGACTCACAGTAGCATCAAGTGAGTCCAAATGCCAACGCCAGTAACCAGCAATACTTCCATGGAAACAACTAGAGTTGGGGGACAACTCTCCACTCAACCTACCCCTCAGCATAAATACCGAGGGCCCCCGGGCCCTCAACCAGCAAAACAATGCCAACACTATCTTTTCCCTTTATTTGCAGCCCTCACCAATAGCCAGGTCCAATATTCCTCTCCCTCTCAGCTCCACTTTCCTTCTCCCTCCGTCTTTCCTTTCCTTCCAAATTCACTCCCCATGAGTTCCCCTCCAACCAAAAAAAGCTCCCTCACCATTGCTCGTCACCCTCTTTTAACCTTTTTCCCCTTTTTCATCCATGCATATTTACTATAAAATAGTTAATTTAGTTTATTTAACTAATTCTTTTTTTAATTCCCCCCCCTTTTTTTTTCTTACTATTTAATAAATGAATATTGCTTAAAATTACTAGGTGGGCATACATCCTTCCAACATAATAAGCAATTAGTGTTATTTCTAATATCTTGCATATCCTGCTCAGCAGCATAGCAATCCAAAATAGCACCAGGCTTTGAAGGCTTACCTTGCCCTAGACCTTGGGCACAAACTTCCAGGTTCTCTTCCTTGCCAGTACCATCTTGGTTGATCAACTCCACTCCTGGGATAGGCAGTATGATTTTCCATCATATCAAAAACATCTCTATGATCCCCCTGGGGCCCAATAGTTAAGATGCCCAACAGTTTGACGGCAGTCAAACAATTGATGCAGAGTCACAGACTCAGCAACAGTAAATGCCAACCAGGCCATAAAAGTTTGGCTTCATTGGCTTCTCCCTTCATCTCCCCATTCACTCTGTACCTCTTCGTTTTGCCCTTGGCAATATGGGCATTTTGTATTGATGCATATACAGTGTACACAGCCCTGTTTCACTGAAATGGGTGATTATATCTTATTATGCAAGCTGATAGACATTTGGTCTTCAAACTGAACTTGATTGCCATATTTATCCAATAATCAAATGTTGCATTGATATATAGTGGTTGTTGTAGAGATAAATATCTCCATTGTCTGAAAACAGAGTCAAATCCGATGGGATGAAATCTGCTCATGTTTGATTGCATTTAATTTGTTCAATTATAATTACAATAATATCTTCCAGCTGATTGAACATATAATTTATGGTTTAGTTTATGTGACTTGACATGTTGAGGTTGAGTTAAAAGTAATTACTTCTGTCCATTTTTTTAGCTAAATGGAATCTTTTTATTTGGTCATGCAGCAAGCAAATCGATGGAAGGTGTGATGGGGTTTGAACAGGTCTACAGTTCATGGAAAGACAAATTTAGCACAATCATTGGAATTGAGCATTCGCCTACTGTACCCTCTTGTTTGAGTTTTGAAGATATCTCAACTATGTCTTTTCAAAAAGACTTGGAGTCAAAAGCATATGGACCTCCTTCTAGCCAACTGCAAAGATCAGTTAAATTAGCTGATCCGAAATCTGGGCAAACGACATCTGGTCCAGCTAATGCACAAGCATATATTTCAGCAACCAATACTATAAGTCCAGGCATGGATTCTCTCTTAAGTCACCATTCATCAACTTTTAATAGTGATTTTCATGAATCAGGAAACCCAACAGTTTTGTCTCCACCGCTGTCTATGGAGATACCGTCAGCCAATCTACATGAATCAAATTCCAAGGCTCAAGTTTCTAAATGTATAAACTCTCCATTTCTGCATATGGAAAATTTAATAACTAAATACTCAACTGTTGAAGGTTCATGTACAAAATTTCCAGACTCGTCAACTGTATGCAACAGTAGTGGAGCAAAGAAAGCAGTTCATTATCCAGGAAGCACAAACCCATCCAGTCATGTCTTGGGTTGTGACACAAATCCTTTATCTTCTTCTACAGTTACCTATTGCAATGATCCTAGAAGCAAGGCCACAACTCAGTGTTTGCCTTCAACAATGAATGGCCTGTTAGCTGGTATTTCATCCTTTCTGGAAACGGCCCACCATTCTCAAAGACTGGAACATTGCAAGGAAGCAAAGCTTTTGAAAGACAAAGACGATCCCTTAAAAATTCCAAAATCAAATGAATTGGGTTTGGGTTATTCAGTTCAAGATACTGCCGCCAACAATAGCAAATTTAGTCCAGTTGTAGATATTTTATCTTCAGACTACCACCCACCAACGCCAGAAAGACTTTTTCCTTTGTCTTCAAGGGAGAATTCACCAGTTGTTTTGAACGCACAGCTTGTACAAAGATCAACAAGACCTACTAATTTAGTTTCAAACCCAGTGCTTCATTCCTCTTTAATGGATTTTACAGTTTCTGAGCCAGAGTTGTTAAACGGAATAACTGAATATGAAAAGTTGCGTTGTCAGTTACCAACTCTCTCTGTCAATGAAACTGCAGCAGTTGAATGTTGTCAAGGTTCCATTGGGACTGATGCTGATTCCCATTCAGTAAGCACAATAAGAACAAATGGTGCATCTGTTTTTTCCGAGACTGCTGTTGTGGACTTTAGGAAGGATTGTCACAAACTTGTTCAAACCATGCATAATTTATCAGTGACATTACTTGCCAGTGTATGTACAAACAATTCAAGGGATCCTGATATTCAAGCTCTTGAATCTGTAATGTTCAATCTGTCAGAGTATCTTGTAAAGAAGATGGAGCTTCCTATATCAAATGTTGGAGATGCATCAAAGCCTGAGATGTCCTCTGTTACTGGCAATTTAAGAAGCACTCAAAAGGTTTGACTTCACTTCTCATTTAGTAACATACGTTGATAATTCATGGACTATACTAATTTATATTACCAGATTTCCTAGGAGGTTTTTTCTTTGTGTGATGGATGCTAAAAGTTGAAATACTGCAATGGACCTTTAGTACATACTTTTGATGTAGGCATATTTAAATTTTTCCAGATTCATAACTCATGCATTACTGGCAATTTAAGAAGCACTCAAAAGGTTTGACTTCATTTCTCATTTGGTAACATACGTTGATAATTTATGGACTATACTAATTTATATTAACCAGATTACCTAGGAGGTTGTTTCTTCGTGTGATGGATGCTATAAGTTGAAATACTGCAATGGACCTTTAGTTCATACTTTTGATGTAGGCATATTTACATTTTTCCAGATTAATAACTAATGCATTAATTTTATTATCAAAGGACCATCATAAAGTCCATTTGCTAATAGAAGGGAGTAATCATAAGGAGGTACATGAACAGGTGTCCTAACCAACTATAGCATAAGTCAAAAACTGGTGGCTATAATTGTTAGACGATTCAGGAGCGTGTAAACTAACTTGTATAAAAATTTGAATTAATCATTTTCCACTGCAAAAGTCCTTTGAGGAGTTATTAGGATTTTAAATATTAAGAACTTAGAAGAGATCTGCTTTAGACCCTATCCTGACACACTATGTCATACGTAAGGTTATAAGTAAGTGCTTGCACTAGGGAAAAAACATCCTCATAGCCTTAAGGAGCACGATGAAGATACTTATTAAACCCTAAAAAAGGCTTAATAAAAATAAAGGACTACCCCTTTCCATTTCTAATAAGGATAGGATTCCAAGTTTCTAAAGCCTTATAAGGACAAAAAAAGAGCACCCTAGATAAGACCATTTAAGTGTTTGGAGGTCAATTGACCGGGGTGCCTGTTACCACCTAAGTTGTACTTAGTGGTTTTTTATCAAGTGAGCCTGGTGAACCGGACAGGGTTAACTTGTTCGGACTTCAAAAGACCTGTGGAAGAACTTCTGGGAAGTGCTTGTTGTACCATATCACATGTTCATACCCCATGGGGGAATTGTAATAAATGTTCTAGCATGATAGTGTTTGTAAAAGACTCGGCCTCTTAGACTTTATTTGTCAATCCGATCAGCCTAGGGTGTTTTTTTCCTTGGTTATTATTGGTTGTTGAATAAACGACTGATAATTTCTGAGTTTTTCACTCTATACCTCCAAAGTTGGGGTGGTCGGCTTGGCATTTAGGCCTATTGAGGTTATTAGAGTCTATGTGTCAATGTATAAGCATGCTAGACATCATGGTCAAGTCATATGAACATGTTTGAAGTCCCCCTAGGTTTTTTCAATTTTTCATTTTTTAAATTTTTTCAGTGTTTTTTATTAAAATTTAATTTTTCCAAAACTTAGGCTATTTTTTAATAGTTTAATTGGAAAAATTGATTTTGTAATAAAAGTGGGCCAAATAATCAGTTTCAGTCATGTAGGTGCTCATTTTCAAGCTAAGAGCACCATGTAAACCCATGGACCCACTATTTCCTAGTTTTGAGTGATTTTCCATCACTCAGGTCAGAAAGCCCCAAAAATCAATTATTGATTATTTTAATTAATAAATTGATGAATAATGGAGCAAATCCAAAATCATAAATCAGTGGATTCTCAGCCGATTTGATTGAAATCAGTCAGATCTAAAGCAGATTGACTGGATCCGACAAATCCTTGACTGAAGGAGGTGATCAAATCAGATCCAGAGTTGATCTTCAGCTGTCTTCATGGGGAATTGCGCCCTCTCTCTCTCCTCCACACGTGTGGACTCTCCTGGATGCTCTGTGGACTGATGTGTCGGTGTATGGGTTGATGTGTCAGCTCAATCAAGCCCCCGGTTGACAAGTAGGCTCAGTTCAGCTTCAGATCTGCATTGATTGACTCTCCATCAGCTGATTTCATCTGATTCCATGAGGAATTGCGCCCCCCTGGGCTGGATGTCCTGTTTTTTGTATATATCCTGGCTGAGGCTCCCTCTTCCAAGCTAGTTAGAGCTGGATTGAAGGGCTTGCCATTGTAATTGTGTATTGATCATCATTTGTGAATAAAGAAGCTTGTGATGGAGGCTATACCGTGTAGTGCATGTGTTTGTGTGGATTCTCAGTGTTATGCTGCTGATGTGGTAACTGCAATTTCTTTCCAAATTCTGTGCCGCTTTTGTGTTCTGGCTTCAAGGATTCGGTTGAATCAAGTAAGGCTGTAAACTAGGCAAGTTAGATTGCTTAATCTTGTTTATCCATATGATGTATGCTCAAGAATTTCAGGTATATGCTCAAATAAGATTATTTTGGCATGATATTTCATTTTTGTTGCTTTGTACATCTATATCCAGATCTCACGAGGTGTTGTGCAGGCTTGTGTTATCTAGTTGTAGGTTCCCGATCGGATGAAGGTGTGGATCAAGATTGGCGCCATTCCTTATCCAATAAGCTCAAGACTCTGTCCCTCAGCGCTCCACAAAAGGGCCTCCTTTCAGCTTGCTCCATTCAAGCAACGAGTCGACCTTCTCTCCTCTTCTTCTCATTTCTTAAAAAAATCAACTCTTTTATCCAGTTACTTTGTTCATAGCTTTGATTTGGTTTAGATCTATCATCTTAAAAGTAATTTCAACATAGATCTATCCTCTCAAAGCCCATAGTCTAGATCTTGCTCTTAAAAGGTTTCATAAGCATTCTAGATCTAGCTTTAGGGAAATCGTCATTTTTTGCATGTAATTTTAAAGAAAATTTGTAGCTTGCATGCATTTGATTTCTGTTTGCTGTACGTTAAAATTTCATATTCTGCAATAAAAGTACACATCTTATTGGCTGCCCAAAAGGCAAGCCAAGATCCCAAGGAAAGCCTGCTTTCCTTGGTTCCTCTTTACCCCTTTTTAACTAGTCTTAACTTAGTTTTTTTTGGTTAAAAGTAAGCTGACCCAAAGGTACTTTCAGAGTGCTTTTGGGCATATTTTAGTCTAATATGCTTGCTGGTTTTTAGCAGGTTTGACAGAAAAGAAAGGAAGCTGCTGTTCGAAAGTGGCCTTAGGAGCGTTCAAATCCCCCCAGGGGTCTTCCATTTGACTAAAACCTTTAATTTTCGCACTTTGTAAGCTCTTGATTTCACTCCGTATAAGGATCAAGAGGAATTATATCAGTTCTCTGATATTGTAACCGCTGTTAATAAAAATAATTTTTGAATAGGCTCTTTCGAGCCCATTCCCCATCCCCCATGGGGGGATTTGCGTCCGTGTCTTTTTTTTTGCTTTTCGTTTATCTTTTGTAATCTAGAGTAGCATTAATCTGCAGGGTAGTATACTTTGACATAAAATCAATTCCATATTCCATTTCTATTGTTTTTCAAAGTAACTTTAATACTTACTCCACGAGCCTCCTTTGAGCCGAAAGGTGAAGAAAGATTCGTGGTAGTCTAATTAGAAAATTGTGGTTTGCTCATCTTTTATGTTTCGTTTGCTATCATCTTTTGTTTCAGTAAGCATTATAAAATTAACCCCTCCTTGATTCTTCGATTGAGATCCACTTGGATCAAAAGAAGTTCCTGGAGGGTTTTCTTTTAACAAGAACACCCACTGTAAAATTTACTAAAATTGACAAGACTCCGGTGTGTATGCTTTACATGATGACCGTCATAATATATGCCGCATGCCTCGATATACCATCGGTGACAAATTTAAATCTAAACATTAGCATAACCAATCAATGGTGGGGCCTTGGCCTTTAGCTCCACACCATGATCATTTACAATATATACATCATCATATACATCTAATGCAACGGGGTCAAAACTGGGACATTACACCTTTGTTGTAACAATGGCAGTCAACTGGGATCAAGAGTAACAAACACAGAGGTTTCTTCCTCCAAAGTAGCCCACAAGAATTTACCAACCGTCCAATTCAACAGTCTTCTTCCACATGCAAAAGTATTCTAGCAAATATATAGTCTTGACTCCTTACCCAACCAATAATTCCTTAAAGACAAGCTTTTAATAGCATTAAAGCCTCTCAAATGTCCTATATATTATAGTCAAAGTAGGCACTGTTGCCGCCTTTCACACACCTGGGTCATGTGGTAGAAATCTTCAAGCCACTCTGTGTGTCCTTGGGGGCAAGTCTCGAGTCAAGGCTGTCACCTTGTTCTTGACTCCTCCGTTTAGGCTCAACTCCTAACGAAGCCAAGGGGGGTAGACCCTATTAAGTTACTAAGGATAATTACTTAGTATGGTGATGTTAAACTGAATGAGTTACTTAGGAGTTTGAAATTTAACTATAGACAATCAAAGATGACAAGATACAAAAAAATGAACACACGAAAGCACAATGCTGAGACACAATATATATATAAAGCAAGAAAATAACTAGTGCCTTAGAATGGAGTCAAAAATAAAATCAATGTACTTGCATGTGCTTGGAGTGAATGTTTTGCAATTGCCTCTTGGTACGTTTTAAGTTAAATTTGAGGTGTGAGTTGATTAAAATTAGGCGAAGGGGTGGACTCCAGATATACCCGAGAGTACTTGGAGTATATCCAAAACTAAACCTTCACGGCTACCCGCAAGGAATATGTGGGCTGAATGGAGTCTCTGGGGCTATTGTTCATAACGCACCCATTAGGGTGTGACAGAGATCGGCGCCCCGAGGTCACTTTTCAGAAGTTTCCGCCTCCTTTGGGTATTTTGCCACTGTGATGGTTTGATCTAGGTGTTGGATTTTCACCTGTTGGTTTGTTAATTTGGGAGAGTGAGTCCTAATTATACTAGTCACTCAAGTGCTTTTGATACAGCTTGACTGATCGGACGAACTGCAGCCAAGTGCATCTACAATTAATTAAATGAACCTGACCAGCTACGATCGCGGCAACTAAATCGAAAGGGGCATGATTTTCACAAGGATAAGGATGTGGGGGAAATTGTTAAACTTTGGCCATGAGAGAAAAACCCATGTGTCTTCTTCCAACCACTCTCATTAAATAATTGCTGGTGGTGGTTGAGGTAGTTAATTGCTTTGGGAGTGGGGTGGTAGGACTGTCAGTCCTCACCCTCACGCACACTCCACCCCACTGTTGACTTTACTATGGAGGAAAAACCTTCACGCTCTCTCCAATTCGCGACCTCACAATTTTTGCTGTTCATCTCCACGCATTATCTCCATTGTCTGATTCTCTTCACGCACAGGCTCTGGGCGGATTGGGTCTCACGTAGACATTTTCTTGGCTCCACGAGTTGCTGAGCCCCCACGCATTGTAAATTCGCGTCCTCCTGGTAGGTTTTCACCTTCACGCACTTCCCATTTGGCCGCTCACTGTTTTCACGCACAGGAATTTTCCTGGGTTTTACCCATGCGATTTTCTCCTGCAAATTCGCGTCCTCTCCATTGCTGTGCATTCTCACACAGAGGGATTCCTTCACGTTTTTGGTCTTCATGCACCGGATTTTGCTGGATATACCCACGCAGCAGTTTTCCTCTGCGGATTGGTGAATAGTGTGGCCGTATCCTGTACTCACAGGACGATTGTGGGTTCTGCATTGTTGCTCACGCTCACCCACAGGCTGGGAGACTGTAATTTCTTCCCCCAGCTCGGTCTGTATATGTTTTCTTGGTGATTTCGTTGCCCGGGACGGGCTGTGTTTTCCCACGTTGTTGGTTGTGGATGTTGTGGTCTTCCTTACATGTTGGGGACTGTTGTAAATTCGCCTGAGAGTCATTTTGGCCACGATAGGGCCAATAATGACTCAGAAGTCGTTTTCCTGTTTAGGCTGTGACAGCTGACTTAGTTGCTTGTGTGCAATGGTTGGTCTTCGGACTGTGAGAGGAGCAGGGATGTTGGCTTAGATTTGCTTGATAAACCTGGTGGCTGGAAACCACACAGACAGAGCTAGAGGGCTGGCCTTCTTCTCCATCACCCCTGAATAGCACTGGAAGGGAATGCAGGGCCTGAGGGACTGTGTAGCAGAGAAGGGACTGATTTCTTGTGTTGGGTGTGTTTGGGTGTTTTAGAGGTCAGGCTAGTTCTGGTGTAGGTGTTCTTGGCTCTGTAATGAGCTCACCAGCGTAGCAATCTGCCTTCTACAGCTCCTTGCTGGCCTGATAAACCCAACTCTGTTGGCTTGGCTATGCTTGAGTATGCTTACCTATGCGTTAGCCTGCTAGTTCCCTTATTCCTTGGAGAATCATGCCCAGCTCGGGGGTGGCAGCGTTGCTGAGAGATTGAGGAGCACGCTGGCCTATGGTTGGGTGGAACGTTGCAGCGACGTAGCTGGTTGCGGAAGGAGATTTCATAAGATAAGTGATCTTGCTCATTTTACTTCTGCAACCTTATTTCCTGTCAATGATATGAAAATGACGAACATGTTGAATAAATGCTTGTTTAAATGTATGATGTTTCCGCTGTGCCTGATAGATGTTTGCATCTGTGCATGATAACTGTTCATGTGTGTATGTTTAAGCATTCTGTTTTAGCAATTTTGTGAAATAACATGTTCATGGGGCTCTTAGCCGCGGTGCTAGTGAAGTTGGGTCGCGTCCTCTATGCCGGTCGGGGCATGGGGACGTGACAAAAGGCTGTGTTACTGGATGCACCACCCTAACGTGTAGGATCTGCAGATTGGATTCGTCATGTAAATAGAACCTCTAGAGAAGGAAATGGATCCCATGGAAAATCAAACAGATTTTGAAATTTTGAAACGGATCCTGAAACTTCCAGTGCTTTTGTGACGAACCAATCACCAAAATGTTGATTTTTTAATGAAAAGATTTCAAAACCCTAAACACCTAAAGGCTAAAAGTTAAAACCATAAGCACCATTCCCGGTCAAGGTATGATCTATCCTTATGTTACAATATGCTCTTGAACTATGTTCTATCTGTTGATTTTTTTGAGCAGCATCGAGAGTCATTCTCTTAGGAAAATGGAGACATCTGGTCCGGGACCAGGATGTGGAACCAGTCCAGTACTGGGGGACTCAAGCTTGAGTTGAGTGACCATTATGTTGAATGGGGATATTTGGTCTGGGACCGAGATATGGAACCAGTCCAGCATTGGGGGACTCAACCTTGAGTTGAGTGACTAATCTATTGAATGGAGACATCTGGTCCGGGACCAGGATGTGGAACCAGTCTAGCACTGGGGGACTCGGCCTAGAGCTTAGTGGCCATTCTTTGAATGGAGGCACCTGGTCAGTTACCGGGAATTTAAAGTAGTCCGGGACTAGGGACTCAGCCCGAGGATGTGGGCCATTCTCCGGGAGAATGGAGGCGCTTGGTTTGTTGCCAAGTATTTGAGCTTGTGTCAAATTATGTAGCCTATGGCTGAGGCACTTGGTCTGTTACCAGGATAAATAACACTATAAGCCCTAGACCGGGTCTGGGCATGTGTGATACTTTGACCCTTGATCAATGGGCTTTGCGATCTTCTCCAAGGCTTAGCTACCCTTGGGTAAGACGCCTTAGTATCCGATCTTGTTGTCACACAGAGTGTGAGATAAAAGCATTAGTAATTCTCTCTGTTTATGATGATGTACTTTGAGTGGGGATGAAGGACCACCTTGACCACTTGTTTTGACGACAAGGCACTTGAAGAAAGCTAAAGTAAAAGTCTAACATACATAAGGACTCTTAATACCACTAAGGAGTTTGTGCAAAAAGACCTTTAGTACCACTAAAGGTAAAAGTCAAAGTAATAAAAGAATAAAAGAATATTATTTTGTTCTTTTGAGTTTTGGTTCACTTACATGTGACTTCAAAGGCTATAAAAGAAGATCAATCCATTTCATTACTACACACACTTGCTCTTGCACTTGCAGTTGCTCCAACAGAAGAATTCGTTGGTTATTGAAGAGAAGGAAGTTTTGTGTTTATGCCCTACCGTGGATGAGTCTATCTAGGGCATCAACACTTGTTCAACAAACCCTAACCTAGGGTTTCACCTACAAGAACAACAACAACATCTTTCATTCTTCACGTGTTAGGTTTTTTAACCTAGCCCTCTTCACCTTCACAAGCAGGCTGAGATTCTCCACTGCTGGCATAGATCTTCACGGGAAGCCTGGTTTCTCTCACAGGTAGGCTGCTAGAGCTTCGTGCAGCTCCTCTCCTCCTTCGACAGCTGCCCTTACACCTTCGACCACCCATCCAACAGATCTGGGTAGCCTCGACAGTCCCTATCAGAGCTAGGGAAGCCTGCTGATACCTTTGGGCAGCACCCAACAGGCCCTAACAAGCCACGGGCACCCTGTTGGTGCCTTTGGGAATACCCCACAAGCCAAAGACAGGCCTCGGGCAGCGCTGGGAGGACCTTGGGCAAGCTAACAGATCCTGGAGGACCTCCGGGCAGCAACAAAGGAGCTTGGGCCAGTCTCGGGTAGCTTGACAGTCTTCTGGGCAGCCAGACAGATCACGGGCACGTTGGAAGGTCACGGGCAGGCAGAAAAGCAATTTGGGTAGGTTGACCAGATTCACGGGCATCAGAAAAACTAGCTTGGGCAGGTAGCAACTTATCCGGGCAGCCATTTCTGGGCAGCTAGATGAATTAGGGCAGAAAAGCCCTAATTTGATTTTTATGTTAAAATTATTCAGTTGTGAATTTTACCTGTGAAAACTCAGTCATCTTATTTTCAGAGATGAATTACTAATGCTTTTTGGGTTTTTGCCCTTTAAACTTTTCCCTAGTGAAAAACTCGTGTTCAGTGTTTTGATGTGTTGATGTTTTACTGCACTTGTCATTTGTTATTAGTTAGTCTACAAATTTTAAAGTATTCATGCTAATGCTAAAATTCAACACTTTTAAGGTCTGCTCTCATGGTTTTCATTTATTCTATCTTTATGGTCAAGGTCTGCTGTCAAGGTCTTATCTATCCTCAGGTGCTACCTTGTTGCTCACTTCAACCATATTGTTATTTAGTCTTGCCATAGCCTTCAACAAAACCACTTTATTTACTGCTGATATGGACATGTGGATGTGGCTCACAAAAACACTGTTATTAGCTGCTTCATGTTGATGCTGAAATGGGCTTCAAAATTATCAATTATCAATCATGGTTATAACTTATGTAATGATCAATTATGGTTACATGAATGGCTAATAGTAGTATGCATGAAAACTCTATTTTTTTGCTATAACTTGTAGTTTTACTCGTGTTTCATGAATAGTTTTTATTTGTCACTATTTTTTATTTTTTATAAATGTTTTACATGCTTTTTTGTAGTTGTCATTTCCCTCCTGTATCCGGATCCTGGCTTTTCAAAAATCTGGTGAATCTATGTTTGGATCACGATCCAGATCCATATCCTTATCCTGGTAACTTAGAGCAAAAGGGATTCCTTGTTGAGTTCTCTACCTTTTTGCAGGTGGCTTGCATGTAAAGGATTTGCATATCCTGTTGCTATAAATCCTTGCTGGCTTTCAGCTAAAGCTTGAAAATGTTATAAATAATAAATTGTATGTACTATATATGGCACATGAATGTGATCACTTGCCATTTTCATGCATTTTGTCTATGGCTGATTTTTGATTTATAGCTAATAAAATGAAATCCAGTTTTGCATATGCTAGATGCATTTCATAAGTAATAGATGTTAGAGTTTGTACTTTAATTCAATTATGTTAGATCTTTAAACTGAAAGATAGACCAACACAGTAATACACAAGAACACAACGATTTTCCTTGGGGAAACCATGAAGGAAAAAACTCCGCAACTTCTTCAGAATAGTTCAGTCACTTAGTACAATGCCAAACCAAGATAGAATACCGAAAGATAAGATGTCTTCAACAACTTCTTCTCCTTCACCATCGCACTTGTCTTTCTCTCTCTTGAGCGAACTCGCTTGAGTGAAGTGTGTTATCCAACTTTTTGTACCATAAGTTGGGTTACCTGAGGAGCCGCCAGTTGACAGACTTGTTCAAAGTCTGATTCTAGTGTATCAGTTAATCTGTCTGCTTGTCTAGCCAATATTGGCTAGTCACTTTTTTATTTGAATAATTTTGACCATGGCCCGGCGAGATTTGTAATAAAATGTGCTAGTAGGATATTTTTGAGTGGTTCGGTCTCCTGAGACGTAGAATCTCAAATAGGGTATTCCAGGGAGTTTTTTGCCCCTGACAATTATGCTTTGCCTTTAGCCGAGTATAATTGACGAGGTTTTCTCCCGCTTCCTCCAAAGCTGGAATGCCCGATGTTGAATTCTGGGCCTTGAGGGGTTATTAGAGCCCAACTGAGTGTTATAAGCCTACTAGACATTAGAGCCCAACTGAGTGTTATAAGCCTACTAGACATTATTTAGATAGATCATGGTCATGTCCTAAGTCATCTGGACACAAAAAAAAATTTCGAAAAAATCTTTTTCGAACAATGAAAAATTATTTTTTAACTTTTAATTACTTTTCCTAAGTTTTTTGGGTTAATTTTTCCATAAATTAAATGGAAAAAACCCGTTCGTGATCCGGACTCAGAATTCAGTGATTGAAGGCTCTAACCTTAAGCCAAAAAATCATTTTTAATCAGCCAGCCAGTCAGAACCAACTTTCAGATCAGTAATCGGACACATAATGCCTTTTTACTCAAAAAAGTCAGTTTTGAGTAAAAAATGATTTTTAGTAAAAAAAATGATTTTTATTAAAAAAATGATTATTTTGGAGAAAACTAAAACTCTCCAAATTAATCCAAATTTAGTAAAATAAAAGACTAAATGACATCTCATGGAACACTTATGATGATTGGAGTTATCATAACTCAACTTCAGTCATCATTAAGAGAGCAATTAATTTATTATCAGTTATCAGACATGTCATCTCCAGCTAAAGATGAGATGGAGAGCTCTCATTAGTCCGGTGATTTAATCGAGGTGAAGACTGAAGCTTACACCATCAGTGGGCTTCCCAAACCTAGCTCAGGCTCCTACCAGACCTAAAGGATGAGCTTACCTACATCCAGACTCACACGTGTGGCCTCATCCTTGCCTTGTTTTTAGTGCACAGGTTTGGAGTGGGGGCGCCTTGCCTGGGTGGAGGCCTCCCCTCACTCCCGGTTCTCCAGTTTAGGTCTGGGCTCTTTGTTAGGTGGCTAAGTTGGTTAGGGTTGGTTTTTTGGTTTTAGGGTTTTAGCACTCTCTCATTTGTTAAAATAGAGGCTCTTTTAGCTCTATTGGATGGAGATTTTGGGTATGAACACTCTGTCAAAATTATTGTATTATTTGTTTAAAGATTGGAATAAAGTTGTGACTTTGGAGGTCTATGTATGAGCTATTGGAATTGTGGATTCACACCGTCTTTTGGTGATATCTCTCTTACCCTTCTTTTTTTCAATTATTAAATCATTATTCAATATATACTCTTGAAGGGCTAACAATATATTTTATGAGTATTTTGTTCGGATTTAATTTTGTTTTCAAGGGTTTTGCAGAGATCATCAAAGGTGAAGGACAAGCTTAAAGATCAAGCTCTTCTTCATGAACCGGTGGTTATTTTCATCTAATTCCTTCGTTTTGCAGGTTCTCCTAAGCGCTTCTCAATCCAAGAAAGAAATACAACAGTCAGGGTTTCTCCTTCCTTCCATCAACAAAGATTAAACAATACACCTAGTTACTTTGATTGCTACAAGTGGATCTCTATTTTCAAGGTTCTATCTTACCTCTTTTCCACTTTTGTAGAAGTTATCAAGTCATTTAAATCTTTATTTTAAGTTTGCTTGGCTTCTACTAAGATAGATCTAGGCTTTCTAGCCTTAGATCTACTTTTTCAAAGCTAGATCCATCTTTCTAAAGTTCCATTTTTAAAGATCTAGTTTCATTTTCTTTTTAAATCCAACTTTCTTTTTGCCTTGGAAAACGTGCATGAGTTTTCTCGAAAAACGTGCAAATTTTCCATTTTTTGGGCTTGCTGGTTTTCTGTATTTTCCATTAATTCTAAATTCTGGAAATTCATTAAAAGATCAGAAATTTTCCAAAAAATTTCAAAAATTTTAATTGACTTTTTCTCGAAAAGCGTGCCATTTCAAGCTCGCTGTTTTTTGGGCTGATTTTTGACTTTTTTCTGTTAATTCTAAATTCTGGAAATTCATTAAAAAATAAAAAATTTTCTAAAAATTTTCAAATTTTTTTTAATTTTTAATTTTTCGATTTTTTCTCGAAAAGCGTGCCATTTTGTACTTGCTGTTTTTTTTTCTTCTGATTTTCTGCAATTTTCCAGATTCTGGAAATTAGCCTAAAATGTTAAAATTTTTTTAATTTTAAATTCGCAAAAATTCCCAAGTCGTTTCGCCAAAAATCGTGCATTTTACATAAAAAACGGTGAGCTTGCCTAATTCTTTCCAAGTTTTGATTTTGGGTCTCATTCCATTGTTTTGATCTCTTGTTTCATCTCATAAGGCACTTGTCTTCTCATCCACTTAATTTTTTCGAATCACAGGTTAAATTTGATTTCCTAACACTCTCACTAGTCCTTGTTTAGAGCTCTTATCCACAGGTGAACCAAAAGCGAAACCAAACAAGACAGAGCAAGCAGAGCTAGATCTAAAGGCAAGGATCCAAAGCCAAAAAAAAAGTCATTCTCCTTTGTACAAACTCATAAGAGTTTTTCATTTTTACTTAAGTTACTTCTCAAAGTTCTGACAAGGATTAAGTTCCAAAGGCATTTGTAATTCATTAATAAAACAAGGCCAAGTCGGATAGGGCTTCCCATACTTGGTTTTTCTTCCCCATTTGGGGAAGAGTGTTTTTTGTTCTTAGCTTAGATTTATTTCGAGTATTTAGAGTAGTTTCATTTTTCTTGCAAAGTAGATACTAATTGTTAGATTAGCCCATTTTGTTTCATTAACTAGGTTGATTACTTCATCTTTTAATTTTTTGTATCTTTCATAAGTAATTCAACTGTTTAAAGTAGAAATCTCTTGAATCTCACTTTGTAGATCAAGAGTGCTCTCTATCGAAGAGTCGTCTTTTCATTGTTTAATAAGTTAATCAATTAATCTTGAAAGTCTCTTGAACTTGCCGTAATCCAAGTCAAGAGCACTCTCTATCGGAGAGCATTCTCACTGCATATCCTTGCATCAAGCATATAGATTAGCTAAGTCTCTTGAACCACTGTCATAAGACGAGGTCAAGAGCGCTCTCTGACAGAGAGTTTTAATTAATTAACTTAATAAAATTCGCAACTCACATCCCTTTAATTAAGTAACCCTCTTCCCTCTTTGCTGGAGTATGCTCTGACCGATCTTCGATCGGAATACCCAGAAACGGCATTGGATCTCTAAACCCCACAAGAGGAACTTAACTAAAACTTTTCCCCATAACCAACGCACCGACGTTGTTCGATAAATACCGAGGCATGTGTACAAATTCCAAGTGTGGGCGCCGGGCTACCTAATCTGGGCACTGGTAGTTAAGTTATTGAACACTTACCTTTGACCCCAGACAGGTCCGTCATGTCTTCGAACGGAGCCACTGAAGGTATTACCGGTTAGGACATCCAGCCACCATAAGTGAAGATCACAAACAAAAAACTCTTAAAATCTACCAAGAGCACTTGCAAAACCTAATACTCACTAGCTTAGTTCCTAGACTTTATTTCACGCGCTTATTTGACTCCATAAGGCACTGGTCCTTTGTTATATTTGATTAATTTTCTATCTTGATCAACTGTCTATGGTCCATTTCAATTGATTATATTTGAATGCTTAAGTTATAAGTCTGGAATCTTTGCTTATATGTGTGATCTCTTGTTAGCAACGTGGATTGCTTTAATTAATCATCATCCCCTTAATAATAATTCTATTTAAATCATAATAACTCCTAAACAACACCCATCTGCATCCAAAACATCCAAAACTTAACTTAAACATTGAGCCATAGAAAACTCTTTGTTAGGGACTACCCCCCTTGGCTTCGTTAGGAGTTAGCCTAAACGGAGGAGCTAGGAGTAGGTGACAATACCTAGCTCTGTGCTTGCCCCCAAGGTCACACCTCTCCCACTTTCTCAAGTGAGGAGACAACTTTCGGAAGATTTCTGCTGCTGGTGTGCAATTGGCGGACAACAAAGTGTTTCCAAATGAGGGAGGGTTCCTTTCTATTTGTACTTTACAAGTGATTGACCAAAAAGCTTAACTAGGCTAACTTTCTTACCTAACAGGGCCGACTTCCTTCTTGGGAGACTCAAAATACATTTTACAATATTTCTTTTGGGGACTATTGCCACGACTTACAACAGAGGTTTTACCTTGATATTTTAGCATGACCAAATACAATAATAATATACTCGGACGGAGGAAAAACATTTCTGACAAAGGTACAATAAAATACGATAATAATATATAAAAAATATCTTTCGAAGTTATATATTCAACAACACTCCCTCTTAACTAGGAAGGTATTCTTTTGACCTGGTCATCATCACAAATGGACACAGTCTTTGGACATCGTCATCATCATTGGATCATCATTGTTGGATCATCATCACTGGATCATCATTGCTGGATCATTGTCGTTGGATCATCATTGGATCATCATTACTGGATCATCATTATCAATTCTCATCTTGTCGACCATTGACTAGTGACATCTTTTGAATCTATCTGTCCTTAGAAGTTCTACAGAGCCAACCCTTTTTCATGTTGGATGTAGGCCTAGATTCCATCTAGGGATTCATCAACATATCCGTATAGTGCCAGCCCTTTTTCATGCTGGATGTACCTTGTATAGTGCTAGTCTTGTTTCATACTGGATGCACCTTGCAGTGTCGCTCTTGTGTCATACTGGATGCATATCTTTGTAGTGTCAGTCCTGTTTCATACTGGATGTAATCTCTGTAGTGTCAGTCCTGTTTCATACTGAATGCCTTCACAGGGTCAGTCTTGTTTTATACTGAATGCAGATCTCTGTAGTGTCAGTTCTTTTTCATATTGGATGCCTTTGCAGGGTTAGTACTGTTTCATACTTAATGCAGATCTTTGCAGGGTCAGTCCTGTTTCATACTAAATGCGGATCTTTGAAGGCCTAGAACCATCTAGGACTTAACAAAGCCAGTCCTGTTTCATATTGGATGTGTCTCTCTGTAGGGTCAGTTCCGTTTCATACTGAATGCAGGCCTAGAACCATCGAGGACTTTCTTCTCGCGATGGACACTGATCTGCACAACTTTAAGCTTGTCCCTGAAGTACTCAAACTTCACTCTCGCTAGAGACTTATTCAAAACATCGGCGGTCTGCTCGCCAACTCGGCACATACTGGAGTTTGATTGCTCCTCTCTGCACCATATCTCAGATATAGTGATACTTGATCTCAATGTGCTTCGACTTGTAATGGAAAATTGGGTTCTCGGACAACTTTACACAACTCTGGTTGTCACAGAAGACACAAGTCATCTCTAACTCGAGATCAAACAAATATGACAGTAGCTTCTAAAGCCATACTGCCTCACAACTAGCCAAACAAGCTGCAATATACTCTGCTTCGGCTATACTCAATGCCACACTTGACTACTTTCTGCTAAACCAAGAGATCACTCAGATCCCAAACCAAAGCAACATCTTGAAGTGCTCTTCTTATCTATTTCACTGCCTGCTCAATTCGAATCAACATAACCATCAAGGTTAATCTTCTGATCCGTCGCATACTTGAGCCCATAATCGATTGTACCCTTCAGATACCTCAATACATGCTTTGCAGCAATCAGGTGAACACGTATCGCATCTGTCAGAAACTGGCTCAATGTGTTCACAACAAAGCATATGTCTGGTCTCTTGTTCGTCAAGTAATCAATGAACCAATCATTTGCCTATACATCGTGGCATCTGTTGTCCACCGATTGCACACCAGCAGCAGAAATCTTTCGAAAGCTGTCTCTTCACTTAGGAAAGTGGGAGAGGTGTGACATTGGGGGCAAGCACAGAGCTAGGTACTGTCACCTACCCCTAGCTCCTCCGTTTAGGCTAACTCCTAATGAAGCCAAGGGGGGTAGTCCCTACAAAAGAGTTTCTATGGCTCTTAAGTTGTTAAAGTGTTTTGATTAGTTGCGGATGCGGATGGGTGTTGTTTAGGAGTTATTATGATTTGAAGTGTTTAATGTGATGAATTTAACACAAGACAAAGCAATCCACGTTGCTATCACCGGAATTGAAATATAGACAAATATTTGAGATCTTCACGAAATAGATAAAGCATTCACAGATATGATTTATTATCAAACATTCGATGGACAAATGGTCCAGATTATCAACAATGCTAAAAGATGGGACTAGTGCCTATGGAGTCAACTTATCAGAGATGCTTCGAGTGTAAACATGTGAATCCCAAAAAGATGCCAGTGAATGTTAGGTTTTGCAAGTGCTATTGGTAAGTTTTAAGAGTTTTTTGTTTGTGATCTTCACTTATGGTGGCTGGATGTCCTAACCGGTAATACCTTCAGTGGCTCGGTTCGAAGACATGACGGACCTGTCTGGGGTCAAAGGTAAGTGTTCAATAACTTAACTACCAGTGCCCAGATTAGGTAGCCCGGCGCCCACACTTGGAATTTGCCCACATGCCTCGGTATTTATCGAACAACGCCGGTGCGTTGGTTATGGGGAAAAGTTTTAGTTAAGTTCCTCTTGTGGGGTTTAAAGATCCAATGTCGTTTCTGGGTATTCCGATCGAAGATCGGTCAGAGCATACTCCGGCAAAGGGGGAAGTGGGTTAATTAATTAAAGGGATGTGAGTTCCGAATTTTATTAAGTTAATTAATTAAAACTCTCCGACAGAGAGCGCTCTTGACCTCGTCTTATGACAGTGGTTCAAGAGACTTAGTTAATCTATATGCTTGATGCAAGGATATGCAGTGGGAATGCTCTCCGATAGAGAGTGCTCTTGACTTGGATTACGGCAAGTTCAAGAGACTTTCAAGATTAATTGATTAACTTATTAAACAATGAAAAGACAACTCTCCAATAGAGAGCACTCTTGATTTACCTTATGGTGTGATTCAAGAGATTTGCATAGTTGATTTACTTAGAATGGTAGACAATTTAAAACAGAGTAATCAACTTAATTAATGATCTAGAAGTGATGAATCAACAATTAGTGATCTATGCATGAGATATAATCAATGATGAAAACAAGCACTAATCTAAGCATACACACAACACAAGCCTCCCCAAATGGGGGAGTATGAGAGTGGGGACTTAAAAACCCCACTCAAACACAAGATTTTTTTTATTAAACTTTATACAAAGTGTCTTAAGGATTTTAATCCTTGAAAGGACTTTTCAAATGAAAGCAAAATCACTCTACTTAATATTAGGACTTGTGTAAAAAAGGAGAGTACTTTTACTTTTACTTTTAACTTTTTTCAATACTTTTCAAAAAAAAGGGAAGAGGAAGTTTGAAAGAGAGAGAAAGAGCAAAGCGAAAAGAGGGCTGAAACAAAGGAAGATGAGGGAAAGAAGGCAAGAAAACGAAAGGAGGATCAAAACCAAAGAAGGGGAAAAAAGGGGCAGGCAACTATGAAGCTAAATGAAGACAAATTTAAGAAAACGGGACAGCGAAAGAGAAAACAAATGGCTGTCATAAAAAATGAAAAACATGACAGCGAACAAAAAGTGGACAAAAAGGCCACAAACAAGGTTGAAGAGGGCCCAAAAACTGGGACAAAAAAGGGGCAAAAAGGAAGGAAAACTAGGGCATGCTAGGGCTGTCCAAAATGGAGAAAAGGGGGCTGTAAAACAGTAAAAAAAGGGGCAATGAACAGTCAAAAGAGGGCTGTCCACAAGGAGGAAAAAGAGAGCTGTCCAAAGCATGAAAAAATGGGTGAAAACTAGGTAAAACGAGGGCTGTCCAAAGAGAAGAAAGAGGGCTGCAAAGCTGAGTGAAAAGAGGGCAGCGATGAAGGAACGATAAGAAGGGGAAAAACCAAGCAAGGAGGAAAAGACTAGCAAGCAAGAAAAACAAGGGGATCAAGAAGCAAAGGGAGAACTAGAAAAGGGAAGTTCAGTAACCAAGAAAGTATTTGAAATTATGGATGGAACCCAAGAGAAAGAGCTAGACTCCCAGCTTTCTTTTTGTATTTTGAAGAAGAAGATCTTTGTAGGTCCTGCAATGAAAGTGTTAGATTAAAAAGGTTGCTTGAAGCCTGGGATAGAAGCAGCTGAGCTCACACCCTTCTTCAACCTGTGAAGCCTGAAAACACACTACAACTCAACACGAAACGTGAGATCAAAATACGTGCTAGTATGCTAAGAAAATTGAATCATGATCAACATTACGTATATACTGATTACTCATGTCCATCAAAATACTAATCTACTTCGCATAAACAAAAAGTTGAACTACAAATGATTGTTCTACTGTGCCAACAATGGCCCTCTTGAGCTAACAAATAAACAATTTAATCTCACATAAGCATTAAAGAAAATAGGGGTTAGAGACAATATCACCTCAACCAATTGCAAAAAACTACCACATCCAAGAGCTCATGGACCTCCAAAGTCTGATCTTTATTAACAAATTAAAGCAAATGCTTGATACAATTTCTCAGAGTAACTCTACTACAAAAGTCCATTCAAATAGAGCTGAAAGAGCCTCTTTTTAACAAATGAGAGAGTGCTAAAACCCTAAAACCAAAAAATCAACCCTAACCAGCTTAGCGACCTAACAAAGAGCCCAGACCTAAACTGGAGAACCGGGAGTGAGGGGAGGCCTCCACCTAGGCAAGGCGCCCCCACTCCAAACCTGTGCACTGAAAACAAGCCAAGGATGAGGCCACATGTGTGAGTCTGGATGTAGGTAAGCTCATCCTTTAGGTCTGGCAGGAGCCTGAGCTAGGTTTGGGAAGCCCACTGATGGTGTAAGCTTCAGTCTTTACCTCGATCAAATCACCGGACCAATGAGAGCTCTCCATCTCATCTTTAGCTAGAGATGACATGTCTAATAACTGATAATAAATTAATTGCTCTCTTAATGATGATTGAAGCTGAGTTATGATAACTCCAATCATCATAAGTGTTCCATGAGATGTTATTTAGCCTTTTGTTTTATTAAATTTGGATTAATTTGGAGAGTTTTAGTTTTCTCCAAAATAATCATTTTTTTTTAATAAAAATCATTTTTTTACTAAAAATCATTTTTTTCTTTCTCAAAACTGACTTTTTTGAGTAAAAAGGCATTATGTGTCCGATTGCTGATCTAAAAGTTGGTTCTGATTGGCTGGCTGATCAAGAATGATTTTTGGCTTAAGGTTAGAGCCTTCAATCACTGAATTCTGAGTCCGAATCATGAACGGGTTTTTTCCATTTAATTTATGGAAAAATTAACCCAAAAACTTAGGAAAATTAATTAAAAATTAAAAAATAATTTTTCACTGTTCAAAAAATATTTTTTCGAAATTTTTTTATGTGTCCAGATGACTTAGGACATGACCATGATCTATCTAAATAATGTCTAATAGGCTTATAACACTCAGTTGGGCTCTAATAACCCCCCAAGGCCCATAATTTAACATCGGGCATTCCAGCTTTGGAGGAAGCGGGAGAAAACCTCGTCAATTATACTCGGCTGAAGGCAAAGCATAATTGTCAGGGGCAAAAAACTCCCTGGATTACCCTATTTGCAATTCTACGTCTTAGGAGACCGAACCACTCAAAAATATCCTACTAGCACATTTTTTTACAAACCCCGCGGGGCCATGGTCAAAATTATTCAAATAAAAAAGTGACTAGCCAATATTGGCTAGACAAGCAGACGGATCAACTGATACACTGGAATCAGACTTTGAACAAGTCTGTCAACCGGCGGCTCCTTAGGTAACCCAACTATGGTACAAAAAGTTGGATAACAGCATCAATTGCCTCAAAAGAAGCATTACTCAACAACTTCAAATTTGATGCTATGGGTGTGGCGATAGCCTTGTAGTCCATCGTTGCGAACCTCTTCAAAATCTCTACTGCATACTTTCCTTGTCCAAGGAGTATCCCATCTGAATTTTGCCATACTTCCAATCCTAATAAGTAGTGTATCATCCCCAGGTCCTTCGTCTCGAACTCTGCAGCATGCCTTCTTTTTGTATCTGCAATGAGCTTATCCTCTCTTGTCAGGAACAAGTCCTCTGCATACATTAGGAGTATAATTGGTCTTCCTCCCTCAACCTTGAAGTAGAGGTTAGAATCTTTTTTACTCTTGGTAAAGCCCAAGCTCATTATAAAGCTATCCATCTTGCCATACCATGTCTTGGGTGCCTATTTCAATTCGTACAAGGCCTTCTTTAACTTAAACACATGAGTCTGTTTGTCATGTGTCTCAAATCCTAGTGGCCGCTTCACATACACTTCCTCTTCAACTACACCATTCAGGAAAGCTGTCTTGATGTCCACCTGGGGTATCTTCCATTTCATTACCGCAGTTAAGGCGAGTATTAATATGATGGAAGTGTATCTTGCTACTGGTGCAAATGTCTCCTCATAATCGATGCCTTCTTTCTAGGAGAAGCGACATACCACAAACCTTGTCTTGTATTTTTTGATGCTGCCATCTGCAGCATGTTAGACCATGTAAATTCATTTGGAAAATACTACGAACTTCCCTTCTAGCCTTGGAACTATCTCCCAAACAACATTCTTCATAATCGATTGATACTCTTCGATCATGGCTTTCTTCCACTCCTTTTTAGCAGCTTCCTCATAGTTGGAAGGTTCATTATTAATGATGTCACATAATAGGGCTACGTAGCTGGAGTATTGTCTAGGTCTTTTACTTTCTCTGAGTGTCCCATCTGGAATGCCATACCTCTCTGCATCTTGAATAGTTTCATGTGCCCATGCTGGTCTTCTCTTATAGGAATTCTTCTCATTAGGTGGATCTACAAGTTCCCGAGGTTCTGTTGTGTCATGGTTTTCATGGTTTTCTTGAGTCATTTCTTCCATAACAGTGTCTTTAGTTATGGGGACTTTGGGTTCTTCAGTATCTTCAATGTCAAATTGTTTTGACTTGTTGTAAGATGAGACTTCATCAAAAGTAATGTCTCGATTGGTATTGATATTCTTGAATCTTGGGAATTATATCCGGTATGCTTTTGATTCATCACTGTATCCCACGAATATGCTCTTCTTTCATGAAGGATCTAGCTTTGTCCTCTTTTCTTTGGGGACATGTATGTACACAGGGTAGCCAAATATTTGGAGATGGTTGACTTTCGGTTTCTTTCCTGAGAAGGCTTCTTCTGGAGTCTTGTTATTTAGAACACTATGAGGTGTTCTGTTTTGTACATACACGATTGTTTTTGCTACTTCTGCCCATAGGTGCATTGGAAGGTCTTGGTCACGAAGCATAGCCTTTGTTGCTTCCATTATCGTTTTGTTCTTCCTTTCTGCAATGCCATTTTGCTGAGGATTGTAGGGAGTGCTCATCATCCTCTTAATTCGGATTCTCTGCATAGGTCTTTGAACTCATTTGAAGTGAATTCGCCGCCATTTTCTGATCATAAGGTCTTGATCTTCTTTTCGATGTGATTCTCTACCAAAGCTTTGAATTCTTTGAACTTGCTGAAAACTTCATCTTTGCCATTCAAGAAGTAAATCCAAGCTTTACGAGAATAGTCATCTATGAAAGAAACATAGTATGCATACCCGCTTAAGAAATTGAATAACACGGGGTCGCATACATTCAAGTGGATTATTTCCAAGATTTCTTTTGCCTTGCTTTCATTGCTTGGAAATGGTTTCTTTACATTCTTCTCTTGCACACATCCTTTGCAAGTGCCTTCATGTTTTGCTTGGAATCTGGGAAGACCTGATACTGCTTTTCTTGCAAATGGGAGAGCCCTATAATGTAAGTGTGCAAGCATTTGATGCCATAGTTCACTTGGTTCTATAGAGTCATTATCCAAAGCTTGTTTTGGTTGTCCTTTCAACTTGTATAGACCTCCCTCTTGCTCTCCAATTATTGTTGCATCATCTATTGTTTTGCCTCTTCGCCACATGAGTAATTGGCCATCAATGAATGCAACACAGAATCCTTTAGCATCTAAAGCTAAAATGGAGAGGATATTTTCTTCAAACCTGGTACGCAGAGAACATCTTGCATCTTAATTGACTTGCCAGAGTCCAACTTGTAAGAGGCTTCTCCACTCCCTTTTATGGGATATTGATAATCATCTCCAAGTTTCACGTTGTGAGGTGACTCATGTTCTGATAAGTTGAGGAAGGATTCTTTGTATCTTGTCATATGCTTGGAAGCTCCACTATCCATTAACCAATCATTGCCTCCATGGGTAATGGTACCTGTAATAGCCGAGATCAAACTGTATTCTTCATCACTTGAAGAATCTTCTCTTGTTCTCTTGCTTGTGGGTTCATGATTCTCTGTAGTATGTGCATGATGCCTCTTCTTTTTGTTTGCCTTGGAGGATCCTTTGTTTCTGGGACAATCTCTTGAGAAGTGGCCTTTCTTATCACATGTGTAACATCTAAGATTTGTGTATTTCCTTCTTGGTTTATGATTCTTAATTTCTTGGGTCTTTTGTGTGAGTGATCCTCCCTCTTTCCTTCATTCTTCTTTACCTGATCTGTTAGAGCTTGATAATCACTTGCTCCCATCTTCTCTTCTCTTGATATTGATTGAGCTTCTTCTTGAGTGCATTCCTCCCACAATTTGCTGAACTTGATTAGTTTCTTTCTGGCGCATATCACTTAAATGAATGATTCCCATGACCTTGGAAGTCCATTCAAGTTGGTCATCATCATCTCTCCTGCAACATTTCCTTCAATGGCCTCTAGTTGCTCCTTGATTTGAGAAACCCTTGTGAAGTAAGATTGAATGGTTTTTGAATGTTGGATCTTCACATTCTTGAGTTGATTCCTCAGGGTCATCTTTCGGTTGATGTTCTTTCCTTCAAATAGCTTGGTCAAAGCATCGAACATCTTTTTTGGAGTCTTCAATGATGATACATGAGGGATGAGGTTATCCTTGATGGAGTATGCAATAATCCTTTTAGCTCTTATCATGTTCTTCTTGTGGTTTGTCTTTGCCTCTTCTCCCTCTGGTTCTGGAACCTCCTCATTGACGTATTTGTCCAAGTCATTCTCTTCTAGGATAAGAGAGATTCTATACTTCCATGCTCGGAAGTTATTTGCTCCTTCAAGCTTATCCTCAACCTTGGTGTGATTCATCATCTTGATATGAGAACCTCAAATGGAAATATCAAGGAAATAGATCTTACCAATTTGAGATGCCCAAGCTGATTCTAGATCTAGCTGACCTAGGGTTCCATAGAGAAACCCTAATTTTCCAAACTTGGAATCTTGAAATTCTGTCTAGATAGAAAGATGTGCCTCCTTAAGGTGAGTTGTCTAGTGAGGTCCTTTTCCAAATTTTGTGGAGGGAACTCCAAAAACTTGTTGCCCTAGTTCCTTCCCGTAGTGTCCCGTAGTAATAAATTGAAACTTCTATGATCTGGAATCTCTCTCCACCAAAAGATGTGCATCCTTGAGGCAAGTTAGCCTAGCCCTTATTTTTGGAAATTTTGTGGAGAAAATTGCTAGAACTTGGAAACCCTAGTTTCCACAGCTGCACAGTGCTTTCTTTCAGGGTGGCTTTGATAGCATGTTAGAGTTTGTACTTTAATTCAATTATGTTAAATCTTTAAATTGAAAGATAGACAAACACTATAATACACAAGAACACAAAGCTTTTCCTCGGGGAAACCTTAAAGGAGAAAACCCCACAACTTCTTCAGAATAGTTCTGTCACTTAGTACAATGTCAAACCGATATAGAATACCCAAAGATAAGATAAAGATAAGATGTCTTCAGTAGCTTCTTCTTCTCCATCACCAATGCACTTGTCTTTCTCTCTCTTTAGTGAACTTGCTTGAGTGATGTGTGTCCAAATGAGGGAGGGCGCCTCCCTATTTATGCTTTACAAGTGACTGACCAAAAACCCCAACTGGGTCGACTTCCTAACCTAACAGGGCCGACTTCCCTTTTGGGAGACTCAAAATACATTTTACAATATTTCTTCTGGGGACTATTTCCCCGACTTACAATGGAGGTTTTACCTCGATATTCTAGCATGGCCAAATACAATAATAACATTTGACAGAGGTACAATAAAATACAATAATAATATATAAAAGAATATCTTTCGAAGTTACATATTCAACAACAATAGATTGCCCATTGGTAGCAATCGGGCAATGGTAAATTTGGTGAATATGTGTTGTACATGAGTAAATGGCTTATCTTGGTTACATGAGTCTTTCCCCTTTTATAACGATTGTAAGACATTGCATACCGATGAACATTCTCTCTAAAATCCATTACTAATGCGTACATGGCATGGATGTCATACTTATGCATGTTTTCATGTTTATACACATATTTATTGGGCCTAGATATGGCATTAGACTTGACATGTGCCCTGCCATGCAAACAACCATCAAATAGAGCTCCCTTCGTGTGATAATTTTTATTACATAGATGCATCTCAACTAATAGGCTAATGTTTGAAGAGTCTATCTGTATCACACTATTTTTTCTGTCTAATTAACTTTAGGCAAGTTATATTGTCTATTTACTTTGGACCATTGTTTTGGTAGTAATTATACTTCATATTTTAAACCCACATAAAACTGTAGAAAGACTTGTCCATGAAAATCTATTTTTGCAGGCTCCATGGAATCTGATTTAGGTTAGTATCGTGCCTTAAATCAATTATATATATCTATATATCTCTCTCTATTTATGTTATATCTATTCTATATTATTGCCTATCTATTTCTATGAGTTGATCCTTTTGTAAGGACTTGAGGGCATACCAGTTTGCAACCCCTTACACATCAATAGTCAACAAAATGCATATCTTGTCTAGATACCTTGCACACTATATTTGGCCATTTTTTCAATTAAATCAGGGCTTTGGTGGTGGGTGGTGGGAAAGCCTAGAAGATCCACACCATGTTTTTAAGTTAGCAATCTTAAGCCACTTTAACTGGGGAGTTGTTTTCTTTTTCAGGTAAATCCCATTTCCTCTAAAAAAGAGTATCTATAGGAGTATTAATAGACCTTTCACATCTCACTTTTCCTTGTTTGCAAGGCTGAGACAGTCCTATTATAGTGTGTAATAATAGACTACTCATCTAACGTGGGTGAGATGTGAACATTTGTGTCCTCTCCATTATTAGGAGCTAAAAAATATCAAAACTCTTGCTTCTTTCATTGCCTTTTTTTCGTTTTTTTTTAATGTGTCTTCTAGAACATTGCTTCAGTAAATCCAGGCATACAAATCAATGAAACAAGCTGCAAGTATACAATCTACCCCTCCCCAATCTCAGGAAAAGATACTTTTTATGGAAAACGCAATTCTGGCTGAAATCTGAACTACCAATCCTGCTGTGAGTGCTGCAGTCTTTCCAAGTGAAAAGCATCCCCAATAAAGTAGACTTTTGTGTGTTAAAAACTTAAAAGTAAACAATCTTCCTTAATCTGCTCAAGATCTCAATTTGAAAAGAGACAAGAAAGTTGACTTTCGTAAAAAGTATATGCGGCAATCTAGCATGCTATCAGTTCAGCATTGGCTGGTTGATTTTCCCTCTAGTGGTTTTGTTATACTAGAAGAATTTTGCAACGAGCTGGCAGAATTAGAGGCTATTGTTTACAGTTTTAACCATAATGGTTGAGTTTGAGCTTAAAGCTCTATCTCTTTTTTCCACATCAAGATACTCTTTCAAAATAAATGGGAATCTGTCTGTTTTGGACAGGATTGCCACTAGACCACAGTCTGGCAGACTTAAATTTGAAGGACATGGGGGTGGTATTGGTCCACTGATGTGTGCATGGGTCACAAGATCATTTAATATAGTCTCTCTTGGTGCAACAACACATTCAACCACTACCTCAAGGTGACCCAATTGCTCTAGGAAAAGCCCTCACAAGAATTGAACCTTAACCGCTGGTGAAAATCTCTTTGCTCCTCACCAATGGATGCAACCCCTTTGGGTAGATACTCTATTATTTGATGACATTGATTGGAGTATTTTAAACAATAATTTTGAATATTAATGCGATTATCTGTTGCTTTCTAAAAGCTTAGGAATGACAAACAGGCTGTTGGGAATTGGCCCTTGGGGCAATGTAACAGATTTGGTCATTGAATTGTCCTCATTCCAATGTTCAAGACAACCATCCTGCAGTGGCACCTCCATGGTTGTGTGAATTCTTCTTAGCTGCTTCAGTATTTCTGACTCAAACCATTAAAAGTATGTTATGTTTCTGATGAAATGGACTTTTAGTTGTGTCTTGTTGCCTCCTTTCACACACTTGGGTCACGTGGCAGAAATCTTCAAGCCACTTGGTGTGTCCTTGGGGGCAAGTCTCGAGTCAAGGCTGTCACCTTGTTCTTGACTCCTCCGTTTAGGCTCAACTCCTAACGAAGCCAAGGGGGGTAGACCCTATTAAGTTACTAAGGCTAAATTACTTAGTATGGTGATGTTAAACTGAATGAGTTACGTAGGAGTTTGAAATTTAACCATAAACGATCAAAGATGACAAGATACGAAGATGAGCGCACGAAAGCACAATGTTGAGACTCAATATATGTATATAGCAAGAAAATAACCAGTGCCTTAGAATGGAGTCAAAATAAAATCAATGTATTTGCATGTGCTTGGAGTGAATGTTTTGCAATTGCCTCTTGGTAC
>LPNX010693169.1:423605-475440 GCA_001517045.1 Pseudotsuga menziesii
TATGAGAGTGGAAGCTTTTCCTCGGAAGGAAATCAATTGAAAAGCAGTAAAAGTGTTGGTCCATGTGATTTTTCAAGTTCAATATTTATGGGTACATCAATCAGTAATACATGGAAGCCTTCAGATGATGAGGTCAAGTATTTACTTCCATCAGTTAGAACTGGAAGCATTTCTTCTTCTTTGGCCAACAATTTTCATATAGAAAAAGAAAAGCATGTACATGTGGAGGATCTAGATGAAGTTTTATCTTCAAGAGCAGAAATTGAGATGCTAGGTTGTAATGAAAGCAATTTTTTCATGGATACCCTGGGTCAAACTAGCAGCATTCTCCTTGACAATGGCTCAAAGGTTGAAAGTCCCAACAAGTATAAATTTATATATTCTCAAAATGAGCTTGAGAATACTTCAGGGGAAACTTCTTCTGAATCAGAATGCAGTTGGGAACAGGTAAATGAGGAATATTTCTGAATACATATATTCCCGTGATGAATATTCAATTTTCAAAATTGTAAAGAGGATGCCTAGATCTTAAGAAGGATATTGACAAACACCGTGATTCTTAACAAAGATGAGGGTCATCTTTGGTCACAATACTGCTGCAACATAAAATCAATGTTTATCTTCATCAGTTGTTTCTTTTAAATATTGGGTTATATCAATGTATGCAAGAGTGGCTGCACTATTTGCAATATTTTGTATTTCTTTATTATATACAAGGGGATGAAATATTTGAATATTTGTATTCTTTTTGAATTATAGCTGGTTGAGAACATTGGAATATCAATTTAATACTATTTTGTTGCCTCTATGTAATCAGTTGTCATCTCAATGTAATTGTCATTTGCCCTTCCTTTCTCTTTTGCATGTACTTAAGTTGTCACCAAGAGACATGGATTCTCTGAAACTTATTTGTGGGGGTTGTTGATCATAGTCGAATTTGCTTTCCGTGATTCCCTGCTGCTACTTGTCCTTCGTTGCTGGTTTGTTGTAGTTTATAATTTTCTTGTCAACATTTGATGCCATAAAGTGGTTCTGATGTTATGTTCTTACACGATTTTCAATCATTTAGTTTACCTGAAGAGTTTATTTATGTTCTCATTGTTTCAAAGTTCGAACTTGATGTAAACATAGTTCAATTTCCATTATTGGCCGTTTGAAGCACTATTCCAAATTCATTTGTCAGATTATGTAATTTCATAGCATTGTTCGGAAACCAGTGGCATCCAACAGCTATCCAGAGTTCAAATTCAAACTGCCCTGTAGCATAGTGTTGTGAAAGAAAGAACAGACATGTGAGGTATTGAGGTAAAGCTTGTTTGCTCTTTAGCAGCTTGAATCTTTTCACCTTGGTACACAACTTCCAAAATCTACACGTTTTGATGAAAAGTTAATCTTTACCTTTTTGGATTTTAGCAACTATTTCGGTGGTGGTTCTCCTTCCAAGATCAGGCTCTTATGCATTAATTAACCTTCTCGCCACAGGAAATAGAATTCCCATTTCCACTTGCATGTCTAAGATGTGGCCTATGTTAATTGGCAGGGAACAAATTGTTCTTCGTCTACCAAAGTTGGCGTGGAATAAATGGCAACTCAGATCGCTCCTCATTAGGGCTGTTTTCTTTTAATTCTGTTTCTGGCAGAAACCTGATCTGAATTAGGCTGTAAAAATCTGAATTATGGGAATCTGTAATGTCAGCATTTGTAGACTGCAATCTTAGAGTAATATGGCATCTCCCAATCTACCCAAATCATTGGAATAACGATTTGAAAATTGCAGATTGTGATTCCAACAATTATTGGTCCGACCCAAATCACTGGAATGGTGTTTTGACCATTTCAGATTGTGATTCCAGTTGGTCTGCTGGATTCCAACAGATACAGGACTATTTGAGTACCCCATATGCAATACCATAACTATCCAGCAAGGTAGAAGGATGCACTTTAATCCACTATCTGTTCTGCAATGCATTGGATGCACTTATACTATAGTTGAGCATTAAAACTAGCATATGTAAATATTAAACATAAATGTCCCTTAAATGCATTCAACGACTTTCCCGTGTATAATGAACGGTGAAATCTTTTTATAGAAAGGTACAACAGAGTAAGGCCTGTTAGCCCTAGATCAATAGGGATCAGTTTTGGGTTGTGATCATATTGTCTCAGAGATTAGACATGTGGTCTTTTCCATAGATCATTAATCAGAGATTGTTCCAGCAAGGTCAGATTTTTCTTGTGCCTTGATGTCATTGATGGATATTGCCTTGGATTTGTTTGTGCTATGATTCTTTTCTCCCTTGTCCACACTTTGTCTTTTATGTTGATATGATCATGGGATGTTACTTCTTGGATAGTGACTCATAAACACTTGATTATTTTTTGTTTCTAAGGTATGTCATGGTGGTTGTCATAAGTTTCCCTTACAATTGTTGACCCAAACCTTAAGTTTTACCCTTTAGTGAGTTGAGTAGATGTTTCATTCATTTCCCAACATCTTGCCTAGCCATTTTTCATTTCACAACATCTTGCCTAGCTATTTTTCATTTCACTAGCCCTTTCATCCACCTCTATCAATGCCCCTTTTTACCACCCAATGTGCACTAGGATGAGCACGGAGACTGAAGACGAAGATGATCATTTGAAGATTGGCAGTGCTAGGGCCTTGCCAAACGTTACTCTTCGTTTTCTATATGCTTTTTCTTGGTCTTCTGCATCTCTTTTACCCATGGCCAAAAGATAGATGAATGTAAAGTAACATGACACTTATATTATGTGTAAAAGGTCTAGCCCAACTATATGATAGTCATAGTGAAAAGTGCTCTAGAGTAGTTTTTAACTGAAATAAATATAGACACTAGTGATCTATATTGTCAAGGTTTTTTTTCACTCAATTGTGCCTCCAAAGCCATGAGCATCTTTACTACTGCTAGGCTGGTGTTCTTAGTCTCTAGTGCTTGTGTCATGCATTACTTGTGTCACCATGATTATATATATATTTTTGGTTAGTATTTGTCCCTTAGGGGGGTAAATGTTGTAAATTTGTTTAAAAATGATTAAAGGGGGTGTTAAATACTTTAGTATATATTATACACACCTTTAGACCCCCTCATTTAGCTAAGCACACCCCTTGGAGACAACTACCATGATTTTTGCATGTTGGGGACAAATTTGAGCGATTTTAATAGATTGCTAAAAAATAATATTTCCTATTCGCTCCCCTTGAGTGAGGTGTCATTTCTGATTGGATTTGGTCTCAATGAATCTCTATTTGTCTCCTCCTTGTCTCCTAGGTGGCTCATTAGGAGCCCTTAAGCTCTAGTTAACTTCTCGAGGTGTTAAATTACACTAGTTAATTCCATGAGGTGTCATACGACACTTTAGTTCACTCCATGAAATTCACCCTCCTCTTCCTATTTTGCTATTTAAGCAAGTTCTTTTCTCTCTTTTATTTGTTGGTGGTTTTCTTAAGCATTATTGTAATACTTACTCTATTGGAGATCTTTGGAATAAATGAAAGTATTTGGAGGTCATCTTGGAGCACCTTGTGGATTGTATGGCTATCTTTTGCTTTTCTTATCTATGTTGAGGTAATTTGTGTATTGTGCATTGCATTTCTTGTTCTTTATTTAGCGATTGGAAGGGTATTGCTACCATGTTGGATTAGATGTATGGTAAGATAGTTTGCTATATATCTAATTGCAGATCTATTTATAATGTAGTTATTTTTAGCATATTTGCCTTTTACATGATTGTGCTATACAACTCTTCTTTGTAGGTTGCACCTAGAGTAGCAAGGAAGATGCGATTCTTCTCCTCCATATTGTATTGTTGCAGGATTTTTTCAAAGCATTGAGTAGGCTAAGACTAGCCTCGAGCGGTCTTGCTTTCTGAATCATTATTCAAGCAAGGAACTCGAAGTTGCTCTTGAATGTGACTCCATTCCCTCTCTTGGCATTCTTCTTCTCTCTCTCAACCTTACTTTTTTTTTTTTCAAACATTAGACTCTTTATTGTTACTTGTAGATCTTGAAAAAAAGGGTTGAAAACCAAGCACTTCTAGATCTACCTAGATAAATCTGTTTGTTCTTCACATATTTTATCACTTTGTGTTATCTTCTAAATAAATTAGTTTTCACTCGGTCAAACTCAAAAAAATTATTTTTGCACAATGATGAGGATTTCAAGATGCATTATAAGATTTTATATGTGATTAACAAAGTTTGAATAGCTAGTGCTTTGTTTTTCAAGAAAATTTGAAAGTTTAGCGTTCGGTGGCTTAGGCGGACTTCTGGACAGTTCATTAGCCATCGAAAAGCCAGCTTTCGGCAGCTAACAACTTCGGCTCAGGACCATGTTAACCACCGAAACCCTGTTGATCACGTTTTTTGAAAAGGGACTTTCGGTGGCTTAGGCGAACGTACCAACGGTTCATTAGCCATCGAAAGCCCTGCTTTCGACAGCTAAGACCGAAATTTCAGGGCACTCCAAGCCACCGAAAGTGGCGTTTTACTGTGAAAATACATTTTTTTTTATTAAAAAAAAGGGTGATTCAGAGTGACTGGAGAATCATTTTGCAAAACGCTCTGAGGTTTTTGTTCCTAACAGGTCAGAGAACAATAACCTCTCTCAGTTTTCCTACAGGTGTTGCAGATTGGGAGAATTGAATCCATCTTTGAGACCTAATTTTCGGATCTCAGAATTTCCTGTTTGACACATGTTTTTGAAATACAGATCTCGGGCAAATTAAAACGAATTCCAAAAAACTGAGAGAGGTTTTTTCTCACAACAAACCAATCTACAAAAACTTCTTTCGGTTTATACACAGGTGTTACAGATTTGAAGGACCAAATCCATCTTTGAGCTTCAGTTTTTAGCAGTTTGGCCAAATTTTTAGGGCAAAAGATGACCTGTCAGTCCTCCAGGTGGCATTTTCGACCTCATCTATCAGTCCATGAAGATTTGCTTTAGATGTTGAAGAGTTCAAAGATCAAACCTAGGTCCCAGAGAATCAATCAGCTATTAGGGCAAATACATGAACTAGAGGTCTTAGAAGGAAAATCCAAACCCTAACCTTAAAACACATCTTGCACTGGAAAACCTAGAAGAGGCAGCAACAAGCTTGCAGGATCCGGAGGCAACCCATGATGCTGCTATTATACAGGTTGAAAAAATATGAGATTGATGAAGGATAACTCCAGGCTCTATAGGATGATAAGAAGGTCAAGGCTGCAGAAGAAAGATTCAAACCCTAGAACACACCTTGCGCTAGAAACCCTAGCAAAGGCAGCTATTAGCTTTCAGAATCCGGAGGTAGCCCATGATATTGTTGATATTCCAAATCTTATGCAGGTTGAAAAAGTACCAGAAGGACAGGAGTAAAGTGTAAAAGTCTGATTTAAAGACTAAATAAAATTTTGCAGAAAACAAAGCTTTCGGTGGCTTAGGTGAACACAACAGCTGTTCATTAGCCACCGAAAGCAGAGCTTTCGACAGCGAACAGACCCAGGATTCTGCCTCTTTAACCACCGAAAGAAGAAAATGGTGCAAAAAGATGTTTTGGCACACATAATTAGTTTTGGTGAGTACAACTACCTCAATGATGAAATATAACGCTGAAATTTGTTGGAAAACACCATTGGGAGAGGTCTGTTCCAGTTTTGAGGATACAAGCATGGAGAAAAGTGTCACAAACCCTACCTATTTTTTACCAATAGTGGCTTATCTATCAGATGACAGCTTAAAGCTATACTTCAGTGCTCACTGCAGTCATCAAAAAGTTCAATGAGTGAACAAGAGTTAGCATTAGATAGACTAGTAGTTAAATTATTGTTTTTGACCTAATTTTGCAAAAAACATTAATTTTATCTATGTTTAGTAAAATATATCCAATTTTTTAGGATCTGAATATTTTTGTAAAGGCTATAAAGCCTATAAGACTTATTTTGAAGAAAATGTTTGACTTCGGGGACCTGTAGACCATTACTATTAACAAACTTCTCATATTGCTCATGACCTAATATAAGCTCTTTTGCTATCATATGTTCAGCTTCCATTTTTCGTCTATTCTGTGCTTATGCTTGAATGTGTTGTTCAAGTTTATTCATGTTATTTGATGTCTAATAACTGTCATCTTATCTGCATATTGATGATTTGAAGTACAAGTACTTTCCTTGTTTTCCTTGTTATGATTAGCCATTTATATATAACTGTTTTATGTATGAATCTGCCAGCGTGATAAGTTCTCTATCCCTGCACCATATTATCAATCCTCTGAACAGTGGTAGTTAGAAGCCTTATCCTTGATTGAGTTTCATTCATGTCTTGAGAGTGTGAGGTCTTGTAGGTCAGCTGACTTGATCCAGTTAGAAAAACCATAAAAACATTTAAGTTACCAGGCATCCTCGAGCTGCAACCTAGAGGAGTTTCCTGGAGTGATAACAAATTGGCGCCGTTGCTGAGGAGAGGAGACTGAAGCTCAGCTTCCCTGGGAGACGACATAGATCTTGTTTTGATGATAGACAAAGTTTGGACACTATTCTAGTTGTAATCATCTATCCGACGACTCCATTGGAATAATGTGGCTTCAAGAAGACCAAGTACCAGAGCAAACCCTAAAGGGCCACCAGTAACACCTGTTTCAGATCCAGAGGAGATTCTAAGAAGAGCTAGGGCTTCACTAAGACAGACCTCTAGAGTTGCAAGGGGAGCTACATCAAGTATTTTTAGAGGTATTTCTGCTGTTATATCAAATAGACCTTCATTTCAATCTTCTTCTGTTGAAGCATCTAGTTCTCGGAAGTTTATAAGTAAATCAGAAAATTTTAGGGTTGGGGAATCTTCAAGCACTGTTGCTGGTGAAGATCTCATCCCTGGCGACTCCATGAAGGATGAATTCAGTGGCGACTCCACAATATTAAGATGTCAAAAGCATTTGCTGCTCTTTTGGCTCGGAGGTTTGCACCCCTTGACTTCTCTTCAAGTCCTGGTTTCCCACATCCAGTACCTGATATGTCAGAATGGGGAGATTTTCTACCTGTCTTCAAAGATGAAAAAGAAGACAATCCTACAGAACACCTTTTCAAGTTTCATGAATGCATGGACCTATTAGATTTGTAGCATGAAGATGTTCATGCATTCATTATACGGTGATGCACATCAGTGGTATTTTTCTTTACCTCCTTCCAACATTTCATCATTGAAGGATTTTCACAAAGCATTCACTGAGCACTGTAAAAGGTACTATTCAGATGAGTTTGCATTTGATAATTGTTGTGAAGAATATAAGTTACATTTTCAGGATGAAAAGGTAAATAGAGAAGAATATCTCCCTCAAGCGCTACCTCATCTCTCTTGTGATCTTCACGATGAGATACTTTCCCATAAACATAAATTAGAAAGGAGTAGTGAAGAAGCTGAAGGTTCTCCGAATAATATTATTTCTGATTTCCATAAATCTGAAGAGTTAATCTCTTTAATTATGAACCATGAGGATCAATTTTCTGTTGGTCAAAAGCCAATTGAAATCAGTAAGAGTTAACCAATAGTTTTCAGTTTTACAGACTAGGGGAAACAACAACAGACAGGAGGAGATAAATTTATAGAGGTCATCAAGTAATAAAGAAGAACAACAAGAAAATTGTTTTTCTCCTTATGTACCTTTCATTTTAAATTTTGATTGAAAGGCTGCTGATGATGAAGAAGAAGATTTTAAGTTTTGTGAGGATTTATCCACTTCTGGAATTTATTTCAGTTCTACTTTTCAGCAAAGAGATGATCATAGACATATGCATGCTGTGGTTAATGATAGCTATGAAGAGTACGCTGCAATAGGGGACACCTCTCATTGTGATCGAGATATTAATGATCTTCAGAATGTTAACCATAATATAGATGCTTTTGACTTTGTACCAAATGCATCTGCTGACTTAGGGTGTTAAGAAGATCAGTTTGTCCCCTTTGGAAACCTGAAAGATAATGAGCAGATTGAAGGAACAACATGTAACAAATTTGGATCTGCAGCAAATACTAAAGGCAGCCCTCAGTTTTTTGATTTGCAGACAAAGGAAGAATGCAACAGATATGAAGAGGAAGACGATGATCTGAAAAGTCCAGAACATCAAGGCATAACTCATCCTTCCCAGTCAGAGGTTGAGCAATCTACAGTTAACGCGGAGATAACTGAAAGCAGCGAGTAGCAGCATTTCATTCAGTTGGAACAACAACATAGAGAGGCATTCCTTTATGGTTTTTATGACCCTGTTGCTGACTATCTGGAACTTATAAGCAACGTAGATATCAAAATATTTTTGTTAGATGATAGCTGGTTCCGTCACCATTTGAAACTACATTGCTGCATGCTAGGGTTTCATTTATTTTTTGGGTCAAGATCAAGGATAAATTCAGCAGAGCAACTTCTGACATGGCTTCATTGGAAGCATGATGTCACATGATAAGACGCCTCTACTGATTAGAATTAGGAGTAGGAATAAGTAGGAAAATAAGCTCTTAATATGAGCAGCTAGGTCATTTTCAGTTGTTTTCATGAATAAACAAAGCAGGCTATAGGCAGATTGCAGGGTATTAGTTATAAAGGACAAATGACTCCATGCCCAATGGAATAGTAGAAGATAGGTTCAATTCTTATTTTTCAGGAAAGACATTTTGGTCTGGGGTTCTTGGGACCTCACAGGGAGGTTCCCATCCCTGAGTAGGAGCCAGATGTTATCTCCTAAATAAATTAGTTTTCATTTAGTGAAACTCATAAAATTTATTTTTGCACAATGATGAGGATTTCAAGATGCATTATGAGATTTTATATGTGATTAACAAAGTTTGAATAGCTGGTGCTCTATTTTTCAAGAAAATTTGAAAGTTTAGCTTTTGGTGGCTTAGGCGGACTTTTCGATAGTTCATTAGCCACCAAAAAGCCAGCTTTCGGCAGCTAACAACTTCGGCTCAGGACCACATTAACCACTGAAAGCCTGTTGATCACGTTTTTTGAAAAGAGACTTTCGGTGGCTTAGGCGAACGTACCAACGGTTCATTAGCCACCGAAAGCCCTGCTTTCGGCAACTAAGACCGAAATTTCAGGGCGCTCCAAGCCACCGAAAGTGGCATTTTACTATGAAAAGACATTTTTTTTTTAAAATGGTGATTCTGAGAGACTGGAGAATCCTTTTGCAAAACTCTCGGAGGTTTTTGTTGCTAACAGGTCAGAGAACAATAACCTCTCTCATTTTTCCTACAGGTGTTGCGGATTGGGAGAATCGAATATTTTCTGAGACCTAATTTTCGGATCTCAGAATTCCCTGTTTGACACATGTTTTCGAAATACAGATCCCGGTCAAATTAAAATGAATTCCAAAAAAATGAGAGGTTTTTTCTCACAACAAAACAATCTACAAAAACCTCTTTCGGTTTATGCATAGGTGTCACATATTTGAAGGACCAAATCCATCTCTGAGTCCTAGTTTTCAGCAGTTTGGCCAAATTTTTAGGGCAAAAGATGACCTGTTAGTCCTTCAGGTGGCATTTTCGACCTCATCTATCAGTCTATGAAGATTTGTTGCTGACGTTGAAGAGTTCAAAGATCAAACCTAGGTCCCATATAATCAACCAGCTATTAGGGCAAATACATGAACTAGAGGTCTTAGAAGGAAAATCCAAACCCTAACCCTAAAACACATCTTGCACTGGAAACCTTAGCAGAGGCAGCAACAAGCTTGCAGGATCCGGAGGCAGCCCGTGATGCTGCTGTTAAACAGGTTGAAGAAATATGATATTGATGAAGGATAACTCCAGGCTCTACAGGATGATAAGAAGGTCAAGGTTGCAGAAGAAAGATTCAAACCCTAGAACACACCTTGCACTGGAAACCATAGCAGAGGCAGCTATTAGCCTTTAGAATCTGGAGGTAGCCCATGATATTGCTGATATTCCAAATCTTATGCAGGTTGAAAAAGTATCAGAAGGATAAGAGTAAAGTGTAAAAGTCTGATTTAAAGACTAAATAAAATTTTGCAGAAAACATAGCTTTCAGTGGCTTAGGCAAATGCAGCAGCTGTTCATTAGCCACCAAAAGCAGAGCTTTCGACAGCTAATAGGCCCAGGATTCTGCCTCCTTAATCATCGAAAGCAGAAAATGGTGCAAAAAGATGTTTTGGCACATAGAACCAGTTTTGGCGAGTACAACTACCTCAAGGATGAAATATAAAGCTGAAATTTGTTGGAAAACACCATTGGGAGAGGTCTGTTCCAGTTTTGAGGATACAACCATGGAGAATAGGGTCACAAACCCTACCTGTTTTTTACCAATAGTGGCTTATCTATCAGATGACAGGTTAAAGCTATACTTCAGTGCTCACAGCGGTCATCAAAAAGTTCAATGAGTGAACAAGAGTTAGCATTAGATAGACTAGTAGTTAAATTAGAGTTTCTGACCTAATTTTGCAAAAAACATTAATTTTATCTATTTTTAGTAAAACAGATCCAATTTTTCAGGATTTGAATATTTTTGTAAAGACTATAAAGCCTAAGACTTATTTTGAAGAAAATGTTCGACTTCGGGGACCTGTAGACCATTACTATTAGCAAGCTTCTCATATTGCTCATGACCTAATATAAACTCTTTTGCTATCATATGTTCAACTTCCATTTCTCGTCTATTATGTGCTTATGCTTGAAAGTGTTGTTCAGGTTTATTCATGTTATTTGATGTCTGATAGCTGTCATCCTATCTGCATATTGATGATTTGAATTACAAGTACTTTCCTTGTTTTCCTTGTTATGATTAACCATTTATATATAACTGTTTTATGTATGAATATGTTAGCATGATAAGTTCTTCATCTCTGCACCATATTATCAATCATTTGAACAGTGGTAGTTAGAAGCCTTATCCTTGATTGAGTTTCATGCATGTATTGAGAGTGTGAGGTCCTGTAGGTCACCTGACTTGATCCAGTTAGAAAAACCATAAAAACATTTAAGTTACCAGGCATCCTCGAGCTGCAACCTAGAGGAGTTTCCTGGAGTGATAACACTTCAAAAGTTCAGAATTATCTATTTTTGAAAGGTTATAAATCTGCTGCAAAGGTCTTTACTAATATCCCATCAATATTACATATTTTCAAGTGGCAAGGTTGCAGGTGAAGAGGAAGCTAGGTGTCCTCCCTTCACACACATTTGCTGCTGTTTTACAACCTTAGTTTGCATGTTTTGAATAGTGCTAAGGAAGCCCCAGAGAGAAAATTTGATAATCTAAAAGCATTGTCACTTTTTGCCCATTTTTTGGGTTTTCTCTTAAATTCTTTCACTATATTCCACTAGTTTTGTAAGCTTGACTTGGCTGTTAAAGACCAACAATATATATTTCTAAAGGTTGTCCAAAGCTTTGTAATAAGTTCAGAATAGTGGTGGTCAAGCCACTAGTCCCTCACAGTTCCTCTACCCTTTGGTTTCGCTACATAGTGGTTTGTCTTCATGGTTTGGTTTCTTTTACAATTAGCTTTTGCTTTATATTTTTAGAACATCTAGATATATAATTACAGTGCATCACAAATGGATGTTACTCAAAGCAACTTAGCTAAAATGAATCATAATTGAAATTTATCAATCTGTCTCTAATTGGATGCCATTTCGCTAGATTAAACATTTTAGATTAAGATTGACTACTAATCGTCTTTATTTTTCTAGATTAGCTTACTAATTTGCATTTTACTTTCTTAGATTAACATTTGTTCTTTCTTGTCCGTTAATTTTACAGATGCTAACTCAATCTAGTTTAGGACTTTCATCATCTATAAGCTAAAATGAAACAAAAAAAATATTTCACTTGACAATATCTCAATTTCATTTTCAAGTATTTGCTTGCAAGTAATGTTATGCTACAAAGTTTACATATGCAATTCTTGATTTTGTAGATCTGGATACCTATGGTTCCATTGCTACATCTAGAAGAGATCTGCTTTACATGCTTTATTTCTCTAGTGGCTGGTTCTAATTTTATTTAACTTCTATAGCTTACTCATCTTTAGATTATTTTATTAGGGTTTACCTCCATCGACTTTGTTCAGGGGTTGGCCTAAACAAAGAGGTTAAGTGTTGTGGTGATAGTTGCACCCAACCTGAACTTGCCCCTAAGGTTGCATTGAGTGAGTTAAAATTTTTATCACATTTTCCAAGTGCAAACTAGGCGTTAACATCTTTTGGCGCCATTGTTGGGGATACAATCTTTTATCATCTTGAAATTAATGGCCTTCGTTTCTTCTTGTATTTTTACTTTGTTTGATGCATGCAATAGATTAATCATTTTATATTCATTGGGCGACTCTGCTTAGTTTAAATACTAGCAGGTATTCTACAAAAAAAAATTCACAAGGCTTGTTCCATCTTGTTCATGAACCTGAAAGGGTTTACATAAGAAGGTTGAACAAGGCTTCTTCATGTGGAGTTCTTGGGCAACTAGGATTTGAATCTATTTCAGATATCTCTCTCTCTTTTGCAAGCACCTCTATTAGTTTGTTAGAAATGGCAGATGACTTGTATGCTCCCCTTGATTTTACTACTATTGTTGGATATCCCCATGACATTCCTGAAAAAGCAATTGATAAACTCCCTTCATTCCAAGGGAACAATGCTATCAATGTTAAAAACCATAAAATTGCTTTCAAGAGTTCAAAAAATAAATATTCCAGTGAACATATGGATGTACACATGAAATTGTTTGCCCTATCTTTAGAGGAGGATGCTTTATCTTTAGAGGAGGATGCTTTAGATTGGTTCTCATATCTAACAACTAATAGCATCAAAACTTTGGAAGAGCTACATGGTGCTTTTGTTGATAAATGGGGAGAGCATAAGGGTAATCGTCACTTATTTGCTTCCCTTGGCACAAGAAAGAACAATGAAAACAAAACTATGGAGGAATTCAACAAGAAGTTTACTGAAATAGTCCAAAGTTTACCAACCAACAATAAACCTCCTCCAATAGCCATCTTATTTCACTTTCTTGAGGCCTTTAATAGAGAAATCTGCTATCAACTTAGAGATAAGGACCCTTGAGATCTCAAGTCAACTCAAAATGAAGTTCTAAGAATAGACAAAAACATGCAAGCTTAAGGAAGATCAAATTTTCTTGGTTTTATGAGAGGTAATACCTCCAAAGTAAAACACGAGGCACAACCAATTGAGACAAATGATGCCTCTCATGATCTCATCAACACTCTAACTAAGACATTCACGAAAACAAGACATGAGTCATTCTCAACATATGAGAGAAATACAAAACATGCTGATTCAAATGGGAAGATCTCAACAATAAGTTCAACCCAAAGAAAATGATAGGTGGTAGATAAATTGGGGTCCATATCAGGATCAAAGACCCCCTACATAGTTAGAACTCACAAATTTGGTTAAGCACAAGGTTACTCCAAGAGTTCCACAAAGAAATTAAATTTGCTAACTACAAACAAGTGAACATTGAAGATCTATATAGTTTGATGGAAACAACTATATTGGGTACTCTAACCACATCATTACAGTGGGAAAAACTTACCCCTTTTCTAGAAGACATATGGATCAAGTCAAAGAAAGGAGTATGGGTATAGATAAAGTAACTAAGCTATATGGTGAAAAACCTACTCCGGATCAAGTTTTAGAAATGGTGAGTTTTAAGGGTATGACCTACCAAAGAAGAGGAAATGAAGGCGGAAGTAGTAAAAAGACTTTGGGAATGATCCAAACATTAAGGTAAAAGTCCTTTCAAACATAGATTTAAATTTTGACCTAGGGGGTTGGATGTCAAACACTGAAGTACTTGTGTCAGTACTCGAGCTGATAAACATCCCCTCACAAAAGAAAAAGCTACTTAAGTTATTCACGACCTTAAAGAAATGACAGTTGAAAAGTATAGAGATACAAGTGAAGACGTCCTAATAATTCTTCAGGCTACAGACAAAGGAAAGGGGAATCGAATCCATTCACCTTTCTTTATCTCTTTGGTTATAAATGATATGCTTATGCATAATTGTATGTTAGACTCAGGTGCTTCCACCAATGTTATGTCCTTAAAGGTCATGAACCAACTAAGGTTAAAGACTACTAAACCCTACAAAAACACTTATGCCATGGACTCAAAGGGGATTAAAGTATGTGGCCTCATCAAGGATCTCCAAGTTAACTTAGCTGCTTATCCTGACATCTCAGTCCTAATGGATGTAGTGGTCATTGATGTCCTAGATGCTTGGGGAATGCTGTTATCAGGGAAATGGGCTGCAAGTCTAGGAGGTAGACTGCAAATGGATCTCTCATATGCTACTATCCCTACCCGCAAGAACACATTCGTCAGTCTACATAGGGAACAAGAGAAATATCATGTAGAGGTCCCCCAAGATCCTATGAATGAACCTCTATATGTAGAGAAAGATGTCAAAATTTATTCTGCCTTATCTAACTTTATAACACCAACCGGGGAAAATTTTAAGGATCCATACTTATTTAAAAGTGTACAAACCTTGGTGAATCTTACCAGTTCTTAAAATGTTAACTACAAAATATTTTGCTATAATTTTCTTAAAATATTTAAATTTCTAAGGGTTTTATATAGTTTATCTAATAATTAGCTTATTTTTAGAGTCAAAAAAATTTACACCATCAAAATTGGGCGAAATGGGGCTTCAAAAAATGCAAATTGGTGAATATTTTTTTGGGAAAAAACATGGAAAAATATCCCATGGGCTAAACTTTGCCCCTAAAATTTTCCTTGACACCAAGTAAAGAGGATTCTAAAAAAGAAAGAGTGAGTGAGCTCTAGAAAATGAATTTGACAGAGCACACTCCAAATCGCATGGTTTGTTTTGACTCCCCCCAACAATGTCCCAAAGATAAAGGGAGATTCATATTTAACGACCCTTCATGTTAAGAATCATATGCATGCAAGAATGGTCGACTAAGGAAGTATAGAAATGCAGTATGAGATTCTATGGAATATTTTGATGTTGTCTTTAGAAGAAATCCCAAGGGAACAAAACAATCAAGCAAATGCTTAAGCTACAACATTTCAACAATGTGATGAGTTAAAGAAAGGTCAAGGAAAAACAGAGATAGTTCTTATACCTTCTATTCCAGACAACTTCAAACATTGGAAGGTATTCAATGATGATGGGCATATTATGAGGTTCTTGAATAATTTACAGGAATTTGTAGACTTTGAGGTCAATTGGCATGAATATCATGAGGGGTCAGATCTCGATGAAAATTCCCTACCCAATGGATTGTTCCCTTAGAGAATTTTTTTGATAAACATGACATGTATAAGAGGGAAATAAGTCATCAAACCTAAGGATTACATTGAAGTGAATACTGGATCCACAAAGAATCCTATGATTATTAAGTTGGGAAAAGGAACATATCCCCATGAAAGAACGGATTAAGAAAGCTTAGGGAATACAAAGACATTTGTTTTCACCTATGATGAGCTTAAGGCAGATAAGGAATACATTATTCAACATACTATTTCTGTAAAGAAAGAGGTAAAGCCATTTAGATGGAAATTGAGACAGATAAATCCTAGGTTGGTTCCCCTCATATAGAAAGAGCTACAGACTATACTGGCAATAGACATCATTGCCCAAACTAGACATTCCGCTTGGTTGTACAATTCGGTAGTGGTTAGAAAGAAAAATAGTGGAATTAGAATCTATGTGAATTTTAGAAATCTAAATATACCTTGCGATAAAGACAACTACCCTTTCCCAAGCATGGAACATTTGCTTCAAAGAGTTACAAGTTTAGGACTAATGTTGATACTTGATGGTTTCTTAGGATACAACCAAGTGTTGGTAAAGAAGAATGATCAGGATAAAACAACCTTTACAACACCTTGGGATACTTTTGAGTACCTAAGAATTCCTTCCCGTCTCTTAAATGTAGGTGATATTTTTCAAAGGGCCATGGACTTTTCCTTTAAAGATACCATTGGAAAAATCATAAAATATATCAAGATGACTTAACAATTTTATTAAAGTTAATATCTATTCATATAAGTCATTTAATGCAAGTCTTCAACCGATGTTGCAAGTACATTATGTCATTGAATCCAACAAAGTTAATATTGGGTGTTGATGAAGAATTTACTTGGGCATATTATAAATAAAGATGGGGTAAAGATAGATCCAAATCAAGTTGAAGCAATCAAACATATGGGGGTACAAGAAATCCCTTCAGTCATTTCTAAAAAAGATAAAATTCATTAGAAGATTCATTGTAAACGTTGCTAAGGCAATAAAACCCATCTTAGAGTTCCTCAAGAAATATGTTTAGTTTAAGTGGTGTGATGAAGGAGTTAGAATAATCAAATCCCATTCCCATACTTAGGATATAAAAATTTAATTATTTTGGTTAAATTTCTAGATCCTACACTTGCTAGTTGGCATCCACTTGCATTCTTGTGGTCAAAATTGCCTAAACTGCCTCCAGGAGCGGCTTGGAAAGATTTTGGATAAGATTCTCAAAACCCATTAGAATGCCCAGTTTAGTAAGTGTGCATTCCTACCTTATCCAGAGTTTCCTGCTTTTTAAGCAACCTTTAAGGCAAAAGGTGAAAGCTAGTTTTAAGGCAACTGCCTTGTTTTTGACACAACTGACCCTTCTTCTTTTTCTTTCCTAAAAGCATGAGTTTGTCCATTTTTCCTTCACTTATCAGGTGATACAACTCGCTCATCCTATTCATGACCTTCTTGATAGATTAGGAAAGTGTTTTATGCATCTATGGGAGATTTTGACTAGTTTAGTAAGCCTGCTTTTGTGTTGATTCAAATGGCATATTTATGCATTCAAATCTTTGATGCAATTATATATTTGGACAACCTATTTTGTCATAAGGTTGGATGAGATAAAATTATTCAATAGAATCTTGTATTATGCTCCATTTACATACTCCATTTTGAGTGAATCTATGCATGTTTATCTAGTAATTTATGTGAGTTCAATTGATCTAAGCTTGGGATTAATTTCCACATTGTATCAGAGCCTTGGTAACTTGATTGTTCTCCTCCTCTATTGATTTTGCAGGATCGACATCACTCACTGGGAGCACATTTTCTCTGTTTAAGGTTGCAGTTGTGGAAGAATGGATAAATCTCACCATATCATCTTGACTCCATTCAACTACTTCGAATGGAAGGAACAGATGGAGATTCTGATGAGGAGAAAATGCCTCTACAAAGTGATCATGGCAATTGAGTCCGAGCCTAATGTAGCAACAAAGAATATTAAGTGGCATAAAAAGATAGATGAGGCATATGGTCTTTAGTGTCTCAGCGTTTCCAGAGACCTTCTTTTCCATCTTGGTGGATTGACATCACGAAGTATGGGAGAAGATTTAAACTTTATTTGGAAATACAGATGAAATGAGGGGACATCAACTGGATAACGAGCTGATTTCAATGAGTCCAAGCAAATTTGAATCCTTGCAAGTATACTTCTCCAAGTTCAAATTAGTTGAAACAACGTGGTATCGAAAAGAAGGATGAACAACTAGTCTTGGACATACTTTCGAAGCTTGGCCCTGACTACTCAGTATTTGTTTCAACCTTCCATGCCACCAAGATGAAAGCTTGAAACTAGAAGATGCCTTAAAGGGAAGATTTCATGGTATCCTTGACTCAGGAGAAAGAAAAATTGGTCATGATGGGCACCATCAAACCTTCCAAAGATCAAGCTTTGGTTGTTGGAGGTTCAAAGGTGGATTCAAAAGGAACGAAGAAAGCTAAGAGGCCTCCTGATCAAAAGGGAGACAAGTCTAAGTATCATGAGGAGTCCTCAAACTCCAATAAGAATAAATCCCAATAGAAGAAAGGTAAAGGTGAAATGAGAAGGTGCACATACTGTGGTAAGGGATTTCATCTTGAGAGCTCTTGCATGAATAGACAAATCGATATGTTGACTCAACTCTTAGAAAAACACAACATCTCTCTTCCTGAAGGAGAAAAAAAGAATGAAGGAGGATCAAGTTTAGAAGAGAAGGAGAGAGTTCAGTCCCTGGTTGCAAGCACGGTAAGATCTCCTTCCTTTATCATTGATTCTGGAGCTTCAAGGCACATGGTTTCGATAAGGGAGTCCTTCTCCTCTCTTGATGGTTCGAATGGTCCAAAGTTTTTGTTGGTAGATCACTCAAAAAATAAAAGTAAGGGAAGGGGTAGAATAGATCTTGACCATGGTTCCTTCAATAATGTTTTGTATGTACCAGGTCTTGCTGCTAATCTATTGTCAGTCTATCAGACGACCCAGACTGGGTCTCCTAAGAAGGTTTTTTTTTACTCCAAATGATGTTGAAATATCCGAGATTTCGAATGGTAGAGTCATTCCTAAAGGTTTTGTGGATCACAGTTCGAAAGTGTACAATTTCTCACATTTCATGCCCTTCTGAAACCCCTTTGCTCTCCTCACTCATGCTAATAAAGCCAACAAGCTTTGGCATGAGAGGTTTGGCCATCTAAATTATAAATATCTTTCAGATTTGTGTGACAATGACATAGATATAGGGTTTCCAAAGATCAAGTTTTCCAAAGGAGTCTGTCAGGGTTGCATTCTAAGAAAACACCCAGAGCATAAGTATGAGAGAGTCAGTCATGAGTGAACCTCAACACCTCTTGAGATTATCCACAGTGAGATTTCTGGTAATTTTCCTCATATGCCCATGATTCAAGCCAAGTATGTCCTTACCTTCATAGATGACTTGTCCATATACTGTTGGGTTTACTTCCTCAAACACAAGTCTGAAGTTTTTGACCTCTTCAAGGTTTTCAAAGCCTTGGTTGAGAACCAGTTTGGAAGGAAAATCAAGATCCTCAAATATGATAATGGTGGTGAGTATGTCAAGTCTGAGTTCATTCAATATTGTGAAGATGCAGGTATTCAAATGAAACACTCTATTTTTTACACACCTCAGCAAAAAGGTGTTGCTGAGAGGAAGAATAGATTTTTGAAGGAAATGGAAACCTGTATGATTGAGTCTTAGACTTTGCCACCAAAGTTTTCGGTTGAAGCTATAAACTGTGCATCCTACATCCGTAATAGAGTGCATCAAAATCATCTTTATGGAATCAGTTTTTCGAATCTTAGAGTGGACACGTGCCTGATGTGTCTCATTTAAGGAATTTTGGCTCTAAGGCATGGGCTAGAATTCCAACAAAAAGGAGGAAAGATTTTGAACCCCAAAATCAAGAGTTTCTATTTGTTGGGTATTTTGAAGATTCAAAAGGGTATAAGATGATAAACATGAGCACTCAAAGAGCCTTTATTGAAATGAGTGTTCAGTTTGAAGAAGAGCCTATGCCAACAACATAAATTGGAGAGTCCTCTTCACCACCACCACCTCTGACTATAAGTGAAGAGGATGATAAGTTTTGTGATTTTGATATGTATGATAATTATGATTTAATTATAGATCCTAACAAACCCACAAGGACAAAGTGGGTAGCAAATACCATTCATGCAGCTAGGGAACTAGCTGGGAATCCTAGTGATCCCAGAAGAATTAGATCTCAATTCGAGAGTGCACTTTCTGTCAAGGAACTCTTCTTTGATGAGAAGTGTTATCTAATGGTTGAATCATATCCACAAACATATGAATAAGCATTATATGATCCAATATGGAAAACAACCATGAAGGAGGGATACCATTCACTCCAGAAGAATGAAACATGGGAACTAGTCAATCTCCCACTAGGCAGAAAGCTAGTCAAGTGAAAATGGGTATTTAAGGAAAAGTTTTCTTTTGATGGCTCTCCTATAAAGTATAAGGAAAGGTTAGTGGCCAAGGGATTCTTCCAAGTCCAAGGCATTTACTACAATGAAACCTTTGCAACAGTGGCAAATATGGACTCCATAAGACTAGTTTTGGCCATTGCAGCTTCCAAGCAATGGGAGGTACATCACATGGATGTGAAAAATGCCTTCCTACATGGAGATATCAAAGAAGATATATATAGTAGCCATAAGGTTTTTTTACTAATCCATCTCTTGTGTGCAGGTTGAAGAAATCACTGCATGGGATAAAACAAGCTCCCAGAGCTTGGTATGCCAAGATCGATGGCTTTCTGCTATCACAAAATTATTGTAGATGATGCAAATGTATATTTGAAGATGATTCATGGTTAAATTATTATTATTTTTTTACAGTGTATATTATCTTATGATCACAGGAAGTTCCATGAAATAAATTGCCTCCTTGAAGGGTGCGACGAACCATGATTTCTCCATGACTGATTTGGGATTGTTGAGCCAATTTTCGGGGCTTGAAATTTCTCAATCAGATCTTAGAATCAAGGTAAATCAATCCAAGTATGCTTCAAACCTTCTGAACAAGTTCAACATGAAGTATTGTAATCTAAACAAGAATCCTTTTCTTTCAGAGTTAAGCTTGAAGAAGCGCATTCCACTCCATTTGTAAACAACACACTGTATAAGAAACTGGCTTGGTTGTCTTCTTTATTTGACTCATACTCGACCTGATATATATTATGTAGTGGGTGTGGATTTCAGACACATGGATCAGCCTCATGAAATCCATTAGATGGCAGCAAAAATAATTCTAAACTTTGTACAAGGAACAAGAACACATGGGATTCACTATGTTGCAAAATATGACCTAGAGTTAGTTGTTTCACTGATTCTGATTGGGCATGTGATAATACTGATAGAAAATAAACTTTTGGATATGTGTTTATGCTTGTAGATGGACCAATCAGCTGGTCAAGTAAAAATAAAAGTTCTTTTCATCTACAGAGACAAAATACAGAGGAGTTGTGAATGCAACAACTCAATGTTTGTGGTTGCAGGGTATACCTGGAGAGTTTGGGATTGAATTTGAGACTTCTACAGTCATCTATTGTGAAAATCAAAGTACCTTTCGAATCTCAACTAATCCATTACTGAGGAAACGAACCAAACCCATAGAGATCCATATGCACCATACCAGAGGGCTTGTGCATGACGAGATCATTGCTCTGCATTATTGCGCATCATCTGAGAAAGTTGCAGACATCTTCACCAAGGTGTTTTCTGAGAAGACTTTTAAAAATATCAAATCAATGTTGGGGATAAATGATCATGTGGATAATACTGATTGAAGACAATATTTCATACAGTTTTTTTCAGGTCCATGTTTAAGGGAGGATTTTTCCCTTTGTGCTTTTGCCTCTTTCCTTGTTTTGTATGGACAAGTAGTATGTAAAGGGTGACTAAGCCTTGTTGCTAGGACCTATATATATGATATATTTTTTGATATTTTACATAAGTCAAGATTAAGAGGGGATGTTAGAATAATCAAAACCCATTCCCATAATTGGGATTTAAAAATTTAATCATTTTGGTTAAATTCCTCCAAGGTCCTACACTAGCTAGTTGGCATCCAATTGCATTCTTGTGCTCAAAATTGCTTAAATTACCTCCAATAGAGATTTGGAAATATTATGGATAAGATTCTTACAACCCATTAGACTTCCCAGTTTATTAAGTGCGCATTCCTTCCTTATCTAGAGTTTCCTTCTTTTTAAGCAGCCTTTAAGGCAAAATGTGAAAGCTAGTTTTAAGGCAACTTCCTTGTTTTTGACATAACTCACCCTAATTTTTATCTCCTAAACATATGAGTTTTTCCACTTTCCTTCACCTATTAGCTAATACATCTCATTCATCCTATTTGTGACCTTCTTGACAGATTAAAAAAGTGTTTTATGCACCTATGGGGGATTTTAACTAGTTTAGTAAGCCTACTTTTGTGCTGATTTGAATGGCATATTTATGAATTCAAATATCTGATGTAATTATATATTTGGAAATCCTATTTTTCATAAGGTTGGATGAGATAAACTTATTCAATATAAGTTTGTATTATGCTCCATTTATAGTCTCCATTTTGAGTGAATCTACGCATGTTTAACTATTACTTTTTGTGAGTTCAATTGATCTAAGCTTGGGGTTAATTTACACAGAAGGAAGAAGCACTTCAAAATGATTAATGATTCCATCAACATATATTTGGAATTAATCAATCCTAATTACCCAAAGGATTTTTAGATCTTCTCTTTTGCATCAGAAGACACCATTGCAGGGGTATTACTTCAAAAAAATAATGAAAGTAAGGAACAAATTATAGCATTCATGAGTAAAGAATTGCACAAGTCAGAGTTAAACTATTCGATTATGGAAAAACAAGCTTATTCCCTAGTCAAATATATGAAGAATTTTGGAACTTATGTCAGTTATTCAAAGATAACAGGTATGTCCCTCATGTAGCAATTAAAGACATCTTAGTTCAACAAAGTTTCCTTGGAATAAGAGAGGAGGGATTACAAAATTCAATAATATGAATTAGAGATCAAACCCACCAAGTTAATAAAGGGTATGTTAGTAGAAGGAAATGAAAGGGCCCTTGGTATGAATTGTCAGATTGTCTCTCTAGTAGTTTCAATGAAGAATGAGAAATTGGGATAGCATGAGTGGCATATAGATATCATTTACTTCCTCAGAAACCTTACTTGTCCAAGTTACTTGATTAAATCATAAGAGAAGGGAATCAAGGTTGAAAGTATCTAAGTATTGCTTAATGCAATATGGATTGGGTCAAGGAGAAATCCTAAATGACTAATACTTAGATACATTAATGAAAAATAATCCAATAGGGTTATGACCAAGTTCCATGAAGTATTATGTGGGAGACGTTATGCAGAAAAAAATAAAACCCACAAAATCCTTATATTAGGGTATTATTGGCCTTCAATTTTTTTAGAAGTCCACAAATTTGTTAGAGTATAATAGCCATGCTAGTTATTTACAAGGAAACTTAAGTTAACTACTTTGCGTTTACAACCAGTCATAGTCGAAGTTCCCTTCCAACAATGGAGCCTTTTTTTCATCGATAAGTTTAAAGAAAAATCAAGAAACATATATAAATGGGTCCTTACAACTATCTAGTATTTCCACTGTTGGATTTAAGCATCTCATTTGACGCTTGTTCGAGATTTTTGGTGTCATATTAGTGTGGATTCAAACACTGGATAAATGTCTGTAATTGGGTGTCTAAGAGACATTCCATAGCATCGATTATAAGAAAAAATAAGCCTTACTTTTTTAAATTTCCGTATTGTCCAAAAATTTGGACTAAATGTCCATTGGATTTTTGAAAATCAACGTTCTCACAACATCCTCTGCATGTCCAAAAAGAGATGTTACTCAATGTTGACCTAACATAAGTGGAATGCTTGAAAATAGATGTTGGTAATGTATACTTAACGTAGGTATTACGTACGAAAAGCACGTGGGCAACGCAGACTAACATTGGTGTAACGTATAAAAATAGACATTGGAAACTTGATTTAACGTTGGTGCAACGTCCGAAAATGAGACATTGGCAACGTAGGCCTAACATTGGTCTTATGTCCAAAAAGCACATGGGAAACATAGACCTAATGTTGGTGTTATGTCTAAAAATATACTTTGGAAATGCTGACGTAAAGTCGGTAAAATGTCTGAAAAGAGAATTTTCCAATGTAGACCTAATGTCGGTCTTTCGTATGAAAAGCACATGGGAAACATAGACTTAATGTGAATGTAACATCTGAAAATAGACAAAGGAAATGTTTCCTTAACAATGATGTAATGCTTGATGTCAAATGGATGTAGCTTGGGTGGTTGGGAGGAATGAATGTTACCCTCCCCACCCAGGTTCTACTCATGTAAATGACATGATGCTCTTGTGAAGCCCTTTGTAATAAATGTGTGAATGATGAGTTGGCCATACCTTGATTCAGTTTGAATATCAGGTGTTGGTATTTTCCGTGGAGTAGCCCTCTAACAAACGGTGAACCACATTTAAAAAAAAATGATGTAATGCTTGAAAATAGACGTTGACGACGTAGACCTAATATTGGTCTTAAGTCAAAAAAGAGACTTTGCCAACATAGACCTAATGTTGGCGTAACATAGAAATAATGCTTGTTAAGTCATGTCTACATCTTTCCTCGGCAAAAAAAAAGTGGATGGTCCATCAATCTAACGTAGAGTATTTCTTTGGATAATCGACGTTATAATTATGATACTGATGTTCAACCCACATTGAAAACACGTAGACCTTAGGTCATTTAAACATTCAATAAGCCACATTTATTAATGGATATAATAAAAAACCCATGGATGGTCTATTTGGATTATTGTCCATGGTTGTAGCCTAAAAAAGATATATTATCAAATGTCTTAAGAAACTATTGATAAACTAGATATTTCAAGATATTTGATTAATGTGTTGCTTCCTAGTCTCATAGACTTGCATTCATATATTCAAAGTCCCGAACCAAGTGTAACACTAGGGGCATGTAGGAAGGTTTCCCACTATCACCACAACAACACTTCCTCTCACAACCAAATACATATCAATCTTCAAATATGACTTCACCAAAATATCAAGAGAGTTGTGACATGCCACACTTAATGTCCAAACCCTATCTAGGGTAGCTCTAAAAATAGTATGAACAACCCTAACTACGAAACACTAAATCCAAGACAACTACAAAAAGTTGAAGAACATACCATTTCAATTCCTTAGCTTCTTCCTCCCAAAATATATCCAACTAATATTGGAGGTGATCCCCCACAATTTCAACCTTGCCCCTAGCAAATGGATATTTTCTTTATTTAAATATTTTTCGATCCAAGATTAGGGATTCATCCATCTAGGGTATTACAGAGTGATAATAATATTTAATCCATGGTATGTCTTCTTTGACTTAGGGTAGACCTTTCTAGGGCCTACTTTCATGCATTTCAACCATTTTTAACCCTAGTTCTACCCTTAGATATCTCATTGACCCTAGAACTCCTCTTCTAGTATGCACACGATATGATAATGATGCTCTAATTCTATCCCACTTGGCTTATATGTAAAATTTGTCCCAGAACCATTCCATAGATCCATTTTCACTTGACATCATTCTACTCTTTTATATTATGCATTAATTATTTGCTTATGAGGGATTATACCATATCCACTGTGATAATTGCTTCACAGTGAGATCTAGGAGCTAAGGCTATCTTCACAATCTAAGTTATTCACAAAATATGCAAGAAAACAGTAAAAGAGAACAAAATAACACACATAAATGGTGCCAATAACTGATCTTTCTATTAGTGTACAACTTGTAGATGTGTATGGTACATACTTATAATACAATAAGGAAAATTCGTGAGCCCTTGGAGGCCATATGTATGCATACAAGTGTTAGGCTAGGATTTGACCCCTAAACCCTCCTAGGTTGACAAATAGGATCCCAAACCATACCAAACAGTCATGAATGCAATTGTGAACATAGATGGAGCATGCTGGATCATAAATGAAGGCATGCTAGGCATGCATGATCACATGTGTGAGTGGGAGAGGCTATAGGAGGCAATAAATTCCCAAGAAGACCAAAACATAACCACATTCACACACTAGCGTCCCTAGTCAAACATATTCCCTAATTTAAGGGATAAGGAGTGGCATGTCATCAATGAGGGAGATTGGGTTGTTTGAATGATCAAACTAGAGTGCCTCAACTTTCGGGATGATCAAAGTGGAGCACCTCAACTGTGAGTAAATGAGCCAAAATCACCTAATAGACCAAGATTGATCGGTATAACCTAAGTTAGACCATATCACATAAGTAAAATACAAATGAAAATGTCACCTAGGTGTATGACCATGGTACTAAGGTGGATTATTTCTCTAACATCCACTATGCCACCATGATTCCTTATGCAAGGAAAATCCTAGAACATGCCCCGATCCACATGTATTTGCCCAAATGTCTAGTGGTGAAACATGTCTCCAAATATGTGGAATGCACCTTGGATAATGTGTAATCCTCCACAAAGTCACTTTATCATGCTTGATTCTTTCCCATAATCTCACTCCTACAATGAGGTACACTCATAATCAAGCAACTAAAATGCTCCCTTGCAGTGACATGGTCCTCCTTTAATGACCTCTTTTCACCAAAATAACTCCCCAAACTAGGTCATTAGTACTTTCCTTTGTTACGTGTCATATTTTGGACATCCTTTGAGATGGATCATCTTCGATCATTCATGTTAGGGTATTCCTATTCTAGGTTGTATTTGACACCTTAACTTGATAAAGATTATGTTATAGACATCTACTAAAGTAAAATGTTCTTGTTATGGATTCCTTACTACCAATTTCATCCATTAATGTAGTCCTAGACAAACCTCCATCAATCCCTAATTGTCCAGATGTTTTCCTTGTGTTTGGCGAGGGATGAATGGACTATGAAAATGCAAAAAAAACATGCATTTTTAGAGGGGCAACAAGGTGCACATGATGGTAGAGTCAATTTCTTGACTAGGGGAGGTACCTACCAAGGAGGAGGAGCATTAGGAACCTGGAGGAGGGCATTTAACCCTTAGAGAATGGGTCCATCCGACATACACCTTAGAGGTTGGATACTTGGAGAAAAATTGGGTTGAGGAACATACTTCATGGAGGTTGATTGTGGGCCTAGTGTTGGGCAAGGAAAAGTGCACAAGGAAGAATCTAAGGCGTAAGCAAAGGAGTAAAAGTGTGCCCATGACAAGGGAAAATCAGGTCAAGAAGGAAGCGAATGAACTGGCGTAGAAAGATAAAACATGCATGTGGCAGAGAAAGGTAGGATAAAGATGGAAATGAAGCGCATAACAGAGGAAGCTACGACAGGGTTGGTGCGACGGGGAAAAGCACATACAAAGTTGGTGGAAGAAGCAGGTAGAAGAGTTAATGCTAGATAGGTGGAAGTCAAGGAATACTATAGAAGGATGGACCAGTAGAAGATAGAAGGATAGTTTTGCAGCTAGTTATGACCGGTACAGAAGACTGAAGGACATTTCTGTAGCTAGTTAAGGTTGTGGTTAATGCATCACATGACTTTCGCAGCTAGGTATGGGCCGACATTTAATGTAACCGAGATATTTTGTAGCTACTTGAGTCTGTAATAACTGAGTAGTACTCATTCGACCCTTCCTGGTCTTGTAAATGCTATAAATAGAAGGAACCTGCTCCGTATAAGGGTTAGATCAGATTCGATTAGCTTCAGTGTTTTTGTTGTTAGCTTGGAGAGGTAGCTTCAAGAAGTATATTCAGTAGTAGTTTAGTAGTTGGATCAAAGAGGTGAGTCTAGTAGAAGGAGGAGGCTGTTGAGTCGCAGATCTTGCAGCTGTGTGTGCATACCACTAGTAAAGTATAAGAGTCGATCCAAGCTGTGTGCATATTAGTTGGAGTAGATTGAGAAGAAACCAGAGAGCATGAGAGAAAGAAGATTGAGTCTGAAAGACATATCTTAAGAACAGTCTGCAAGTTGCAGGCTGCAAGGTGCTACCTATATTTCTCATGCCAGATGAAGAGCACCTTGGTGGTTTTTCTCAGATGGGTTTCCATATTATTTCATGTGTTATATGAATGAATGTTGTTGAATGGTGAATGTTTTCATATATTACATTAATACAGTATGGTTGTTGTTGAATATATGTCATAGTATGAATGAATGACTGTTTAAAAGTATTGCTGGATTATTGTGTATAAGTTCATGGTTAAGTTGCTAAGTTAAAATATACGTCGTGCACTGTCTATCAAGTATAAGGAATCAGCTGTATCGCATAGCTGCGCAAGTTGTTAAGGTTTAAGGACAAGGTCGTGTCATGCGCATGACCTGTGGAACTTGGATGTGCCCCTATCGCAGAGTGAAAGACTCCATCCCATTGTCTTTGTTGAGCGCCTTGGCCATGCGACAAGGAACTATAATCCCTCGCCAACTGCGGAAACATGGTTTCGGTAGTTACCCATTAAGATATCTCAGGTGAGACTGCGCCTGCCTCGCGGGCGTTGCCGACTGAGCTTTCTCTGTCGGGCCAATGTATTTTGGTGTCTTGTTGGTATTGTGTTGTTGTTGAACCATAGGTTGAAACAAGAAGGAGACAAAGGCCAACAAATGGTTCCTTTGCCGGGACTGTTAACCATTTGAGTCAAGGGAAATGTTGTGGAATCCGACGGAGAACGAGATAGAGGACTGGATGGAGTCTAAAACACTAGAATTCACGTAAGAAGAGAGCGCATGATCTTACTTGAGTGCAGAAAACTGGGTGAACGAATACGTATATTCTGATATTCACGATATCTTCTTTGCAAAGTTTCCCATTGTACTGCATGAGTGGTTGTCAATATTGGCAAGAAGGCAAAAAAATTTCTAGAGAAGAGACGCAGTCGAGTGGACTGATCAGTTGGTGTGCGAAGTAACCAGTGTAAGTAACACCATGTCCATAGCTCTTGATTTTTGGGTTGACAGTATTTTACAAGGATATATTACTGAGTTTTCAGTAGAGGCTATAACCTCATATAGTGAGGCCGAAAGAAATTTTTTCCAAGGACCTCGAAGAAGATATTTGTTATCTATCATTACATGGATCAAGATGCTCATTTATGATAAGGGTATCTTACAGTTGAGTAGTTGAGTTGCATACCTCAGAGGAAGGATATGTCGTAGACAACCTGTCAAGAAAATGGTAAATGGTGAGTTGAGATGTTCCCAGGAAGTACATAACCTGAACTAGAAGTTGGATTCCTAAGGAGTGAAAGGAGATTAAGAACAGGGAAGAGAGGAAATATAGAGGAAGGTCGACAAGCTGCTAGCCTATTCGAGGAGAGTGAGCATGAAATTCAGTCACAGGTAGATGAAGGCTCTTGCGACGAAGAGGAGGACTATAGCCCGATTTCAGAAGGATCAGAAGACTCTGAAGAAACTGTCGAGTCACCAAGGTCAGGATGCAACTACATCACACAAGGAGTATCGCCAGTGGTAGGATCTAGAGCCTCATATCCTGAAAGAGTTGTTAATACTAATAGTGCTAGTAGCGTGACTAGCACATAGGACACTACACCTCCATTAAATCAATCATCAGATAACCCCGACGCCAACACAATGGCCGGACATGATATTAGGTTATTGTTGTAGTTACAACAGATCCCGCGTTATTTAAAACATGGGAGCCCCAATTTCACATACAAAGGTAACTGTTCTGAATTCCTTAAGTCATTTTGGGGTCCCCATAATGATTATCATGGTTTCTATGATTTAACTTAGTTGAATTTTGGGAATTTATGCATGATTTGTTTACTTTTGGTGAGTTGTAGAAGATTATATTTTGCAAGAATTGTTTCATCTCGCAACCGACATCCCGCAACCTGCATCCCTCAAGTACGGAATGCATATTGCGGGAGTTTGAAGTTTATTATTTGCAAGTTTTTCATCTCGCAACCCGCATCCCACAATTTGCGGAATGCAGGATGCAGAAGAATTTTTTGTAAGTATACTGTGTCATCCCGCAACTCACAACCTGCAAATTGCGGGATGCAGATTGCGGAAGAGAGTGAATAAAACTTTGGTACTTTTGATATCCCGCATTTTCGCAAATTGCAGGATGGTTAATAAAATTTAAATCTTACATTACGATCTTGCATCCCACAAGGTTTGATCTTAATCGTCCATTTATTTTAATCCTACGGTCCTAATTTGACCCATGGAAAATCTATATGTAGGTTGGTTTTTTACGATTTCTTTACCACTGTACTATTGCGAATTACTGTTCTGCATGAATTTTCTCTGCGTTTTTTACCAGGAAACTTCGTCAAAGTCCAGTTTTGATTACAGAGTTTTCTCCAATTTCCAAGAATGGACAGAATTACCCGCTGCTAAAGCCTCCAAAAGGATATGTTAAAGGAGAAAATCCAGGGACTCGATCATATCACCATTGAAGACATCGATCAGTTAATCAGACAAACTTTGGTTATTGAGGGCAAGATCCACATTTACATCCACATCTGGCATAATTTAGCTAAAAACGAAATGGAAAATTATAAATGTGATGCTCAACTTGCTTTCGAATCAGCTAACTATCCCAAGATTGAGGAATTATTAGGGATTTGGAACAGATGGCGGGATTTCCTTGGATATTAGTTTTATTTAGATTTTTCAATCCAAATCTGATGGGAATCTACTCCTTCTAATAATTATTTAAAGAGTGGGTTTCACATGTAATAGGGACTTTTGGAAGGGAAAAATCTGGACAAGAGACTGGAGATACCTCTATTTACTTGAGGTTTTGTAATTTTTTGCGAACTTCATTTAATATAGCCATAATATTCTTTCATATCTATTGTCATTTATTTGATTAATTTTAATTAACGAATTATGATTTTGCTGTTTCAGATGGATCAATATTACTATTAGTTCTTTACAATTAATAAGTGCACGTATTCACAGCCTTGATTTCTCTCTGTTAGTGATTTATGTACCGATAAATCTTTAAAGAGTTTATTTTGTTAAAGTATTTATCTATTTCTACAAATTATTACACAATAAATTAGATAACATATATGTTAATTTTTTAATTGACATATTTAGATGCAGGTTGACCTTGAATGTGCTTATTTTAAGTTGTTGTCAGTTAATTTTCATTAATTGATTGTGAGTTAAATGATAAGTTAGTGACCTTGTTTACATTTCTATTAATCTAATTAAATGCTTATTTGTCTTACATCTCAGGTTGATTTGTGAACAAACCAAATAACTCTCTTAGAGTAGTGTAAATCTAGATTAGATTTCCTTTTACAGTTAGATCACATTTTCCTTTTATTTCACTCATCGATCCAGTTTTTCTTCCTAGGAAGAAGGATCCTTCCAACACCTAAACTCATTGACTCAAAGAGTGCCAACGGAGGCCAAATATCCATGGGTGTTAACCACACTTAACAGCTCGAGGATAGGGTAATAATTGCGTAGGATTTCTTGAAGCCTTTGGCTGGGTTTTCATCCTCTGTTGTGAGTCTTGGACTCTTTTCAGCCACATACACACCCTAGGATTCAACAAATGGCGCTAGAAGGAGGGCCTGAAGCAAACGATGCCTAAACAAAATACCAAGAAACCTCCTCTAACAAGAGACTCAATCGCCACTCGTAGTTGTACTCAGGCATCTACGTAAGGGGAATGAACTGTACAAAGTTCAGACGCTATCCCTGCCATCCCCGTGAACGAACACAAAGCTCCCGAAAGTACGTACGTTATTGTATCACCTACCTTAGGACCAGTCATAGTAGAACAATTACTAAGAGGAAATTTCGATAGAATTTCCCAAATTCAACAACGATTAACTGAGGGGCATCTCCAAAACAACAATTCCCAGGCTAATAGTTAAGATAACCAAGATTCAGGCGACCAAAACATGGAAGAACGTAACAATTCCTCTAGTCAACTATTGACCCCTGGACTAGATATTGACTCATTTTTTCGAGAATCAATTACTCCTCAACACAACATTTTAACAGGTGGACCACCAACTTCACCTCCTTCCTCTTCATCTTCCTCAAATGAATTGTCAGATTTCAAAGCTTCCACCTCATCAGAAGAATTTATTCCCATGGTTGATGAATGAACAAACAAGCCCTGTTTAGATGGAGACGCTGTGTATGTCTTAGGTGATCAACATAGGTTACCTAAGAATCCTGAGAAGTGGCTTCCGAAGTATAACCCAGATGACAAAATCCTTGTGGAATACCACATCAAAACCTTTATGCAGGCAATCGGGCTTAGAAATGTAATACATGAGGACGTAGTTTGCAGATTATTTGCTTACAATTTTGAGGGAAAAGCTTTTACATGGTATTTTTCCTTAGAATCCATTTCCATCCCATCATGGGATGTGTTTTCAGAACTCTTCACTCAGAAATTTGGGGATGAGAAGACCCCATAGGATTTAGTTATAGAGATTTCTTCAATGAAGACCGAAGGGAAACAACGGGTCAAAGATTATAACCAAAGGTTTTCATATTTGAAAAACAAAATTCCCGCTACTGTCCTCCCCATTGAGGAATTATTGATAGCTTACTATATTAAGGGTCTTCCGACTCATATAGCCATGTGGGTGAAAAGGGATCGTAAGGAAACCTTGTAGGAGGCTTTCTGTGAAGTCATTAAAGTAGAAAAAGACATGTTCTGCCTTAAGGACAACCCTAACACATCATCTGAACAAGCATTTACTTCCCACAAGAAATTTGACAACTTCCCTAAACCCACTTCCATGAGTCAAGATCCTTTCAATATGAATGACATGAACAATCTCCAACATAAAATTTCTAATGAGATGGTGGATCTCAAGAAAAACAATAATGAAAATAAAGCTAATAATAGGGGGTTTGCAAGGCTACCTTTTAGACGACCCAACCAACCTCCTCAAAATACACCACCTCCCAATACCAGTGAGGGATTCACTTCAGAAGAAATAATTTCTGTTTTGAAATCCCTGGCTGTAGGAACACAAGACATCCCTGAATCCTCTGAAGACCGATCAAATCAAGATTCACAACCCCCTGAAGAAGAAGAGGAAGAGGACCAGTAGGTTAGCACTGTAAGTTAATTTTTTGAAGAAGAGGAAGAAGAACCTGACACAGTTTTCAATATACAACATACTCACAACACTAGATATGAAGGGCCTCCCCTATAGGAACCATCACTTGCAACATTGGATCGCAGCAAAGGTAAGTCCCAAATGTAGAAAGACACTGTCATTCCTAAGCCCGAGTACAATTTGGATGATGATCTAAAAATATTCAAAGACAATATATCATTATTTGATCTTCTCAAAATCCCTTCCATAAGAGATTCCCTGCCTAGAAGCATGATAATAAAACAACCTAGGGAAACTCAAAATAATAACCTTGACTCTTCTCCTAGACCAAACAATCAGAAGCCTGGAAGTAAGGGAATCCCTCCTTTCTTACTTACCTTTGAGATCTTCAATAGGAATGTACACAACTACATGATAGATTCAGGTGCCTCATCTAATGTGATGCCTCTCTCTGTTTGTAAAAAGTTAAATGCTACTTGGGAACCTTGCCACATCCAAATTGTCTAGTTGGACAGGTCTAAAGTTAAAGTTGTAGGAAGGCTAAGAAATGTTCTGCTTAGATTGTCTGCAGATCCCGGAATTCATCAAACCATTGAAATCGTGATTGCAGACATCCCATAAACTTATGGTATGTGGTTAAGCAGAGATTGGTCGGAAAAACTGAAAGGTTACTTTGCTGCCGATTGGTCTCACTTTTGGTTACCCCTAAATGGACAGCCTAACAAACTCAAGGTTAACAAGGAACCATTTATGAAACAAACGGTGACCGATCTTGACGACTCCAATGAATCTGTCTCTTATTTTAGTGCTCAAATTGAACATTTTACATTCGATACATTCTTTAGAGATATGCCTGCTGATATTTCACCAGTGGAGAATGTAAAAAAAGAGTCCCAAATTACTCATCTTACTTCTGTACCATTCTCTAGTACTATTGTACATAATGTTTATAATGTAAATACTAATTTTAGAATTGACCCTTTTGTTTGGACTTTATTCTTTGATGGCTCTATGTCCAAAGATGGAGCAGGTGCAGGATGTGTCCTCATAGATCCAAATGGGACCAAGACCATGATCGCATGCAGAATTGAGTTTGAATGCACCAACAATGTAGCTCATGAGTATGAGGCACTAGTCCAAGGACTAAGAAAATCCCTTGACACGGGTGCAAAGGAAATTGAATGCGTAGGAGAATCTGATATTATAGTAAAGCAGGTAAGAAACCAAATACACTACTTGTCTCCTCATTTAATCAATTATCAAAGGTTGATTAGAGACCTGACTAACTCTTTTGTAGCATTCAATATCAAGTATGTCCCTAGATCCCAAAATTTCGATGCTGATCTATTGGCCAATACTGCATCTAGGATAATTCCGCCTGAAGGTTTGTCTCCGCAAACTTTTTCAATTGAGTTGATGTACAGGCCTTCCATTCCTGACAATGTCACGAATTGGAAAGTTTTCGACGATGACCAACGGATACTAGATTTTATTTCAGCCCAAGACACTTTTCAAGGCATGACTATTGATGAGGCTAATCATGAAAAGTCTCTGTCCAACCCTTGCAATATCATTCCCAAGTCCGTCATCAGTTTAGAAAAGCTTTATGATATACAAGACAAGTTCAGGAAAACCACCAACTGCAAGACCCAGAGCTCAACCCTCATCTATGTAGCTGTCAATCTGGGAACTGAAAAAAATCCTCGCTTTATCAACCTCGGAATTCATTGTTCCAATGAAAAAAGGAGAAGCTTTATCAAGTTATGCAAGGAATTCAAAGACATCTTTTCTTGGACATATGATGAACTCAGGCCTTTCGATACTAGCATCATGCACCACAATATCCCGATGAAACCTGAAGTGAAGTCATATCAACAAAAACTGAGAAGAATGCATCCTAACTTGGAACCTTCTGTAAAGAAAGAACTCGATAGGCTATTGGCAGCAAGAATCATATTCCATATTAGACACATGCAGTGGATTGTTGGGATATAGGGAAGACTCGGGTTTTACACCTTTGACTTCGCACCAACAAAAGACCCACAGAGTTGGCCCTTTCGGCAGCAACCTACGAAAAGGTTGCAGTCTCACCCGAAACACCTATGGGGTGTCACAGAACCAAATTTCTGCACGCAGAAGAGGGATATTACTGTACCTTTATCTTTTAACAGATTATAATTATAAATCACAGACCTTAACATTCACTTATTTAGCTTTGTGGTTAGATAAACAAACAGTGTCTTGCGTAACCCTTTACTGGGAATTCACAGCGAAGTTATTATCTAGCAGTGATCTTTACTTATCAGATATATAGATATTAATGCATGAAAGAACACAACAGAAACAACACACAGAACCACAACACAAGATGTAACGTGGTTCACCCCCAGTGTAGGGGTTACGTCCACAGAACTGTGTTTTATTCAACTTTCTACAAAAACCACAGCTCTGATCTACGCACTCAGCTGCAGATCCCTTCAAATCCTCAAAGCCGTGCACACAGCTGCAGGCCTCTGCGCACACAGCTGCAGATTTCGTTAATTACCCAAAAACCCTCTGCGCACACAGCTGCAGAGGTCGTCCACGCACACAGCTGGGACTTAACCTTCTCTAACAAAATAGCCTTAGCTTCGCATCAATTCATCTTACATAAAAAGGCCTAACCTGATTTTGTTACAAGAGTGCTTATTTATAGTGCACTTATTACAAAACCATGGCCTTAAACCATGGGCACCCCGAACCCTAAACCCTGGATTTAAACCATGGGTTTATTACAAAATAAGGTTTTTACTCAACCTGACACCCCTAAGACTATTTTGAGTTATATCTCCACTTACAACTCTCGTAACTCCGCGGACTTACCCATCCTAAGGACCGTTAGGGTGCGTGCCCCAACAGGCCCCTAAGACTCACCAGTGGCCCGTCTCGGGACACTCAGCTACTTTTCTGGTGGTAGAATCTTGTTGGCGAAGCCTGGTGCATTGCTTTCTGAAGCCATACATGCGGTTGCTGGCTGCTTGTTCCTTTCCTTCGTGAAATGCTGGTTAAGGCCTTCTGGATCTATTAGCGACCCCATCCTTCGATCTGCTTGCCAAACATTTGACCATCCACAACTTAGGGTCCCAAGAGTTCTGTGTCAAGGTGCATAAGACAAACAACCATCATGGTTCTCTCAAACCAGGAGGATACATCTTGGGATGTTTTAGATTTTTTCTATGAAGACCGGTGCTGTTCTTTGTGCGGCGTAGAGTGCACTTCTGCCTTTCTTCCATCCTCTTAGAGAAAACTTCTGCCTTTCTTCGTGCTTTGGGCGAGCATGGCTGCCCGGGCGGATTACCCAGAAGGTTCAGCAGACCTCTCTCCTTGACCACTCGTAATAACTTTTGGACTTCATGGCCATTCGACATAGTGCTAACTGAAGAAACTCGAAGATATGCACAATGCATGAGTCCCAGGCCGATGTAGCTTCTTATAGAATCCTGAAACAGAATCTGTCATCATGGTGCATTAATGACGCTGAATTTAATGGAGTGGCTGAAATCCTGTCCACACGGTGCCGGATTTTCCCAAAATCTCATTATTACAGACAATTAGGGCAATTTTCGTGCCGGTGCCGCCAAGTGTAGTTTGTCCCATCCATCACATTTTAGGCTACGACACACCTTTAATATCCGACATCACTACTAACTTCAGCTTCACCTTGACAGGAAACTTCGACACAATATGCACCTTCGACCCATCCTGACCTATACAGCAACCAAACTTCAACCTTCAGATTTTGACAGTCTTCAACACTTCGTAGCTTCGAGAACAGCTTCATTATATTCTAGTACCCATTTTCAACTGTTCTTGGTACTCAGACTATCCTTCATGCTGTTACTTCTGATCAAGGGGTCCCTATTTTTAACCTGCTTCCATTCACCATAGAAGGTAAAATTTCTCCATTCAATTTAGCTAACTGGATTGCGCCACCATCAGTAACTTTCTGCACTACATATGGTCCTTTCCAATGTGTCTTGAACTTACCCGGGAATTTCATGAATTTGCTGTCATATAGGAGCACAAGATCACCCTGCTAGAACTGCTTCTTCTTGATGTGTCTATCATGCCATGCTTTTTCTCTAGATTTCTGAACTTCCTGCTGGAACCCTTTAATGAATCTGTCTTCTTCCAGCTCTAGTATCTTTGCCAACCTTTCTTTGATCATATTTGTGTCATCCAACTCTGTAAAAGCAGATATTCTGAGGCTAGGTACAATGTACTCCATGGGCATGATTGCTTCTTGTCCATAAACTAGCCTAAAAGGTGTATGGCCTGTCAACTTCTTGCAGGTGGTTCTGTAAGCCCATAGTACTGCTGGAATTCTAAGGTCCCAATCATTCCTGTCGGCATTGCAAAACTTCGTCAAAGCGTGTTCAAGGATCTTGTTAAAGGCTTCGACAGTTCCATTTGCTTGAGGATGATAGGAAGTACTCTTCTGATGATATACTTGAAATTCTTCAGTCAATACTTCAATAGTCTTATTTAAGAAATGTGATCCTTGATCGCTCATAAGAATTCTAGGGCACCCAAATCTTGTCAAGATGTTATCGAAAATAAACTTCACAGCTGTAGCAGCACTATAGGTCTTGATTGGTTGAGCTTCGGCCCAACGAGTAAGGTAGTCTGTTGCTGTAATAATGTATCTTGCTCCAGATTTTCTTGCAGGGGGATTGATAGGTCCAACAAAATCAATAGCCCATTTATCAAAGGGCTGTAAAGTTACCTGCGGCACTAGAGGCATCTCATCCCTCCTGGATGGTTTGCCTGTCCTCTGACAAATGTCGCAGCTGTGGCAATATTCTCTTGCATCCTTATGAATTGTAGGCCACCACAATCCGACTGTCAGAATCTTTTGTGCTGTAGCTTTTCCTGCGTAATGACCTCCTGCTGCCCCAGAATGTGCCTCAGCCAAAATTAACGGCTTTTCATGCTCTAGGACACATCTGCGCAGTATTTCATCTGGTCCCATCTTATATAGTTGTCCTGCTATTAAGGTAAAGTCAGCTGCTCGAACCACCAGCTGCTTCTTCTGCTGTGTTGTCATATCGACGGGTGGAAAACCTGTAGACAAATACTGAACAATATCCTGAAAGTATTCATCGACCATCTGGATGGCAAACAACTGGGCGTCAGGAAGACCTTCGTCCAAACTGATAGGGTCTTCTCCCGACTCGAGCCTTGACAAGTGGTCAGGACCTAGATTCAGTCTTCCTGGTTTGACTATGATCTCAAAGTCATATTCCTGAAATAGAATCATCCATCTACATATCCTTCCCCCTAGCACAGGCTTGTTAACCAAATACTTCAAAGCAGAATGGTCAGTAAACATCTTAAAATGAGATCCTAACAGATAATGTCGAAACTTCTGCAATGCATACACCATAGCTAGACCTTCTCGTTCGGTCGTAGTATAATTTTTCTCTGCTGTAGATAATTTCCTACTTGCAAAAGAGATGGGGTGATCAATATTACCTTCGCCCGACTGGGCCAATATTATACCTAGAGCAATGGAGGATGCATCGACATGCACATGAAATTCCTTATTCCAGTCAGGGAATACCAAGATAGGAGCAGTTACCATCGTTTCCTTCAAAATATCCAAACTTGCTTGATACTCAGGTGTCCACTCAAACTTAATATCTTTCTTCAATTGCTTTTCCATAGGGGTCGTTATCTGAGCATATCCTTTAATAAATTTTCTGTAATAACAAGTGTGACCAAGTGTAGTGCGCAGTTGTTTGACAGACTTCGGAGGTGGCAGGTTTACGATAATGGCTATCTTTGCAGGATCCATCATCAGTCCTTGCTTACAGACAATGTGACCTAGTAGAATTCCAAAAGGAGCACAGAAGATACACTTTTTCAAGTTCAGGGAAATCTGATGCTGTCTACATTTATCCAAGATAAGTCTTAGACTAGATATGTAGTCTTTTACTAACCCGAATATAGTCCAATCATCAAAATAAACTTCTAAGAATTTATGTATGAATTCCTTAAAATCATAGATGACTACTCCAGAGAACATGGCAGGTGCATTCTTCAATCCAAAAGGCATAACTGTATACTGGAAGGATCCCATTTCCGTAGCGAAGGTTGTCTTATGTCGATCCTCGGGAGCAATTCGAATCTGATGGTAACCTGAAAATCCATCAGTAAAAGAGTACACTTCTTGACCTCCCACATTATCTAAAACTTCATCTGTAAAGGGAGTGGGGAACGGATCATGCAAACAGGCATCATTCAGCTTCCGCAGATCGACACAGATTCTGATCTCTCCCTTAGTCTTCTTTTCTTGCACCACCATAGGACTGACCCACTCAAATTCTTCAACAGGCTCAATGATTCCTGCAGCAAGCATCTTATCCAGCTCCATTCAGACTTTTTCCTTATACTGAGGGTTCAGCCTATAAGGGCGTTGTTTCACAGGCTTCACATCAAGTTTCAATGGGAACTTTATCACTGCTATATCCCCAAGGATACCTTTCATCTCTAAGAACTTCGTCGGAAAGAGATCCTGATATTCATGGAGAAGTTGGGTCACCTTGCTTACCATTTCATCATCCCAATAATCTCCAATGGTAGCATACTTAGGGTTTTCTTCTGACCCAATGTTGACGGTCCGCGTCTTCAGGGGTTGAGTCACTTCAAGGGCCTCTACTGCTGGTCCATGCATTTCGTAGTGTCCTTCTGATTCAGGAATATTAATTTTTCGCGGATCGTCATCCTCGTCAATTGCGAGGTTATAACATTCTACTGCATTGGCTTCCTGTACCTTCTAGTCAGGTTGATATTCTGCGATTTCTTGATCATCAAATACTTTATTATGAATCATTCTAACATTTGCGTCCAAAGCAGGGGAAACCTCATTAATAGAGAATGTCAGTATAAAACTATCAACAAGACAATACCAACTTACAGTACCGTGGCGAAGCTCGACCTCTGGATACCAATTCTTTGTTATGGGTTCCAAGGTATGCACAAACCTATGTACCCATTCTTTTCGGGGTACATGCCGCCAGGCCTCGTAGCATTGCTCCAAGTGTCCCTGAGGACTAGTCTTACCATTAAACCTGCTTCGGACCACCTGAGGTTGGTCCCTAAATCTTAGGTAAAGGGACTTCTGGCATGCTTCCCAACTATGAATGTACTTCTTGTGACCATTCCACCATCTGGCTGTTGTGGCTCTGAATGCTGACGCCAGAGTCTCCATTTTCTGTGAATCTGGTACCTGTTCTGAGAATTGCATAATAAACTGTTCTAGGTTTGTCAAACCATCAAAAATAGGTAAGGTTCGTGTCTGTGCACCAAGCCATCTGAGAGAATTGGTAATCTTGGCACATCTGTGTTCCTGCAGCTCATAAAGTTTGTTCTGCCAGTTTTCTAACCCATCATCTGAATCTGTCATGCAGGAGCTGTCGTACCGCCAATCCATGGTGCCTTCGGCAGTAGGATCCACATGATCTTCTTCCTTTGCTGTGATATTGTAGATGTGGTCCAAAACATCCCAGGCTGCATCTTTTACGGGCTCTGTGTATCTTTCTCCCTGTGAGGGGTCCAGTGGTACTATGACTCGCAAATATTTCCCTTCAAAAGTCATCTGTCTCGTCTTAAGGTTAATGACTGCCACAGTTGCCATTGCCCATTCAATTCCTAGCAAGGCTGGATAGGGGTTGCTGTCATCAATGATCTCAATAACTTCGAAGTCTGCGACAGTACAGACACCATCAACATCTACTGGGACATTAGGGAACCGTCCTAGGGGCACAATCTTCTGCTGATTGGCTAATCTCAACTGTATAGGTGACCAATCAAGGATAGGTTTTCCCATTTGTTCCCAAGTTTGCTTAGTTAAGACATTTACCTCTGATCCTAGATCCAAGATAACATCATTCATATCATACTCTCCCATCTGAAACATTCAATCTCATTTCCTTGCTAGTTCTTCTGACTCTATTAACAGCTTTTGCCTGACCAGTACTTTGCTGGGTTTCACAGGAAGCAATAACTTTTTGCAGTTCACTTAAAGCATTTTGATTTCATAGGAGCTTCAGACAACTCTGTAAAAAGGAGGACAGTGTACTTACTTTGTCCATTAGAGCGTCGCGCGGCTGCAACTGCTGCTGATGCTGTTGCGCAGGTGCTACAGATGTGCTAGGATCAGCAAAATCTTTCTTGGCTTCCATGAATGTCTCTTTCTCTCTTTCAATATCAAATGAGGGTACTTTCATGGGGGCCTTACGAACCCAAGCCGCATCAGGCTGGTTCTCCTTAGTCTGTATGTGCGTCATAGCTCCACTCCAGGTAACAACATGAATAGCTGGGGCAGGTCTTTGCTCGACGAAAATCATCTGAAGATTTTGAGTAGGGGCATTGGTTCCTTCCTGAATCTTAGCTATCAACTGTAGGCACTGCTCGATCACATGATCTACTGCTCAGCAATATCGACATGTCGTAGTGGGGTTCCGACAGTCTCTCGTTAGATGCCCGGCCTGGTTACAGTTGTAGCACACAACCTGGCCTCTTCCTCTTTCGACCATACCACCTCGACCACGACCTCCAAAAGCACCTCTACCTGATGCACCACCGCGGTAACCATAGCCATCATTGCTCTGTCCCTCATTTTGTACCCGATAAGCATCGTAAGTCCATTCTCTCATGAGGTCAAAGCTGCGACACTCATCTTCATTTTGTCCCACCGATTTACAGAACTTGTAATAAGGGTTCTTATGGACTTGCACGTACCTCTGTAGAAGATAGCAGTATTTAGGTCGATGCTAGCCAGTTGTTCGACAGATCTCACAATATAGAATAGTAGGGTTGAACGGGTTTGGCGCACCAGTATTCAGGTAATTTCTTACCACAGGACACTGTTCCTTGTCGTGACCTTCTGTCCGACATTGGGTACACCAAACCTCTTTGCGACCGGTGTTTCCTTTCTTCATATCACGAAGCTCCAGAGCCATCGCTGCCAACTGCGCTTGGATTTGAGCAATACCAGAATTGTTTTCGACAAGAGCGGTTTCAAGTTTTATTGCGATTTCCAGCGCCTCCTGTTGGTCAGGAACCTTGTGTTGCATGAGTGGAGTTCGGATGTGCGGTAGCAATGCTGTAATGAACCATTCCTTGTGCTGCGCAGGTCCAATGGGGAAACTAACTTGGTCCAGCTGAGCTTTGAATCTTTGATCAAAGTCTCACACTGAATCTCCACACCTCTACTGAATCTCTTTCAATTCAGTGTTACACTGCGACTCGGATTCCAGATTCTTAAATTCCTTTATCATTGCTGCTTTGATATCAGCCAAAGCATGGTTCTGAGTGCTGGAAAACTTCATGAACCATGTCAGAGCACAGTCTCTGAAAGAAGTAACTAGCTGCGCTCTTTTTGTATCTTGATCCGTAATGGACGTAGCAGTCCACACTGCTTCACATAAAAATCAGAACTGTTCTGGATCCTTTGATCCAGTTCCTTTGAAGACAGGTAGCTTAATGTCATCATGCATGTGGGCCATAGTGGATCTAGGGGGGGTGGGAAGGGGACTGGAAGTAGGCGGGGGGAAACTTACTGGGGTAGACCGACCTGCAACAGGAATACTTGGGCTAGGTTGACTCTCAGACTGCGACGGTTTCTCAGTGATAATAGGTCTTCGCTGCGGGGTTACAGGGGGGTTTCCAACAGAAGGGGTTTCTTTGGGTTCTGACGCGACGGGATTTTCAGGGGAATAATTGGTATGCTGACCCTGGGAATAGGATCTAAAATCTCTCTTGTACCTTTTGCCACTTCGCAGCAAACCACTTTGCTCGTCGAAGGTATTTTCACTTGCAAACATAGGTTAGTAATACTAAATCTAACAGTCTGATTCAATTAGCAATATACCTTTTTCAACTAATAGCATTTTAATTCTCAAACTAAATGAAGTCAAAAACTTACCCCTTGGTCCTTTGAAAAACTGCCACTCGGCTTCACTAAAGGAAGTACTCGTGTCGATGGCAAACTCCGTCACAAATGCTTCGAGGGTCCACGTTGTCCAGAAATCAACAGCGCGGGAGATCTCGTTGTTCACCCTTTTCAGTATATTAAGCCTTGCGAGGGTCCAATCAGGAAACTGACGTTCTTGGAAGTTCGTCCTTCTCTCTGTTAACCTGGATAACCACTGGTGCAACTCTATGTGGATACTACCAAAGAAATTTTCATAAACATCACAAAATACATACCTTTGTAAAAAGTCGCTTGCACTACGACGCAGATCTTTGTTCTCTTGCTCAACGAATTTCAGATAAGTCTCATCAAGCCAATCACCGATTTCTTTCACAGAGGGTCTCCAGAACATAGCCCTCGAGGTACGACGTAAACCCCTCTTGAGCAGATACTGAGTTCAACCGGAAACGGAACCAATTTGTTGGGCTATAGGGCAGACCCAGGTTTTACACCTTTGACTTCGCACCAACAAAAGACCCACAGAGTTGGCCCTTTCGGAAACAACCTGCGAATAGGTTGCAGTCTCACCCGAAACAGCTATGGGGTGCCGCAGAACCATATTTCTGCACGCAGAAGAGGGATATTATTGTACCTTTAGCTTTTAACAAATTATAATTATAAATCACAGACCTTAACATTCACTTATTTAACTTCACGGTTAGGTAAACAAACAGTGCCTTGCGTAACCCTTTACTGGGAATTCACAGTGAAGTTATTATCTAGCAGTGATCTTTACTTATCAGATATATAGATATTAATGCATGAAAGAACACAACAGAAACAACACACAGAACCACAACACAAGATGTAACGTGGTTCACCCCCAGTGTAGGGGTTACGTCCATAGAACTGTGTTTTATTCAACTTTCTACAAAAACCACAGTTCTGATCTGTGCACTCAGCTTCAGATCCCTTCAAATCCTCAAATCCGCGCACACGGCTGCAGGCCTCTGCGCACATAGTTGTAGATTTCCTTAATTACCCAAAAACCCTCTACACACACAGCTGTAGAGGTCGTCCATGCACACAGCTGGGACTTAACCTTCTCTTACAAAATAGCCTTAGCTTCACATCAATTCATCTTACATAAAAAATCCTAACCTGATTTTGTTATAAGAGTGCTTATTTATAGTGCACTTATTACAAAACCATGGCCTTAACCCATGGGCACCCCGAACCCTAAACCCTGCATTTAAATCGTGGGTTTATTACAAAAGAATGTTTTTACTCAACCCCGACACCCCTAAGACTATTTTGAGTTATAGCTCCACTTACAACTACCATAACTCCGCGGAGTTACCCATCCTAAGGACCGTTAGGGTGCGTGCCCCAACATGGATCACCAACTTAGTACCTGTTCGAAAGAAGAATGGGGAAATCAGGATCTGTGTTGACTTTAGAAACTTGAACAGAGCTTATGAGAAGGACAATTACTCGGTTCCTCCCATTGAGAAGATTTTATAGAAGGTAGCTAGATCCAAAATTTTCTCACTCCTTGATGGCTTATCAGGGCACAACCAAGGCCTGGTTGACCCTGACGACAAGCTTAAAACAACCTTTTGAACCCCTTGGGGAACATTTGCTTATAGGCGAATGCCATTTGGGCTGATAAATGTAGGAACTATGTTCCAGAGAGCTATGGATGTAGCTTTTGGGGGCTAAATTCATAATTTTGTCATTGTATATTTAGATGATGTAATCATTTATTCTAAAAACCGACATGAACATTTGTTTGCTTTGAAACAGGTGTTCGAAATATGCAGGAGATATGGGATTTCCATCAATCCCAAGAAGTCCATATTCACGGTTATAGAAGGTAAGTGTTTAGGTTTCATTGTCTCCAAAGAAGGCATGATCATCGATCCATAATGCATTGAGGCAATCTCAAAGATCAGCCTCCCTAGTTCCCAAAAAGCAATGCAGTCTTTGTTGGGTAAGATAATTTTTGTTCGCAGATTTGTACCAAAATTTTCCCAAGTTGTTAAACCCTTGCAACATTTAGTTAAAAAATATGTACAATTTAAATGGTTTGAATAACAGAGGAATTCCTTTCTTGAAATCAGAAGAGCCATAGCAGAAGCACCTGCTTTGATGGCTCCATATTTCAGCAAATATTTTATACTTTATACATTTGCTACTAATTTTTCTTATGCAGCTGTCCTAACATAGAAGAATCATGAGGACGTTGAGATCCCCATTTCTTTCATGAGATTAACGTTTAAAGGAACCAAACTCAACTATTCCCAAGTCGACAAACAAGCCTACACAGTTTATAAATCGGTGAAACATTATAAGCCATACATGTTGAATTTGAGGACCAAGGTGATTGTCCCATATGCGGTCATTCGGAATGTCCTCATCTAGAAGGAATTAGGTGAAAAAATGGATCACTGGATGACGACGCTGTAGGAATATGATTTGGAGATAAATCCAACAAAGATAGTTAAAGGAAAAGGTTTGTGTCTACTCTCCGCCCAATCAGATGATCCTGAAGATTAGCAAACAAAATGGGAGAAGGAGGAAGCTGCACCTACATGTTTTGTTAATGCAATTGAAACAACAACATATGAATGGTATGATTGCATCAAGTTTTTTCTAAATCATGGGTTTTCCCTTGAAACCCTTGACTCTAAAAAACGTAGAGCATTAAGGCTAAAATCAGCTCCTTATCAACTTATTGATAATGTTCTATTTAGAAAAAACTATGATGGAGTTTTTCTTAGGTGTTTAGAAAAGGACCAGACTAATGATATCCTTTTCCAATTTCATGTAGGACCTGCTAGTGGGCATTTCTCAGGGGAGATGACGGCTCAAAAAATCATTCGGGCATGATATTATTGGCCTACCTTATTCAGGGACGCTCATGCCTATGTCAAAAAATGTGAGCCTTGCTAGAAGTGTGCTGGAAAAGTAAAGAAACATGCCTTCCCTGTGTAGCCAGTAGCAGTCCAGTTCCCATTTCAAGAACGAGGATTGGTTTTTGTCGGACCTATAAACCCCATGTCTTCTCTACAACACAAGTACATCTTGACGATCACTGATTACTTCACCAAGTGGGTTGAAGCAGTCCCTTTTAGTCTATGTAATACGAACCATGTGATTTCCTTTCTTCAAAATCAAATAGTCACTAGGTTTGGCACTCATGAGTATCTCGTTTTTGATAATGCATCATACTTCACATCCATTGACCTCGCTAGAGATGACCTTGAAAAAGGGATCAAGATTAAATTTTCTGCCAACTACTACCCTCATGGAAATGGACTTGTAGAATCCTCCAACAAAAACCTGATAAACATCCTAAAAAAGACAGTGGGTTCCCATCACAAAGATTGGCATACCCATCTCTACAATGCTCTTTGGGCAGACCGAATCAGTGCAAAGGCAACCATTGGTAACTCCCCTTACTTTATGGTCTATGGAAAGGAAGCCGTCCTACCATCTAATCTCACCATCCCCTTGTTATAGTTAGCCCAATCCATCCAAGAGGATGATTCATCCCCACTGCAGCAGAGGATTGATACTATGCTTAAGTTAGAGGAAGATAGGGAAAGATCCAAGAATAGATTCTATCAACATCAACAATTGGTAAATAAATGGTTCAATGAGAAATCCTCCTCTGATAGGAACTTTTCAGTAGGGGATTTAGTATTAAGGTGGGATAAGCAACACAAAGACAATAAAGAGTACACCAAATTCCAATGTCTTTGGCTCGGATCTTTCATTATTATAGAAAATATTGGTTGTATCACTGTTCGGTTACAGACACCGAGGGAGTCATTGACACCTAACCAGTGAATGTTTTCCTGCTTAAAATGTTTTTGTTTGGAAATATTCATGAGTCATGTACACAGGTGTGATGTGTTATTTTGTTTGTATTCTTTGTTTTTAATGTTTTCCTGATATTAGCAATTTTTGTGTCTTGCACAGTCGATAATGGCGGAAAATCAGTCTCTCTCAAGATTTCAACACTCTAAACTTCAATATGTTGTCAGTTTCAATCTTTTCCTAGCCTGCATCAGGATTTGTTTTATATGTTGATGGCTTCCAATAAGTGCAAGATTCCAGGTTAATACATTTCTATCCTAATCAATATCTTTACATATGCTTTATTCTATGGTGAAGGCCGTGAAGGTAACTGGTTCCTCTTGTCTCAAGTCTCATTAATGCACTACAACATTCCTTTATAACCTGGTCAACCTTATCTATTCTGGATTCTATCATAGTCATACAAAAAACTTAAAAAAAGGGGAAAATATTTGTGTTATGGATTGCATGATGGGGGGTCTCATCACGATCTGGACCATTAGGTTCATAGATTCTTGGTGGAATGACATCTCCTCCATGAAACTGGGGGGATGGATTCCAGTATTCCTGGAAGATGGAAGATCTTATTACAGGTCGGCCCATTCATAATCTGCAAAGCATCAGTGAGTAACACTGCTGCTATATGGATACCAAGCCATGGTAGTGTCTTGCAGTCCACATGCAAATAGATCCTTGTTGTTTCTGTAAGATAATTATTGTACATAAGAACAGGGGGGTCTTATCACAAGCCAACCCTGCCATGATCATGGATTTGAATTTGGACTGAAATTATCATTAGATGGTTCCCAGGCCATGATAGTTGCTTTCAGTGTCACAGCTGGAAGACAAGAAGTCTCCTTACCGACCTGGATTTTTCAGTTTCCAGATCAGGTTTGTGAATGGAAATAATCACCATATTGGAGCAGTGGTCTTATGTTGATAAAGTCTTTCAATTCTCTAGTAAAAAAAAAGGAGAAGATCTTGGTGAATTATGTTTGAAATCCAAAATATTCCTTGGTTTGATTTCAGGTTCAACTTAAACTGTGTGCTTATTCCTGCTTGATGGTAATAGATCCTTGCTATCTTTCATTCCCCTTGATCAAATTTGCATCATCTTTAAATTGATCATGGATGGGAATGTACGAATCATATTTTGATAATCCTCGTTGGTTGCATCCTCATGTAAGCATTTTCTATAAGTTTCAGGTTATCATTTTTGTTGCTAACATGTTTTATATGCAAAAGAATTCTTGTTTTACAGAGATAACTGGTTCTTCCTAGCTAGTCGCCATTTGTTTTATGTACAATATATCCAATGTTATCCAAAACACGGGAGCCCCAATTTCACATACAAAGGTAAGTGTTCTGAATTCCTTAAGTCATTTTGGGGTCCCCATAACGATTATCATGGTTTATGTGATTCAAATTAGTTTATTTTTGGGAATTTATGCATGATTTGTTTGCTTTTGTCGAGTTGTAGAAGACTATATTTTGCAAGAATTGTTTCATCCCGCAATTTGCAGAATGCGGAAGCATTTTTTGTAAGTATACTATGTCATCCCGCAACCCGCAACCTGCAAATTGAGGAATGTAGATTGTGGGAACAATTTGATTGATTTATTTTGTTGTGTGATCCCACAACCCGCAACCCACAAATTGCGAGATGTGGATTTTAGAAGAGAGTGAATAAAACTTCGGTACTTTTGGTATCCCGCATCCTACAAATTGCATAATGCATATTGCGGGATGGTTAATAAAATTTAAATCTTGCGTTACGATCCTGCATCTTGCAAGGTTTGATCTTAATCATCCACTTATTTTAATCCTACGGTCCTAATTTGACCCCTAGAAAATCTATATGTAGGTTGGTTTTTTATGATTTCTTTACCATTTTACTATTGCGAATTACTGTAATGCGTGAATTTTCTCTTCGTTTTTTACCAGGCAACTTTGTCACAGTCCAGTTTTGATTACATAGTTTTCTCCAATTTCCAAGAATGGCTAGAATTACTTGCTGCAAAAGCCTCCAAAAGGATATGTTTAAGGAGAAAATATAGGGACTCAATCATATCACCATTGAATACGCGGATCAATTAATTAGACAACCTTTGGTTATTGAGGGCAAGATCCACATTTACATTCGCATCTGGCATAAGTTAGCTAAAAATGAAATGGAAAATTATAAATGTGATGCTCAACTTGGTTTCGAATTAGCTAACTATCCCAACATTGAGGAATTGTTAGGGATTTGGACAGATGGTGGGATTTCCTTGGATATTAGTTTTATTTATATTTTTAGATCCCAATTTGATCGGAATCTACTCCTTGTAATAATTATTTAAAGAGTGGGTTTCACATGTAATAGGGACTTTTGGAAGGGAAAAATCTAGACAAGAGACTGGAGATACCTCTGTTTACTTGAGGTTTTGTAATTTTTTGCAAACTTTATTTAATACAACCATAATATTCTTTCATATCTCTTGTCATTTATTTGATTAATTTTCCTTAACGAATTATGATTTTTCTTGTTTCAGAGGGATCAACATTACTGTTAGTTCTTTGCAATTAATAAGTGCATGTATTCATAGCCTTGATTTCTCTTTGTTAGAGATTTATGTACTGATAAAGTTTTAAAGAGCTTATTCTATTAAAGTCTTTATCTATTTCTGCAAATGATTACACAGTAAATTAGATAACATATATGTTAATTTTTTAATTGACATATTTAGATACAGGTTGACCTTGAATGTGCTTGTTTTAAGTTGCTCTCAGTTAATTTTCATTAATTGATTGTAAGTTAAATGGTAAGTAAGTGATCTTGTTTACATTTATGTTAATCTGATTAAATGCTTATTTGTCTTAAATCTGAGGCTGATTTGTGAACAAACCAAATAACTCACTTAGAGTAGTGTAGATCTAGATAAGATTTCCTTTTCTAGTTAGATCACATTTTCCTTTTATTTCCCTCATCAATCTAGTTTTACTTCCTAGGAAGAAGGATCCTTTCAACACCTAAACTCATTGAATCAAAGAGTGCCAACGGAGGCCAAATATCCATGGGTGTTAACCACACCAAACAACTCGAGGATAGGGTAATACTTGCGTAGGATTTCCTGAAGCCTTTGGCTGGGTTTTCTGTTGATGTATATGTAACTTAAGAATGTATTCTTCTATGTATCTTATGTATTGTAACCAGATGTTTATTCCGGGATGTTTCTATTATGTATTTGAGTCATGTGATCATGCCCCGATGTTCCGATTGGGAAGATTAATAATGTAAACAAGTCATATCAAGTCATTAGGTAAGTCCCCACAGTTTCGGGGCACTTGAGTTATTATACACTAATTAAGGTGTAGGCTCGAGTAGTAATTGTTAGGTTGAGCCTACGTGTGAAAATGCAATTCAAGTGAACGGATGAATATAAATAGAGAGTGAGAGTCTCTCTATTTATCACTTGTGAAATACATCACTTGCTCTCTCAAGTGTGGCGCACTAGCGGAGAAGGAAATATACTGGGACAAGAAGACTACTGTTGTTGGAGTGCATCTTTCTGTTTTGGGGTTTTACATCTTGTGGTGATACTATCTTAGAGGAATTTGCGGGGTTTTCTCCATTTATGGTTTCCCCGATAAAAAATCTTTGTGTCTCTTGTCTCTTGTGATGTGCTTATGTTATTGCTGTGCTTGTTATTCTCTCAATGAAAATATCCTAACATAATGCTAGCTTAAATGTTGAAAAACTAACATGGTATCATAGCTAACCTGAGAAGAAGACATTGTACAGCTATAGGAACTAGGGCTTCCTATTTTTTGGATCTTCCTCCACAGATTTTCAGCAAAAGTATGCTAGGATGACTCTCCATTGAAGGGTGCATCTTTCTGTCGATGTGGAATTCAATTTCAAGCATTTTCAGTTTCGATGTGGAAATTAGGGATTTCTATAGAAGAGGAATTTTTGAGTGAGACCAGCATAGGATTGTTATCCTCATCAAAACCAAATTTTAGAGACCTGGATCAAGAAATTTGGTTGGGTGAAACTCCGGGAAAGTCAAACCCTAGTTTGACCTTGAGCTAGGAGAAACCCTAAATACTAAAAATGCTAAGTTTTGGTACAGTCGCTATATTCTGAGATTGGAAAATTCTCAGAAGTGGAAAATTGCAGTGGCCAAAGATAAAATCTGGATTAACACTGTGTCCAAAAATCCGCCTCAGATTCGCTCTATTCTAGCAGATAAGATCTCTCAAAGTTAGGGTTCCAACCTCTTCCAGAAATCATCCATAAACAGGACACCTGGGGAGAATTGCAATATCTTGGGATACAGAGGTCCAAATGGAATTTATGAAGATGTTACAGAAAGGGCACGGACTTTAATTTCGGTCGTCTGAAGATCAGTCTCCGAAGATGAACTAGTGACACGTGGCATTCTGTACAACTTCGCTGTTCTGAACAGTTCTGTAACAGGTCACCTTGGGAAAAGCATAATAAATCCCAAATGGTGAAACCAATTTTGATAAAACCTATGGTGTTGGATCAGGGACATGCGATTTTACCTTAGTGCGAAATTGCAGACATAGAGGATCAGTAAGTTCGGAGATACCATAGAAACAGTAAAAGGAATTTCTGCAGAAGAAATTGGAAATATAGGGCTTCCTGTTCCGGGAGCTTCCCTCCACTGTTCTTAGAAAAGGAGTACATTGGACAGATCCATTTGAAGAGATCTATCTGTCTATCCAATTAGTTTTGAAATATTCCAAGTTTTTAAAATTAGGGTTTCTGTGACAAACCCTAGATCAGGAAACTCTGGGACAAGGACAGACACCTCAAATCGGTAAGATCTAGTCCTTTGTTATTTCCATTTGAGGTTCTCATTTCAATATGATATATCACATCAGCTTGGTGACAAGCTTGGGGAAGTTGACAAATTCCAAGCCTGGAAGTATTTGATCTCTCTGAAGAAAATGGATTGGACACCTACATGAGTATAGAGGTTCCAGTTTCAGAGGGAGACGAGGTTAGAAGCCTTTCACAAGAAGAACTTGGTCAAGGCCAAAGAAGACATCATGCTCATGCTGCAGAGGATGATGAACCATCCAGAAAGAGATCCAGATATGAAAGTGAAGATTCTTCAAGCGAGGATGAATATGTTCTGATATCAGCACTCACAGGTAACATTACTCATGGAAGTGATGATTGACTCATAGACAGTGGGGCTTCCAAACATATGACGGGACTCAAAGAAAGACTATCGATGATGCGGTAGTGATTGGAGAACAAGAAGGAGGCTTGTACAAATTGAAGGGCCATCCAAAACAAGCCTTGATCCATGACACAGTAAAGCCAAATGAGCCTTGGCATAGAAGGCTTGCACATGTGCATTACAGAGCACTACCTATGGCAAGCAAAGCTGTTCCAGAATTTCAAGCTATCTGAAGGGAAGAACAAAAATCAGAATATGACCTAAAGAAACTAGTTGAAGGATGTGAAGATCCAGAATGAAGAGACCATGCAGTCATAAGAGTCTCTCAAATCAA
>LPNX010693169.1:481410-518220 GCA_001517045.1 Pseudotsuga menziesii
AGATGTCAGGGTGCAGTATTGAGAACTGAAGAGAAGTTCATAGTTCCATCATGCAGTAGATGGAAACATCGTGGGATACAAAGCAATATTCGTAGCATGAGGATTCTCATGAAAAGAAGGCCTAGACTACGAAGAGACATTTGCAGTCAGTAAGAGTTTAAACACATACATGATGAGCCTGATGAAGATCTTAACCTTTGCTACAAGGTTGAAGATGTAAGTCTATACACTAGATGGTCACATAGAATAGTAGTAGCATAGGAAGCTACTTGTCACTCTAGTACAGAATGTTTTTCAGTGCATAGAGCACAGAAGACAGAGGGAGTATGATGCTCTGCTTCAGAGGGATTGACTACAGAATATATTGAGGTTCGACATGGTACAATAGGATGGGAATATTACTGATGACTCTAGGCTTTACTAAGAGTAAAGAGGATTCCAACCTTTGCTTCAAGGTTGAAGACGGAAGACCAGTGATACTCCTGTTATGTGTCGATGCACTATTGTTCTAGGTATGGAGGTGTGGCAGAGTGCAGATGGAATCTTCCTTGGACAAAGGAAGTATGTAGTAGAGATCCTGAAGAGGTTCAGGATGATGGACTGCATGACCACACCTATGGCATCGAACATGAAGCTATTAAGTGATGCTTCATCAGAGACGGTTGATGCTACGATGTATCGTCAGATGATTGGGTCCTTGATGTACCCGATACTAGATACTTGCCTTGCTGTGAACACATTGAGACATGTTCACCTGATGGTTGAAAAGCATGCAGGGGTACAATTGATTATGGACTCAAGTACGATGCGAATCAAAAGATTAACCTGGAGGGTTATGTTGATTCATATTGTGCAGGCAGTGCCATCGACATGAAGAGTACTTCAGGATGTTGCTTCAGTATGGGATCATGTGTGATCTCTTGGTTTAGCAGGAAGCAATCCTGTGTGGCACTGAGTACAGCTGAAGCAGAGTATGTCGCAGCTTGTTCAGCTAGTTGTGAGGCAGTATGGCTGTGGAAGCTACTTTCTAATATATTTGATCTCCAGTTGGATGCTACTTGTATACATGGTGACAACCAGAGTTGCGTGAAGTTGTTAGAGAATCCAGTGTTCCATGACAAGTCGAAGCATATCGAGATCAAGTATCACTATATCAGGGATATGGTGGAGAGAGGAGTAGTGAAGCTCCTGTATGTTGCAATGGAGGAACAGATAGCTGATGTATTGACGAAGCCATTAGCTAGGCTGAAGTTCGAGTACTTCAGAGAGAGACTTGGTGTTCTCCAGATCGAGGTTCCTTCCAAGAGAAAGTGATGAGACCCATATCCATTTTGACATGGTGAGAGGATTGGTTCCTTCCATGGTCAGATGTAAGGGCTGATCCATTCTGTCATGGTGAGAGGATTCAGTTCCTTCCATGTCAGATATGAGTGCTAGAGATCCAAAGCCATTTTGACGAGCAGGTCAGATGTAAGGGCTGAGCCATTCTATCATGGTGAGAGGATTTGGTTCCTTCCATGTCAGATATGAGTGCTGACTACCATTCTAGGATTGGAGGCACCTGGTCAGTTACTAGGAACACTCAGTCAGGGACTGAGAGAGCCATTCTGACGAGCAGGTTAGATGTAAGGGCTGAGCCATTCTTTTCATGGCTAAAGGATTAAGTTCCTTCCATGATAGATGTGAGTGCTGGCCATTCTGTCGAGTAGGATAGATATAAGGGCAACTGCCACTCTCCAGGAGAGTGGAGGCACCTGATTTGTTACCAGGTAGCTCATTCAGGGACTGGGGGCCATTCTGACAAGGGTGTAGGATTCAGTTCCTACCAGGTCAGATGTGAGTGCACAAATATCTCATCATTGTGGTAGGAGGGGCTTCGGCTTGGGTGAGAGTCGTTCATCATTGTGGTAGGATGTGTTCTAGCCTGGGTGAATGTGTAAAATCTTTCATCATTGTGGTAGGAGGGGCTCTGGCCTGGATGAAATTCATTCATCATTGTCGTAGGATGTGTTTCGGCCTAGGTGAATGTACCATTCTGACAAGTAGGTCAGATATAAGTGCAGAGCCATTTCATAGATGTTAGTGATGTGATGTCCTATCATGCTGGTGAATGTGAGTGCTGGGCCTTTCTGATGTGATTGTAGTTTACTACATGATCAGATGTAAGTACTGGGCATGCCTTTCTGACGAGCAGGTCAGATGTAAGTGCTGGGCGAAGACCTACCTAGTGGCTAGGCCTAAAACCAGCATGAAAAAGGGCTGGCTCTGTAGAAATTCCTATGATGAGATAGTACACACATGATGATGACCAGAGGAGATGCAGATCAAGCTATGATACAGATCTAGTTATGATGACTCTGTGAGATCCAGATCGAGTGATGATCTAGATCTAGCAGTGATGATCCAGATCTAGATCAAGTGATGATCTAGATCCTGTGGTGATGTTCCATGATGATCTAGATCAAGTGATGATACAGATCCAGTCCAGTGATGATGATCCAGATCGAGTGATGATCCAGATCCAGTGATGATGTGTTATGATGATCCAGATCGAGTGATGATCCAGATTCAGTTCTATGACGATCCAGATCGAGAGATGATCTAGATCCAGATGACTTGAAGATGAAGATGACTTGAAGACAAAGATGACTTGAAGACGAATATGTTCCAGTTGATACAGAGAAGAAGACCAGTGCTGAAAATCATGTCGAAAGAATACCTTCCTAGTTAAGAGGGAGTGTTGATGTATATGTAACTTCAGAATGTATTATTCTATGTATCTTATGTATTGTAACCCGATGTTTATTCCAGGATGTTTCTATTATGTATTTGAGTCATGTGATCATGCCTCGATGTTCCGATCGGGAAGATTACTAATGTAAAAAAGTCATATCAAGTCATTAGGTAAGTCCCCACAGTTTCGGGGCACTTGAGTTATTATACACTAATTAAGGTGTAGGCTCGAGTAGTCATTGTTAGGTTGAGCCTACGTGTGAAAATGCAATTCAAGTGAACGGATGAATATAAATAGAGAGTGAGAGTCTCTCTATTTATCACTTGTGAAATACATCACTTGCTCTCTCAAGTGTGGTGCACTAGTGGAGAAGGAAATATACTGGGACAAGAAGACTACTGCTGTTGGAGTGCATATTTCTGTTTTGGGGTTTTACATCTTGTGGTGATACTATCTTAGAGGAAGTTGTGGGGTTTTCTCCATTTATGGTTTCCCTGATCAAAACTCTTTGTGTCTCTTGTCTCTTGTGATGTGCTTATGTTATTGCTGTGTTTGTTATTCTCTCGGTGAAAAGATCCTAACATAATGCTAGCTTAAATGTTGAAAAACTAACATTTTCATCCTCTGTTGTGAGTATTGGATCCTTTTCAACCACAGACACACCCAATGCTTCAACAATTACCCACATTCAATTGTAATGGAGCAGAAGATCGATAGCAACATTGGTTCATCTGTGAAGCTGTTTGGATGGTTTGCTTAGTTCAGAACACGGACTTAATTAAAGCGTAGATGATCGCGAATATAAGGGGTCGTGCAGTCAACTGGTTTTTTAAGTTCTGCATGGTACCACCAGGAACACTGCATAAAACCCTTGAGGATATATGATTCGCAATGATATCTGAGTTCAAAAAACCTAAATTTGAGTCATAGTGTATTACCGAGATTAGTAAAATCAAACAAGCATTGGCAGAGTCAACATGGGAATTCAACCAATGGTTTAAAACTTTGATGGCTAAAGTAAGCTTGCAGATGTCGAATGTACAACATAAAGAGTGGATTATTGCTGCGCTATTACCACACATCCGAGGCCCATTAATGCAACAAAATATTGAGTCGTAGACGGAAGTGCTAGAATTGGCCATGAAGCTGGAAGCCTCACCAATCGAGGATGGTGTCATAGGAATGGTACAAATTCAGTCGCAATTGGCTAATCTAAGGATACAACTTCAGGACATCAAGAAGGGTAAGGAATCACATGAAGAATTATGGTGCATGAAATGTGGAACGGAAGGACACACCAAGGATAATTGTCTTACCTTCATGAATTACATCTCATCCGGTGTGCCGAACCCATTAAGTGCCCATGGACTACCCTGATGTCACGTATTCCAAACTAGAGGACATCATAATGAGGACTATTTATGCTTGCAAAATATTGTGAGCACTACAACAAACCTGTTCTATAAATTTTCAGTAGGGCATGAAGAGAAATGTTTCAGAGCATACCAACTCTTGAAGGAAAAGACGGTCGACACATACTTAATGAAGAACGAGGGGCAGACTCAGGCTGAACTAACGCAAGCATCATATCATCCTGCGTAGTTCCCACCCAATCAATATTAGAACAAGTATCAACCTCTGTATGCACCACAACAACCATATGTGTAGCAGAATCACTATCAACTACCCTACCAGTAGAACCACTACTCCCTGCAGCAACCACACCCTCAAGGAAGGGGTGGAGGAAACTTCAAAGGTTGAGGAGGAGGAGGATTTGATAGAGGAAGAGGTCAGGTTACATGCTATAACTGTGGACAATAGGTCACTATGCCAGAGATTTCCTGGAACCTGCGAAGACATGTTCATAATGTAAGGGACAGGACCATAATGTGGAGCAATGTCCTCAGTTGATCGCAAAGTGGTAGGCTAGGACCAAAGGTCCTAACCCAGCGCAGAACCCGAACCCAAACCCAAATCCTAACTTGAACGTTCAGATGATTGCTGCTGAACCAAGAGATCTAAATGTGGTTGTTGTAACATGAGGAGGTGCTGCAACTGGGCCTGATCAAGAAACCCCGCAAGAACAACTGCAGTCGTAGGTATGACTTGCGGCACAGAGGAAGGATCCATTCGATGTCCAGAAACAAAAGCAAGTATTGATGGACGTGCAATGTGAGTTTGTGGATCTAGAAGAGCCGTTGACATCAAAAGAAGTCGGGGAGATTCCTGGATGATTTCAGCAGATATTTCAGAAGAAGACTCCACAAAAGGTTAGTAAACTCAAGTCATTTCTGTCACGTTGCTTAGCGTTAATTCAAGAAAAAGATGCTATTGCAGAGCTGCAAGCACTGATAGAAGAAACACCAGTAGAGCCGCATCCTGAAAACAAATTTTACCAGGTCAGCAAGAAATTCAAAATTGGGCGCAAGTTAAGAATGACCGCGCAGATAGGGGATTATGACATGGATTATATCATTTTATACTTGGGCTTTGATGTCAATATTTTGACATGACAGACCTAGGAGAGTATGGGAAATACGCATCTGGATTGGTATCCTATCCAACTATGACTTGAAAATCATGAAAAGGTTGTACCAATTGGTAGATTTAGTCAAGTCCCGTTGATATTGAAGGGTTGCGCACATTTGTGGAGTTTGAAGTCATTAACATTGTTGATGACACAAATCCATAGGGCCACAATCTTGGGGATAGATTGGGCCATAGACAATCAGACCATTGGCAATTTCAAGAAAATGATCCTCTCATTTGAGGATAATGAGACGAGGGTAGTGTCACCCATTGATCCATTGGAAGGTGTTTCTACTGCAACATTTCCCAAAAATATTTTTGATATTTTTTGGCCCTTCTTGAAAATATTAATTGACTTTTCTTTGATTGTCTTTTTGATTTTCCTGTCCATCATGATTTTTTCAAAACATTTCTTTTTTTACCAAGGAAGAAGTCTAGTTTTGATCTGCAGCAGTGGACAGTTTCTCAGTATCGAGTTGCTATAGCGTGCTCTTCTTTGATTTCACACCACTACGGCAAGCCTTTCCCAACTTACGAGCATAAACGACGGGCGTCTTTTTCTTTCACCGCCACTATAGCGGAAGGTTGTTCATTATCGGGCCGCTACGATGTGTTTCTTTTTGTCTTATGCGTCGATGTCTACATACTCCTGCTATGTCAGTGAGATTTTCATGTTGCATCCCCTATGACGACAAGTTTCTGTTGTCTTTCGATTTGTTTCCTCGTGAGCCACTACGACAGGCGTTTCCTTGGTCGTGAGCCACCTACGACATGTTCTTTTCTTTCTCGCCAGACATCGTCCGTGTGTTCCTTCTACGGTGGAAGATTTTGTACATCTTTCCCGCTAGGGCGGCAGACTTCAAAGTTCATTTCAATTGGCATCCGGGAGCCATTGCGGCAGGAGTTTCTTCATGTTGGGTCCGCCACGAAGGATGTTCCGCATAGTTTTTTGTAGAGGTATCGTCTGATGCACTGTCACGGGAGAATTTTGAGTCTCAAGCCATTGTTGCAGATGGAGTTGAGTGTCTGAGCCACTGTTGCGGGTGGTTACCCATAACAACTTATGTGTTTTGGCTCGCGGTTCGTTGGTGTCAATAGTATTTTGGGTTTGCACATGCAAGTGTTAGGGGTTTTTAACAACTTGTAAATCTTTTTATTTTCCCATTTCGAGTACTTTTTACCTTGTGGTTTTTTACGGAGTTCGATGAGCTTGGGGAATGCATCCCGTTGAATTTGTCTACACGGTTTCCTTGGTGGAGATCACGTGGCTCATGCTTGTCAGTATTTATCAGCTGCGTAGTGCCAGTATGGACCGACTGGTAGGTTTTTTTATTTTTTTTCCCAGTAAATGATTGCTAGGGCTTGCAGCTATCCGTCATCATTGGTGGTTAGGTTAGCTGGGTATATAAAGGAGTTTTGTTTCCCACTGTCTTTTAGGTCAAGCTGTCACTATGTTTTTACCCTAGTGAGTAACCCAATCCCTATGCGTGCTTAGATGTGTTTTTCTCCCAATCGTTTAGGTTAGAGGTCAGTTATCAGGAGTCTGAGCTTCACACTAGTATGAAGATAGTCAGTCACTCACGCATGGGTGGTAGTATGGGAAGTGGTTTTATTTTTCTTTGCATAGCTCGCAGATGGAAGTTCCTTAGATGTCAACTGTGGGATTTTTGGGCATTGTTTCAACCTAGGGCATCATCGTCGTTTTTTGTTCTTTGAAGAGTTGTTGCACCTATGAGAGAGTTAGGGCCATTTTGGGGGTGTCAGTTTAAAAAAAAACCTCGGGTTTGGTCAACAGTGGTTGCCCGCACTTCAGTTGGGTTTTTTAAACCGTAACCCTGAACCGTGTTTTGTATTGCTAGTTTTAATGGAAGGAACTGACAAGGTAAGGAAGTTTAGGTTTTTTCTGAACTGATGTAAATATATGCTTGATTTCACTTACATTGATCATATAGATGCTTAGGAAATTTTATGTTGCAGGTACTATCTGCTACCAAAACCATGCCAAAGAAGGGGAGGAAGAAGCTCAAAATCGCTGAGAGCAATTATGACACAGATATTGCTGAAGTCCTGCTTGCGATAAAAGTTGAGATTGTAGACGAAGACACTAAAGCAGTTACAGGAGTAGATACTGAGTTGAAATGGGGCTAGATCTATCCTATGATGGTTGATAAGAAAGTGCCAGAAGTTGGATTGGGAGATCTTGCTCTATATGAAAATATTTTGAGGTCTGGGTTAACCAAGATAGCCACTAGGCCAGAAGTTTTTCTAGGCACAGAGGTTATTGGATGGTTGTTTTCGAAAGTAGACACAGTGGGGATGATAATAAATGATGAAGAAGGCAAGCCAGTTACATCAGTCGCACTGGCATTCATTTAAAAAGCATACAGTCTATCAAAAGTAAAAATAAGTGTGACCACAAATTGGGTAAAGAGTCTTAAGTTTGACTATACCACCATAGTAAAGGGGATGATGAACGAGGGAAAAAAATTCAGACATCAGTAGTCAGGAGAGTATGAAACAACTAGTCTTTGAACCCCCTTTAGAATAGTAGCATTGATCTTAAGCAGGCTGTATGGTAGTTTTGATGGAAAAATGTATAATTTTGGGTGGATTCCTCTGATGTATTATGTGGCAATGGAGGGAACAATTTTTAACTCGGCAGATATTGCTACTAGAAACTTGTCCAAAGGTATCAAGGCAGCTCAAGAAGGTTTAAAGCAGAGCAAATCGGATTTCTTCATGTCATCCTTCTAGATAGATTGTATACTCTATAAGCACCAGTTTGAGAAGCTGAATTGTGTATGGATAGAGGGGAAGGATCCTATTTACATTGTATATTTGATTATGGGAGACCACAAATATCACAATCATTATCAGTTAATTTGTGAAGAATCCATAAGGCCCCTATATAAGTTAATCTTTTTAGAAGACTGTCCGTGTCTATCAGAGGGAGCAGTGGAGTCTATAAAATAATATGGTGACTATTTTTTCACCAAAGAGGGAACTTATTTGAGAATGTATGGAGGCACTAGAGCACCCTCCCTGCTACCCAAGTATGCCATAGAATACATAGTACTGAAGGAGGTAGTCAGACAGGTATTCCTAGATGGTTTTGGAAGCCATTTGTTCTATATCAAGAAAGTGGTTTTCCCACTAGTACCCTTTTACGTGGGAATTTACAAGTTTAACAAAGTCAAAAGTGCTCCAAATTTTGTCAAAGAGCTGGAAATTTTCCACTTTGGGGAGAAAAGCTTCCATAGGAATGATTCACAAGGAAATGTGGCAGCTCATAAGGTAAATTTTGAGTATGTAGACTACATAGACAAAGAAGAGAAAGTATTCAGAAATGTCTATAGCATGGAAGCCTTGAACAAGAGGTTAAAAGGAAAAGCATTTGGGCTAAAGGAAGTAGCAGCAATAACCCAAAGCCAGATGGAGGAGATGAGGAAGCTGAAAATAAATCTCAAGAAGAAAACACCCGTAGGCTTGCAGCAGGAGCAAAAAAGTTATTGGCAGAAGAAGTATAGAAGGATCAGGAAGAAGCTGCTCAAAGAAATGGCATAGAGACTGTTTTGAAGAAAATGGAAGAGTTGGAGAAGGCTTTGGCTAAAGGAGATTCAAGTTCTGATCAAGCCATGTAGGATATAGGAGGGCAAGGCTAGGATACTGATGAAGTTCAAGGTGGTGGAGGTTCAAAACAAAGCTTTGTGCAGAAGAATACAGAGAACTTGCCAGCCACACCTAGAAGCATCCTTATAGGAGGTCATGTGCCCATAGCTGAAATGGGACTTGTACATTTTACACCTTCAAAGCAATACGATGTATCATTTTTGGAGGATATTAATTTTGATTGTAAAACAAAATCCATTGTATGGAGGACCGAGAAAAATTTGAAGGTAGGAGCTCAGCCAGTGGTAACCATAGTGATGGAGAGAACAGTCAAGGAAAATGTAGAAGACCACCCCAAGGAATTAGCTTCTATGGGCATTGCAAATGCCTATGAAAATGCTCAGAATGTGGACATGCTTATGGAAAACATTGAGCAATACAAGGGAAATATGGATGAAATGAAAGAAGTGCCGAGGCAAGAAGAAAAGGTAGGAAGAGAGTCCAAAAGAAAATATGAGGCTACCTTGTCAGAGTTTCAAAGGCTTCAGCAAAGACATCAGATCTTAGAAGCATAACGAGACAGTTTGAAATCATCAAATGAAGAATTGAGTAAGGACAAAGGAATTCAGGAAAATAAAGTAGCTAAGTTAGAGCTGCATAAGACTACTGTTGATGGGAAAGCCAAGCATTATGAAACCCAAGTAGCAGCATTGGAGACCCATAAAGCTTCACTGGAAGTTTTATTAAAAGAAACAAATGAGAAGAAAACATATATTGAGCCATTGAAGAAGCATGCCCTCACGCTCAGAAGTAAAATTCATCAAATGCAACTTCAAATAGCAAATGAGATGTTAAAATTTCAACAAGTAGAAACAAGGTTGGAGGAAATTGTGAGTACAACTTCTTAATTTTTAGACAGGACCCAGGATATCCTAGAAATTCTTCAGGGATGTTTGACTTGGTTGGAAACAACCAAGGAACCTCCATCTAATGAACCCATCAAGGACTTAGAGACAGTGAAGCTGGAGTATGAACTGATTGAATTCGGAAGCAAAGCTGCGGAAGAATTGGTAAAGGTAGTCCGAAGGACTAAAGGTGTTTGTACATAATTCCGCAGAAAAGTTCTCACAACTTACAATCTTTGTCAAACATCTGCAAAGAAAAGGTTAGAAGAATTGCCTGGTCATGAAGGATTTTTAAAGCAATTGCAGGTCAGATGGTAGGAGGATGAACTTGGTATTCAGCTGGTCAAAGGTTTAGATGAGAAGGTGCTGAAAATTGTGATAGCCCAGGAAGCAGTGAGCAATCAACTATTGGAAGATAAAATTTGTTTGATTCCAGCTAAAGTTGCAAATATAAAAGCTCAAGTTTCCAAACATGAGATCACTATCAGATTCCTAGAGCCATCAGGGTTCGAGACTATAGCGACAGATGCAAATATTTGGAAGAAATTCATAAATGATGTGGCTGGGTCCACTTAGTATTTTTGTTTTATTAATACATTTTGTAATATTTTCCTAAGTTAATAAGTCCACTAGGATACAAAGGCCTTTTTGTAGCTGATTTTTAAAATAAGCCCAAAAGGCAAGGGAGACCAAGAGACATTTGAATTTGTATAAATAGAGATCAAGTCGATAGAGTAGAGAACCTTTTTTCATGCTATCTTTCGGAAAAGTTATTGTAAGAAGAAATACTTTCTCTTATAATAAAGAAGTTATATTTTTTGTTGGAGAAGGAACTGTGAAGTCTTAAATGCTTGCTGTAGATTGGTTGAATGTTGAACTACTTCTGTTTCAGCTTTTCTATGAACTATGAGATCATTCTAACTTATGAATTATTTCATGTTATGAATGATTTCTTGTTTATTTTTGTGAAACTTACACAGTATATTGAGTAATGAATGTTTTAACTAACAATGAGCTATTTCTTTGTTTATCTTTATACTTATATTCATGTATTCTGAAATATGAACAACTATCTGTAATATTCTAAATGCATGTTTTACAGTACATTACTCATCATTAATTACAATATTGCTCCCTAGGGATAGGTTAGATAGAGTTAGTTAGCATTAGTATAAGTTGTTCTTTGTTTATGATTTAGAAGTGAAAGAGGTAAGACAAGAGGTAAGAACTTGCGCATCACATTGTGAACTCTTCGTTATCTCTATAGATTGCACTGAATTAGGAACTTGCACATCATACATTAACATAAAATGAAAAAAAAAATACACTTAAACGGTGGACCGGGACGCAACTGGTAAAACAAGCTTTAACCGTTACTTGAACTACATGTTGTAGACATTTACCCACCATGCACACTTAATTTGGTCAATTTGGCCTTGTTAAACCACTATCCTAAGTTTTATTGACTTAATTGGCATCATATGAGCACTATATGACATCAGCATGAGCACACCCATGCCTACCTTCAGTCAAGGAGGCTAACTAATCCTTCTCCTTCATTCGGGGAGGCTAACTGGAGCACTCCGGGGGTGATCTGAGTGTCATAAATGCACCTAATTGATAAATAATGGTTACAATCAGTTAAGGTGAGTGGTAAAGGAACCTCCATTCATTATATTAATTATTTTATTAATATTTAATGAACTGGAGTCAATATGGGTGCCTACAACCACCTCTGATGGCCTGTTTGACTTCAGTTAACCTCATCAGGGTTCATTGGAGTTATTAATGTGCTACCACTTGTTGGTTGGCATGCAGTGACATGTGTCTGAGCTACTTTTAGTTAGAATCAGTCATCCATTGAACTTTGACTTCAGTTAGGACTCAATTGAGTCAATTGACACTTGATTAGTTGGTTAACTAGTGTGTTTGTTGTGGCTTACAGTCAGTTAAGCTACACCCATTCATTGAATTCGAATGACCTCCTTGGGAATTCGAATTGTCTTGGCATTCATGAATCTTGCACGATCATTGTATTGTATTATTCATTATTCATTGATTATATAGAGTCGCTACTTCTATTGCGACACCATTTTGCCAATTTTATGCATATTTGTCTGTATTCTTTGTGAGACTGTGTTTTTAGTTCCTAGACCACTGTGACAAATTAATATGGTATCAGAGCTGACAGAGGGATGAAGCTTAGATCTCTCAAAAACAAGGTTTTTGACAGATCTTGCATGAAAAATTGAGCAAAAAGCTAAAAAATCCAGCACTGCACCAGAAGCCAAGGCTTACCACTTAATACTTCAAGTTAAGGAATTGTTGGTCAAGCTTGCTTGATCAACTATGTTGGGTGTGATGAAAGCCTAAAATGTGTAGGCTGTTTGACCTTATGGTGCCCCTTTTGTTGTGATTTGCAGGTTTTAACAGGTGAAAGCATTCGCTCCAGTAGTTTGAGATGGCTTCTTCCATTGAACTCTTGACTCCGTTCATTTTCCATTCATTGAAAGGAGACATGGAGATCCAGCTACGCGCCAGAGGACTCTATAGGGTCACTATGGACACTGAAGAAGAGACTTCTTCTGTGACAGACAAAGCTAGATTCTTGAACAAGAAATACGAAGCATTCAGATTCTTGTGCCTCTCTATTTCTCGGGATCTTCTTTTCCATCTCTCGGGATTGAAGACTCCAAAGGAAATTTGGGACAATTTGGAAACCCTATATGGAAAACATGATGATTTGAGAGTATACCAGCTTGAAAACGAGTTGATGTCTCTCCATCCTTCCAATTTCGAGACCTTAAATGGTTTTTTCACAAAGTTCATGCACATTGTCTTATTGTTGAAGCAATGTAAGGTGGAGAAGGAGGATGATCAGCTCATCCTCGCCATACTCTCCAAACTTGGAGCTTATTATTCAGCGTTTGTCTCTACATTCCATGCGGGGAAGCTCACAACCCCTTGATGGAATATTCCTTCACTCAATGCCTTCATTGAGTCCCTAACAAGTGAACATGATAATATTTTCCATATGGGGATCATCAGATCCTCCCGTGATCAAGCCCTCCATGTCTCAAGCCCCAAAGATCTGAAGGGTAAAGGAAAGCAGTAGAAGAACCCAAAAACCAAATTCGAATCTCCTAAGCCTAAAGTTGAAAACCAACAGCATGAAGAGCCTTCTGGCTCAAAGAAGAACAAAGGAAAAGGGCATCATGGGAAGGAAAAAGTCAAGTGTTCATACTGTGAGAAGGGATTCCACCCTGAACATGCCTGTATGAAAAAGAAACTTGATGAAGCTACTTCTCTCCTTGAGAGAAATCACATCAATCTTCTGGAAAGCTTTTGGAGGAGAGATCAACAAGATGGGGAACCACAACATGAAAGAGGTCATGCCCTCATGGCAAGCACTTCAAATTCCAAAGCACTCTTGATAGATTCTGGAGCTTCAAACCACATGATGAATGAAAGAGATTCCTTCTCATCTTTGGAGACCAACAAATCCATTCCCATCCACATGGGAGATGACTCCACAATCATATCCGAAGGACAAGGTACTGTAGATCTTGAGAATGGTTATTTTTTCATTGTTATGTATGTACCATCTCTTGCATTAAACCTTGTAAGTGTTTATAAAATGACACATATGGGAGTTCCCAAGAGAGTCTCCTTTATCCCAGATGATGTAGAGATCACATAAATTGCATCCAAAAAACTTGTAGCAAAAGGCCTTGCAAACCATCATGTGAAAGCCTACGAGTTCTCCCATTTTTTGGCGGATGTAAAGCCCACCGCATTGTTGACTCATGGAAATGAAGTTAGTATACTGTGGCATGAGATTTTTGACCACTTGAACTTCAAATAATTGCAGCAATTACACAATAATTCTATGGTTGAAGGCATCCCGGTCATCAAAGCTACCACTGGAATTTGCAAGGGCTGTGTTGTTGGAAAGCACCCTGAGCATAAGTTCTATCGAGGGAAGGAAAGCTGAGCATCATGCATATTGGGACTGATACATTCTCATATTAGTGGTCCCATGCCTATCACATCCATGAATGGATCAAGGTACGTTCTGACTTTCATTGATGACTTTTCGAGATACACATGGGTCTTTTTAATAAAAAAGAAGTCGGAAGTCTTGAAAAAATTAACTGGATTGAAGGTCTTGATTGAGAATGCATCTGGAAAAAAGACCAAGATTTTGAGATATGATAAGGGAAGGGAGTATGTCAGTAATGATTTATTGCATATATGTTCCCAAAGTGGTATTCACATCTAGCATTCTGTCCCCTACACTCCCCAGCAGAACGATGTAGCAGAGAGGAAGAATCGGTCTCTCAAGGAGATGACCACCTATATGTTGGAATCAAAGAAGTTGGCTGCAAATTTGTGGGCAGAAGCCATGCATGTTGTGGCATATATTTAGAAAATAGTTCCAAACTAATCTATGAAAGAGAAGACCCCTTTTGAAGCATATTTCGGACACAAGCTGGATGTGTCGAATCTGAGGGTGTTTGGGTCCACTGCATGGGCCCGAATTCCGCTTGATAAAAGGAGGGATTTGCAACCATAAAACATCAAATATATGTTTATAAGATATCCTGATGAATCTAAATGTTTCAAGCTGCTGGATATCAAAACAAAATAGATCATCATTGAAAGGAGTGTCAAGTTCAATGAGCCTCTTCAGGAGGTAGAACTAGTGAAGGAGAAAACTGTTGAATTTCCTTCCTATTCTACTGAATATTTTGATGATGTAATTGGGGGTTATGACATTGATTTGGATCCTATAATTTATGATATTAGTGTACAGAAAAAATCATATGCTAAATAAGAACTTGAAGTACAAAATCATCTCCCAACTTGGGCCCGACAGACACTCTCTTCCACAGGAGATAACATTGGAAATCCGGATGATCCAAGGAGAACCCTGTCTGATTTCCAAAGAGAAGGTATTGCACTCTCTTGTCCTGATTATTTGCTGTCTGAATATTTTTATTTGATGATAATTTCATACCCTAAGTCTTACTTCCATGCTTGGAAGGATTTTAGATGGCAAGTTGCCATGGATGAAGAGATGAATTCTCTTCAGAAAAACACTACTTGGAAGTTAGTTTCTCTTCCTCCGGGGAGGAAATTGGTTCAATGCAAGTGGGTGTTTCGGACTAAGGTTGCTGTAGGTGGAAGAACCTAAAAGTATAAGGCAAGGCTGGTGGAAAAATGTTTCTCCCAGTTCGAAGGTGTGGACTACCATGATATTTTTTTCACTGGTTGCAAAAATGGACTCCATTTGCCTAGTTTTGGCAATTTCAGCATCTAAGCACTTGGAAGTGCATCATATGGATGTTAAGTCTGCATTTTTGCATGGAGATATTCATGAGGAGATATACATGAAGTAGCTCAAGGGATAAATTTTTTATCCATATTTGGTTTTCAAGCTAAAGATGTCACTATATGGGTTAAAACAGGCCCCAAGAGAGTGGTATTCCAAGATGGATGCCTTCCTTCTCTCGTAGAACTTCCAAAGGTGTACATAAGATACAAATGTGTATATACAACAGTTTGATGCTCATTTTATTATTATTTTTTTATATGTTTATGACTTACTGATTATAGGTAGCACAGTTACTTCTATTTCAGTCATCAAAACTGCTCTCCGCAATGCATTTGAATGAGCGATTTGGGGCTCTTAAAACAATTTCTTGGGCTCGAAATTGAGCAAACTTTTGATGGGATAATTGTCACTTAGTCCAAATAAATATCAGACCTAGTATTCAATTTTAATAGGCTAAATGTAGTGCTTTTCCATTCCCTTTCCTTTCAGGGATCGGCCTTGAAGAAGGAAAAAGCACACCTCCCATGGACTGCACTATTTATCGACAGCTGATAGGTAGCTTGCTCTACTTGACTCATTCTCGGACTGATATCTGTTATGCCATGAGTGTTATGCCATGAATGCTGTGTCAAGATACATATAGAAGCCTCATGATATTCAATGGAAGGCAACCAAGAAGATCCTCCAGTATATTCAGGGAACCAGGACCTACGACATTCACCATGCTGCAGACTCCGAGCTAGAGCTGGTTGGTTACACAGATTCTGATTGGGCGGGTGATTCTATTAATTGAAAGTATACTTTTGGATATGTCTTCATGTTTGGTGGTGGTCCCATTTGCTCGTCTAGCAAAAAGCAGGCCGCCGTAGCATTGTCTTCAGCAGAGGCCGAGTACCGAGGAGCGGTGAATGCTTGCATCCAAGCTGTTTGGTTCCAAGGCATTCTTTTAGAGTTTGATCTTGGTAGTACTTTGTCCACTATCATATTTTGTGACAATGAAAGTGCTATTAAGATATCCATAGATCCAGTTACCAGGCAGAGGACCAAGCATATGGAGATACACATGCACTACATCAGAGAGTTAGTGCATGACAAGACCATCATTATGCAATACTGTTCGATTGATGAGAAGATTGCAGACATCTTCACCAAGATATTTTCAGAAAATAATTTCACTTACCTCCGTTCACTATTGGGGGTGAGTTCATTAGGGTGATCAGACTACTTTCAGTGTTCAACTTGAGGGGGGGTTTTTCCCACTGGGTTCTCCCTCTTTTCCTCACTTAGATTTATTCTTGAGCATTGTTTTAGTTACTTTATTGTACAGGGTGACCTATGGCCTTAGTTACCAGGGCCCTAGAATTTCATGCACTTTATGTTTTTTACCTCTTCTGAGTATAGCTTAAGGGGGGGGGGGGGTGTTGGAGACATTTACCCACCATGCACACTTAATTTGGTCAATTTGGCCTTGTTAAACCACTATCCTAAGTTTTATTTACTTAATTGGAATTAGAGGAGCACTATATGACATCAACATGAGCACACCCATGCATACCTTCAGTCAAGGAGGCCAACTAATCCTTCTCCTTCATTCAGTGAGGCTAACTAGAGCACTCCGGGGGTGATCTGAGTGTCATAAATGCACCTAATTGATAACTGATGGTTACAATTAGTTAAGATGAGTGGTAAAGGTGCCTCCATTCATTATATTAATTATTTTATTAATATTTAATGAACTGGAGTCAATAGGGGCACCTCCAACCACCTCTGATGGCCAGTTTGACTTCAGTTAACCTCATCGGGGTTCATTGGAGTTATTGATGCGCTACGACTTGTTGGTTGGTATGTAGTGACATGTGTTTGAGCTACTTTCAGTTAGACTCAATCATCCATTGCACACCAAATTTAGTTAGGAATTAGTTGAGTCAATCGACACTTGATCAGTTGGTTAACTAGTGTGTTTATTGTGGCTTACAGTTAGTTAAGCTACACCCATTCATTCAATTTGAATGACCTCCTTGGGAATTCAATTTGTCTTGGAATTCATGCATCTTGCATGATCATTGTATTGTATTATTCATTATTCATTGATTATATAGAGTTGCTATTTCTATTGTAGCACCATTTTTCCAATTTTATGCATATTTGTCTGTATTCTTTGTGAGATTGTGTTTTCAGTTCCTAGACCACTGTGAAAAATTAATACTACGGTAGCCGGACCGCAAACCAGATGGATTCCCCATACCAAAAAATAATGAGCTAATTGGGAATGATTATTGGGGATAATCCCTACTGTTGTTACTTGGGGGATTTTCCAGGCCTCAACAGTTTTGGTGCTAGAAGGAGGGCCACCAGTGCATGGATGGATGAGGAAATTCATTTTCTCGAGAATACTCCACCAATGACAGTTTCGAAACCAATTTCCCTCAAAGACCTAGTCCTGAAGAAAAATTCATAGAGTATCTCTATCCTATTGATAACGAGGTGGTTGATGATCTAAGAATAATTACTTGGGTGTATGCAAAGAAGATTGGAGGATTACCCATTATTCCTGCTTTGCCAAGAAAAGAGTTTCGCAAGAAGGACCGTCCTTACCTGGAGAACTTAGTATTAGTGGAAGACCTTGAAGAACTGGTAGAAACAACCTTGCAAGAACTTGTGCAACCTCTAGATCAGTTGGGACCAGATTCCCCTCACTGTTCTCCTTTTTGAACCCTTGTCTAGTCTCTTCCTAAATCTCCATTAAAAATCATGGCCAATGTGAATGCAAATCAGCCTGCTCCACCACCTGCTTGGAGGGCTAAATCTCCTCTAAACCTTACCCCTCCATTGCATGCTATGCCTCAGAATTTTGACAAGTAATTTCCCAAATTTGAACCAAATGAAGGAATTATTATGGATGATCATTTGTAGAGTTTTTATCTGGCTTTAGAAGGTTTACAAGCAGCAGAACATGAAGATGTAGAATGCAGATTGTTCTCCCATGATCTTAAGGGAAAAGCAGCCTCATGGTATTTTTCCCTGCAGGAAAATTCAATTACAAATTGGAATACCTTTGAGAGATTGTTTAGAAACAAATATGGAATCCAGAAAACCTGCTTTAATGAAAAGGTTGACTGCTCTAAAGAAAGAAAATAAAGAAAGGGTACATAACTTTACTTAGAGGTTTGCTTCTTACATGAATAACTTTGATGCAACTACAAAACTGGCTGAAAACACCCTAATCGAGTATTACACCTCAGCTCTTGGTCCTGACCTAGCCATGTTTATCAAAAGATCAGTTAGGCCCACCTTAGTAGAGACTTATGAAGAAGCTGAGAAGGTGGAAGCCGAAATGGAGAGTATAGACCAGTATCCTCTACAATTAGAAGAGAAAAATTATGGAAACATAAAGCCTCTATTATTAACTAAACCTTGTTACCACCTAAGTTGTACTTAGTGGTTTTTTATCAAGTGAGCCTGGTGAACCGGACAAGGATAACTTGTTCAGATTTCAGAAGACCTTCAGTATTACTTCTGGGAAGCTTTGTTGTACTATATCACATGTTCATACCCCATGGGGAAATTGTAATAAATGTTCTAGCATGATAGTTTCTATAAAAGACTCGGTCTCTTAGACTTTATTTTTCAATCTGATCAGCCTAGGGTGTTTTTTCCCTTGGTTATTATTGGTTGTTGAATAAACGACTGATAATTTCTTAGTTTTTGACTCCATACCTCCAAAGTTGGGGTGGTCGGCTTGGCATTTAGGCCTATTGAGGTTATTAGAGTCTATGTGTCAATGTATAAACATGCTAGGCATCATGGTCGAGTCATATGAACATGTCTAAGTCCCCTTAGGTTTTTTCAACTTTTTAATTTTTTAAATTTTTTCAGTGTTTTTTATTAAAATTTAATTTTTCCAAAACTTAGGCTATTTTTTAATAGTTTAATTGGAAAAATTGATTTTGTAATAAAAGTGGGCCAAATAATCAGTTTCAGTCATGTAGGTGCTCATTTTCAAGCTAAGAGCACCATGTAAACCCATGGACCCACTATTTCCTAGTTTTGAGTGATTTTCCATCACTCAGGTCAGAAAGCCCGAAAAAATCAATTATTGATTATTTTAATTAATAAATTGATGAATAATGGAGCAAATCCAAAATCCAAAATCAGTGGATTCTGAGCCGATTTGATTGAAATCAGTCAGATCTGAACCAGATTGATTGGATCTGGAAAATCCTTGACTCAAGGAGGTGATCTGGACAGATCCAGAGTTGATCTTCAGCATCCTTTATGGGGAATTTCACCCTCCCTCTCTCCTCCACACGTTTGGGCTCATCTGGATGAGTTTTGGTGGATGCTTCAGTCAACAAGTTGTGTTAGTTAGATCAACCTCCCGATTGACAGTTGCACTCAGTGAGACTCAGATCTGGCTCAGGTAGACATAGATCAGGCATTGATGGAATCTCCTTCAGCTACAGTGGTGTATCTCCTTGGGATTTTCACCCCCCATGGGCTGGATCTCCTTTTTTTGTATAAATAAAGCTCATGCTGCCTTTTCCAAGCTAGTTAGAGTTGGATTGAAGGGCTTGCTATTGTAATACTGTTGTAATATTTTGATTGTTGGAATAAATAAGTTTTGGAGGCCAAATGGTGTAATTCTCTCATGTGTGTGGATTAAGCATTGTCTTACGGCTATTGATGTTGTCGGCTTTTCTCTCAATTTCTGCATCTGAACCCTGTCTGGCTTGAACGATTCAACTGAATCAATAGGAGTATAGTTGGGCAAGTAAGGTTACTTGTTTTTTCTATATCTCATAGAATATATGTTTGAATATCTAGATTATACATGTTTAATAAGTTTATTTGCATGTAAATTTTGTCTCTTTTTCATATATATATATAGATCTCATGAGGTTTCATGCAGGATTGTGTTTTTAGCTTTTAGGTAGCAAGGATTGGATGAGCTGTGGATCTAGTTTGAATCCACTATACATCCAAAAAATTTGTGAAGGCATTGCCCCTCTGTATTCCACTAACAAGTTTCCATTGCAGGTCCATCCAACAACGGGCCTTTCCCCTTCTCTTCCTCCTTTCTATTAAAATCAATCTTTCGGTTACCTGTCTGTTCCTCTTATGATCAGATCTGGTTCTAAGAAGTGAATATATATTGTTAGATCTAGTTCATAAGATTCTTGTTGCTTAGATCTATAATTTCATAAAGAATATCATTTCATAAAGATAGATCTAGGTGTAGGAATTTCCTTTTTTGCAAGTAGCTAAATTATAGATCTAAAGCTTGCTCATAAGGTAGTTTCCTTTGTCGTTCTTTAAAGATTCAAATTCTAAAATAAAAGTGCGCATCTCATTGGCTGCCCAAACAACAAGCCAAGATCCCAAGGAAGCTTGCTTTCCTTGGTTCCTTTTTGCAAAACTAGATTACCCCAAATTAACAAATTATCTATCTAATTACTCTTTGATTAATGAAAATCATTCACAGCTGCAAGCCATTTTTGCACTGTTTCATTCTTCAATAACTGAGTAAATTGTGTGATCTATCATGTGAGTTGTGTGTTTGTCCACAGATCTATGTGCTCAATTTAATATTTTGTATCTTTTCATCTATGGTTGTTTATGGTTAAATTTCAAACTCCTAAGTAACTCATTCAATTTAACATCACCATACTAAATAATTTTGCCTTAGTAACTTAATAGGGTCTACCCCCCTTGGCTTCGTTAGGAGTTGAGCCTAAACAGAGGAGTCAAGAACAAGGTGACAGCCTTGACTCGAGACTTTCCCCCAAGGACACACCGAGTGGCTTGAATATTTCTACCATGTGACCCAGGTGTGTGAAAGGCGGCAACAAACCTAAAGATGAGCGGTCATAGGAGTTAGATGGTGTGGTAAAAATGATGCAAAAATTGTCAAATAGAGTAATTGATCTGGAAAAGGAGAAGGAGGCACATAAACAATACAAACCTTATTATAAAAATAGAGATGATAATGGTCATCCAAAACCTCCCTCACATAGTCCCTCGGCTATGAATTTGACAAAGGTGGGAATGGACAATTTCTGTACATTCCATCACTAGCCTCACTTTGAGAAACATTGCCCACAGTGGATAAATTCTATAACTTTAGTGATGATCCAGTTATTGGAGTCCAAGTTAATGGAAACTATGGATGAGAAAGAGAAAGGTCATGAATCGACAAAAACCCAAGAAGAAGACACTTTGGTTTTATGGGATTGTGTTTCCATGTTTAATATAGAGGACGAAGATCTCACTGAGGAAGAAGAAATACTGGATACAAATGTTACAACAAGGAGTCAGAGCTCATTGAAAGAAGATAACACGATACTGCCCAAGATTAAGAAACTTCAGGAGAACATGAAAAAATAAAGAATAATACTCAAACTGTTAAAATACCTAAGTTTGTCATCTCAAGCCAGAGTCCCAAGAGAGTCAATATGCCTGTAAAGTCTACCGAAAATAAACTTGAGAATGTCAAGAATAATTCCACTGAACATGAAATGGGATATGACATTGCAGAATATATTAAAAAGACTAAAGCAAATATCTCCTTGTTTGAAATGTGTAATCTACCCCAACAAAAGGAAAAGTTGTTAAAGGCACTTTAGACTCCTATGAAGGAACCCCATAATCATAACCAAGCTGATGAAGAGATTGGTGAAGCAAGTTTAGGATGAAATTCTAAATATAGAACTCCAACATTCCTCCTTACTTTTGAAATTTTCAATTACAACATGCATAATTTTCTGGTGGACTCTGGAGCATCAGTAAATGTCATGCCACTTTAATTTTGCAAGCAAATAAACGGTCAACCTAAGCCAACTACATGACAAGTTATCCAATTGGATAGGACTGCAGTGAAAGTGGTAGGAGAAATGGAAGATGTCCTGATCTGTTTATTAGCAGATGAGAGGTTTTGTCAGTATATAGACATTGTTGTAGCAGATATGCCGGACGCCTATGGTTTGGTTTTGAGCAGGGATTGGGTAACAAAATTGGAGGGATATTTTGTATCAGATTGGTCACATGTATGGTTACCTTATAAAGGTTGTCAGAATCAAATAAAGGTGTTAAGGGAACCTCAGATGAAGCACAATGTAACTCATTTGGAAGGAAATAATGAACTGGTTAATTCTGTGCTGGGAAACTATTTTTGAGCTTGAAGAAGCTAGTAACATATCAGTTATCCAACCCGATTTCCTTTAGTTCTCACGGGATGATAAGATTTATTGTAATATAGTAGAGTTAGTATCAGATGTAGTTAGTAGTTCAAATTCAGTAGGAGTAGAATTTTTTTTGATTCTTTGTTTTGACGGTTCCAAAACCATGGAAGGATCAGGAGCTGGCTATGTCCTGATCGATCCTGAGAAAAATAAATATTTTTTTTCATGTAGATTAGAATTTGAGTGTACAAATAGCACAGCCGAGTATGACGCATTAGTCCAGGGACTGAATAAAGCAATGTAATTAAAAGTAAAAAATCTAAAAGTGTACGGAGATTCCGAAATCATTGTTAAACAAGTTCAAAACAAAATTCATTGCATATCACCACATTTGAAGGATTATCAAAATGAATTTTGGGATTTATTAACAAATTTTCATGCATTCAATATTTCTTCAATTCCAAGAGTAAAAAATGTAGCAACTGACTTGTTAGCTACTTCAGCTGCAAGGATGGTACCTACACATAATAGATGTTCAATTGAATTGCTTTTCTGGCCTTTTGTTCCAAACAACATCACCAATCTGAGGGTGTTTGATGATGATCAACAAATATTGGAATGTCTAATGAATGATGATACATTTAAAGGAGCCATAATAGATGATGATGAATATCAAGCAAACCTCCAGAATGGAAATTTCATTCATAAAGGAGTAAGAAATTTGGAACAAATGTTTGATCTAGATAACAAAATTTAGAAAACTAGCGAATGTCAAGACACACAGTTCATCTTTGCAATTCGAGCTGATAAATCTAGGTTCATAGGCCGAACCCAAATATGTGAATTTGGGGAAGTGTTGTTCACTCGAGGAGAGGAGTAAATTCATCAGTTTATTCAGAAAATACAAAGATGTATTTGCTTGGACCTACGAAGACCTCAAAACTTATGACACCAAAATTATACAACATGTTATTCCAATCAAAGTTGGAGTCAAACCTTATCAACAACCTCTGAGAAAGATGCATCCTAAAATAGAACCCTTAATTCAAAGTGAGGTAAAAAATATTATGGATGCTAAGATCATATTCAAAGTTAGAAATTCAGAATGGGTTTCAAACTTGGTGCTAGTATGAAATAAGTCTGGAGAGATCAGACTTTGTGTTGATTTCAGGAACATAAACCATGTGTCGGATAAAGACAGTTACCCTATCCCACCCATGGAACATATATTACAAATGGTCTCAAGTTCTGAGTTGTTTTCTCTGTTAGATGGATTCTCATGGTATAACCAAGTGCTAGTAGCAGAAGAATAAAGGCTCAAGACCACCTTCAGAACCAAGTGGGGGAATTTTGCATATAGAAGGATGCCCTTTGGACTCATTAATACTGGATCAAATTTCCAAAGGGATATGGATATAGCTTTCTGTGGTCTAATTGACCGAAGTGTTGTAGTTTATTTAGATGATGTCATGATATTTTCTAAGAAGAGAGAATAACATGTGTTTCATTTTAAACAGATTTTCAAACGTTGTAGAAAATATGGAATTTCTTTAAATCCTAAGAAATGTGTATTCCCTGTTACCGAAGGAAAGCTATTGGGTCATGTTATTTCAAAAAAAGGGATCTCAATAGACCTAGAGAGAATTAAAGCAATATAACAGATCCCTTTACCCCATAATAAAAAAGGTATGCAGTCTTTTATGGGGACAATCAATTATGTGTGAAGGTTTGTGCCAGACTTTGCTCAAATAGTCAAAAATTTGCAACAAATGATCAAGAAAAGTGTTCAATTCAAGTGGACTGATTCAAAGAAGGATGCATTTAAAAATATCAAGACATCCTTAGCTCATGCACCATCACTTAAAAGTCCCAACTCCGAAAAAGATTTTATCTTATACACTTTCGCTTCAGATGATTCATTAGCAACGATGCTTACACAGAAAGAAGAAGGGAAAGATGAGTACCCCATATCATTTATGAGCACTGGTTTGCAAGGGTTTGAATTAAATTACTCTGCAGTTGATAAGAAAGCATATGCAGTTTTTAAGGCGGTGAAGCAATTCAAACCATATATACTTAAGTACCGTACCAAAGTAATAGTTCCGCACCCGATGGTACGATCTCTTTTCGTACAGAAAGAGTTGGGAGAAAGAAGAGGTAACTGGGTAATGGACTTGCAAGAGTACAATCTAGAATTAAAACCAGCAACCATAGTCAAAGGACAAGGGCTCTGTAAATTGATGGTTGAGAGTCAAGACAATGAAGATAACAATTGGGATAATGAAGCTGAATTACACATGGTGGATGTATGTCCTTTATTCACAGCTCCAGACTCTTGGTATAGAGATTTAATTCATTATCTTCAAGAAGTTTATTTGCTGAAACATTGGAATCTAAAGCAAAGGAGATAATTACGCCTAAAATCAGCCTTATATCAGATTATTGATGGAGTGCTGTTTAGAAAAAACTACGATGAAGTTTTTCTTAGATTCCTGGAATGAGAAGATGCAAATAAGGTTGTGGTAGAACTACATGATGGACCTACTGGAGGTCATTTCTCAGGAGATACAACAGCACACAAGATTTTAAGTGCCGGGTATTACTATCCAACATTGTTTAAAGAAGCTCATGCTCATGTTAGTAAATGTGATACTTGTAAAAGGAGCGGTGGAAGACAAGCAAAGGAAGCAGGACCTTTGAAACCAGTTATTATTTCAGAACCATTCGAGCAATGGGGGATTGACATTATTGGAGAGATTAATCCAAATTCTTCATTGCAGCATAAGTAAATCCTGGCAACAACAAACTATTTCACCAGATGGGTAGAAGCCATTCCATTGTGAAAAGTGAATGAAGATGCAGTTATGGACTTCTTGCAAGACCATATTATGACCAAGTTTGGGGTTCCAATTTCCCTGGTTTTTGATAATGCTTCATATTTTTCATCTATTACATTGATTGCATTTGCAAATGAAAAATGAATTAAGCTACATTATTCTGCTAACTACTATCCACAAGGTAATGGTTTAGCAGAATCTACAAATAAAAACCTCATTAGGATTTTGAAGAAAACGGTCATAGAAAATCAAAGGAGTTGGCACCTAGCTTTGCCTAATGCACTCTGGGCTGATAGAGTCACACCCAAGAACTCCTTAGGTGTATCACCCTACATGCTTGTCTATGGGAAAGAAGCTATCTTGCCTCCTAATATTCTGTTACCATCCTCTCAACTAGCCCAAGCTTCTAGAGGAACTGAGAATGAAGTTCTGCAAATCTGAATCCATAATCTGCTAAAGTTAGAGGAGTCTAGATCCAAATCAAGAGAGAGGTTTAAACATCAACAAGAAATGGTGAAGAGATGGTTTGATAAGCACAAAGCCAGGAAAAATGAATTTGAAGTAGGTGATTTGGTTCTTAAGTGGGATCACCCGCATGATGAGAAGGGAAAGCACACTAAATTTCAACAATTATGGATAGGCCCTTTTCAGATTGCAGAGAAGTTAGGCCCCTCAACTTATAAATTGCAATATTTACAGGGGTGAGAAGAAAACTTGCCAATAAATGGTTTAGTTCTCAAGCCATATTTTTCTTAATGCTTTTTGAGTTTTCTTTGTACATAAATAAAATTGTTTGATTGTTTTCAGATTTGCTTTATTTAGATTAGTTATGCTGTATTTACATTTTACTTGCTTAAGTTTTGATTTCTTGTAATTTTTGGTTTGCTTTACCTTATGTTTTAATAAACCAGCACAACTTTTGGTTTTGGAGTTCATCAGAGTTTTGGATAAACTAAAATCTTTGACCGAAGACTGCTTACTATTTGCACATACATCATGCTTAAGGATCCTTTAAGATTAGCAGATTATCTGAATAGATTATGAACACATTGAAGTCCTATTTAATCCTTGTAAAATAACTAAGGTAATAAAAGTCCAGAATACTATTTTGAGGCTCCATTCACTTCACACTAAAGTCTGTCCTAGGAGGCTAACAACAAAAGACCCATGGAGAGGAAGCAGGGTAAGAAGTTGTATTATATTTAAATGATCCCATGCCACAAATGAAAGTGAAAAGGCTAAAAGAGTCAAATCTCCCAGGAAGAAAGCATATATCAAAAAGACATACTGAACAAAATCAGTTTGAAGAAGATTGCTTGAAAGTTCTTCTCCCTCCATGAGTTGAAATCAAAATATCTCTCACACAAAAGGACACTATGGATAGAACAACCTGAACCAAATTTCAAAAAGAAAGCAACCAGGGAGGACTCAAAAAGACAAAAGTCTAAAAGCATCAAAATAATGCAAAATGGCATGGGAATGAGGAACAAATGAATATATATGTTCACCATCTCTTACAATCCTGTGGTGTATAATTTGGAAGCCATCCGATTGCAGAGGTAAAATAAACTTCATGTCTTGGCCTTAAAAGAGTTACCGAGACTTGAAAATCCTGGTTCTCTTATCCCATTGGACCACAATCAATGTTAAAAAGTTCATAAATCTTGTATTCTAGAAAATCTAGGCATCTTAAAGGAATCTAATAAAATGATCTAACATGATATTTTGAAGTAGTTGTTGTTTCAAAAGGCAGTTTTTCAGAGATCTGTGTCTGCCAGTTAGTTGCCAATTGTTGCCTCTGTAACATTTCCCAAAAATATTTTTGTTATTTTTTGGCCCCCCTTGAAAATCTTAATTGCCTTTGCTTTGATTGTCTTTTTGATTTTCCTATCCATCATGATTTTTTGAAAAAATTTCATATTTTACCAAGGAAGAAAGTCTAGTTTTGATCTGTAGCAGTGGACGGTTTGTCAATATCAAGCCACTACATCGGGCTCTTCTTTGATTTCATGGCACTACGACGAGCCTTTCCCAACTTACGAGCTGAAACGACGAGTGTATTTTTCTTTCACTATCGATGTAGCGGAAGGTTGTTCATTATCAGGCCGCTACGGCGGGTATCTTTTTTTCTTATGCACCGATGTCTGCATACTCCTGCTATGTCGATGATCTTTTCACGTTGTATCCACTATAGTGGAAAGTTTCTGTTGTCTTTCAATTTGTTTCCCTGCAAGTCGCTACGGCGGGAGTTTCCCTGGTCATGAGCCGCTACGGCTGGTTCTTTTCTTTCTCGCGAGCCATACTAAATAGTACTGAAGGAGGTAGTTAGATAGGTATTCCTAGATGGTTTTGGAAGCCATTTGTTCGATATCAAGAAAGTTGGTTTCCCACCAGTACCCTTTTACGTGGGAAGTTACAAGTTTAACAAAGTCAAAAGTGCTTCGGGTTTTGTCAAAGAGTTGGAAATTTTCCACTTTGGGGAGAAAATATTCCTTAGGAATGATTCACAAGGTAAGGTGGCACCTCACAAGGCTGCTTACAAGGTAAATTTTGAGTATGCAGACTACATAGAAAAATAAGAGCAAGTATTCATAAATTTCTATAGTATGGCAGCCTTGAGCAAGAGGTTAAAAGGAAAATCATTTGGTGCTAAAGGAAGTATCAGCAATAACCCAAAGCCAGATGAAGGAGATGAGGAATTTGCAAAGAAAGCTCAAGAAGAAAGCACTCATATGCTTGCAGTAGGAGCAAAAAATTTATTAGCAGAAGAAGCACAGAAGGATCATGCATAAGCTGCTAAAAGAAAGAGCACATAGGCTGTTTTGAAGAAAATAGTAGAGTTGGAGAAGACTTTGCCTAAAGGAGATTCAAGTTCTGATCAAGCGATGCAGGATACAGGAGGGAAAGGCCAGGATATTGATGAAGTTCAAGGTGGTGGATGTTCAGAACTAAGCCCTGTGCGGAGGAATCCATAGAACCTGCTAGCCACACCTAGCAGCATCCTTATAGGAGGTCATGTGCCCATATTTGAAATGGGACTCGTACCTTTTACACCTTCAAAGAAATACGATGTAGCATGTTTGGAGGATATTCGTTTTGATCCTAAAATGAAATCCATTGTATGGAGGATAGATAAAAATTTGAAAGTAGGATCTCAACCAGCGGTAACCACAATGATGGAGAGAACAATCATGAAAAATGTAGAAGAACACCCAAAGGAATTAGCTTCTATGGGCATTGCAAATGCTCACAATGTGGACAGGATTATGGAAAACATTGAGCAATACAAGGGAAATATGGCTCAAATGAAAGAAGTGCTGAGGAAAGAAGAAAAGGTAGGAATATAGTCCAAAAGAAAATATGAGGCTACCTTGTCAGAGTTTGAAAGGATTCAGCAAAGACATTAGATCTTTAGAAGCGGAACGAGACGGTTTGAAATCATCAAATGAAGAATTGAGTAAGGAGACAGGAAGTCTGGAAAATAAAGTAGTAGAGTTAGAACTGCAGAATACTACTACTGAGGGGAAAGCCAAGCATTATGAAACCCAAGTAGCAGCATTAGAGACCCAGAAAGCTTCATTGAAAGTTTTACTAAAAGCAACAAATGAGCAGAAAATGGATACCGAGCCATTGAAGAAGCATGCCCTCATGCTTAGAAGTAAAATTCATCAGATGTAGCTTCAAATAGCAGATGAGATGTTGAAAGTTCAACAAGTAGAAACGAGGTTGGAGGAAATTGTGAGTACAACTTCTTAATTTTTAGATAGGACCCAAGATATCCTGGAAATTCTTCAGGGACGTTTGAATTGGTTGGAAACAACCAAGGAACCTCTAGGTAATGCACCCATCAAGGACTTGGAGACAGTTAAGCTAGAGTATGAACTGATAGAATTCAGAAGTAAAGCTGCAGAAGAATTGGTAAAGGTAGTCTAAAGGACTAATGGTGCTTGTATAGAATTTTGTAGAAAAGTTCTCACAACTTACAATCGTTGTCAAACATATGCAAAGGAAAGGTTAGAAGAATTGCCTGATCATGAAGGATTTTTAAAGTAATTGGAGGGTAGATGGAGGGAGGATGAACTGGGTATTCAAATGGTAAAAGGTTTAGATGAGAAGGTGCTAAAAACTGTGATAGCCCAGGAAGCAGTGTGCAATCATCTATTGGAAGATCAACTTCGTTTGATTCTAGCTAGAGTGGAAAATATAAAAGCCCAAGTTTTCAAACATGAGATCACTATCATATTCCTAGAGCCATCAGGGTTCGAGACTATAGCGATAGATGCAAATATTTGGAATAAATTCATAAATGATGTGGCTGGGTCCACTTAGTATTTTTGTTTTATTAATACATTTTGTAATATTTTCCTAAGTTAACGAGTCCACTAGGAGACAAAGGCCTTTTTGTAACTGATTTGTAAAAGAAGCCCAAAAGGCAAAGGAGACCAAGAGACATTTGAATTTGTATAAATAGAGATCAAGTCGATAGAGTAGAGGACCTTTTTTCATTCTATCTTTCAGAAAAGTTATTGTAAGAAGAACTACTTCATCTTATAATAAAGAAGTTATATTTTATGCTGGAGAAGGAACTGTGAAGTATCAAATGCTTGCTGTAGATTGGTTGAATGTTGAACTACTTATATTTCAGCTTTTCTATGAATTGTGAGATCATTCAAACTTACGAATTATTTCATGTTATGAATGATTTCCTACTTATTTCTGTGAAACTTACGCAGTATATTGAGTAATGAATGTTTTAACTAACAATGAGCTATCTCTTTGTTTATCTTTCTACTTATACTCATGTATTCTGAAATATGAACAACTATCTGCAATATTCTAATTGCATGTTTTACAGTACATTACTCATCATTGATTACAATATTCCTCCCTAGGGATAGGTTATATAGAGTTAGTTAGCATTAGTATAAGTTGTTCTTTGTTTATGATTTAGAAGCAAAAGATGTAAGACGAGAGGTAAGAACCTACGCATCACATTGTGAAATCTTCGTTATCTCTATTGATTACACTTAATTAGGCACTTGCATATCATAAATTAACATAAAACTAAAAAAAATACAATTAAACGATGAACCGAGACGCAACCGGTAAAAAAATATTTAAATGTTACTGGAACTATGGTAGCCGGACCGCAAACCGGATGGATTCCCCATACCAAACAATAACGAGCTAATTGGGAACGCTTATTGGGGAGAATCCCTAGTGTTGTTACCTATGATTTTTCAGGCCTCAACAGAAGGACAAAGATATGTCAAGCCTGTCTACAATGAGGGACAGGGTGACTATCTTGACTAGATATACAATGTCGCTGCCATGCAAGAAGACTATATCAATATGACAACAGATGGAAACCTGAGCTGGAAGAGTGCTAGTTCCTGCACATCAGACTTAGGGGAGGCCTTGGAAAATTGGAAAAATAGGTTGCATGAGGTCTATATGAGGAGGTGCGAAAGAATTACAAGGTCTGTGAGATGGGTGGAGATTGAGTTAAGAGAGCTCCCCACCTATGAGGGTTTACCTAACCTTGAGACCTTCTTAAGTGAGTTCAAAGGACTTGTAATAGAGTCACAGTGCTTGTTTGTGTTAGACAATGTGCTGAAGGCTACACCTTCTAGATGGTGGGGTGCACACAAGCAGTTCATAATAGAATGGCCACAATGCATAAGGTTGATGAAATTCACATTTGACGAAGAATTCACCACCGTGAGTCACAAATACACAGTATTTTTGAGCCTTGTACAACACATAAATCAGTGTGACACCGTATTTGTAGAATAGCCATGACAGGAATGGGTTGATCATTTCATTCATACATTGGAAATTACACCTAGAAAATGGTATGCATCTATGGAGTTGCGACAAGGAACCCATAGAGACAGAAAGCGTGGCATGATCGCCATATTTGGGTCAAACCATTCAAAGTCAGAGGAATTGTGTTGCTCTATGAAAACAATGTTTTCAAACACCCAGGAAAGCTAAAGACACATTGTCTAGGGCCATATGTGATTGCGTACACCACTGATGCGGGCGCAGTAAAACTGCAGAGACTAGATGGAACTTATGTCGCAGGTATGGTGAATGGTAGTATTTTAAAACCATACTATGATGGTCACAACATTCTTGGATAAAATTGTGTTGCACGTGAAAAAAAAGCGAAGAGGCAGAAACTGTTCTATCACACGTCTACGACGGAACCAACTAAAAGCGGAGGAAAAGGTGGAAAGCATAGGAAAAGTGAAAATAACAGGCTAGCTGACATTAAGGTGCAAATATTCGATAAGTACTGAGGTGGCTATGATAGCTAAGAATCATTAATTCGATGAGATACGTGGAGAATAATGATGTGATTTTTGGTCCCATCAGCCGTTCATGTCATAACTACCATAACCGTGCTGATAGGTACAGTGAAACACTCAAGTTGCTGAGTTGATGAAGAAATGTGTCCACTGAGAATCCCATGTGATTGATTTAACCTCGACCTCCCATCAAATGATGACTGTAGGACGCATAGGAAAGTATAAATACAAGGCTTCGCCATCAAACAGTATTTTACACACACAAAGAGAGCATGAGAAAACCAAATCCAAGAGTTTACAGAGCCGAATCCTATCACAGAATGAGAATATACCCATAGTGATAGAGATATATATTGCAAGTGAGTTATCCGACATGACTGTCAACCCAGTGTTTCCAATTAAAGAGGATATCATATCGCCCGAAGTACAACAACCAGAACAAGAACCCGAACTTGACCTGATGGCACAAGCAAGAAAGTATCCTGCTCCTGTTAACCCAAAAATCCCCCACATAGCTCTCTATGGACTACACCACACAAGGAAACCATCTCACAACACTCATTTCACTCCATAAGACCTTCCATTTGACCCCCACACCTCCAAAAGAGCCCAAGGATGAAGAAAAGGGCTAAAAACCCTCAAAAAGAGCCCAAAATAGCTCCCTAGGAGGTAAAACCCTCAAAAAGGGGCTAAAGTTAGGGTGGAAGGGGCTAAAGGCCCAAAAAAGGGGCTAAAGCCCTGACCAAGGGCTTAAAACCCTAAAATCCCTTGGAAAAACTATAAAAGGAGGGTGGGGGATCACTCTCAAGACACTCCTCACTTGCCTATTGTTATGCTTCCCGTGGATGCTTTGAGGCCTTTGCCTCTCAAACCACCCACATTCCCTCTCCTCCATCTCCATCCCATCAAGCCATTGCTTCCCAACCAAGAGAGAGGTGCTCCCATGAGCTAGGGCATGGTGGCCCATTTCCACCTAAGTGAGGTATAACATTTCTTTTCATGTTTGTTTAATTATTTTTGCTTTCTAACTGTTATTTTATTTGCAGGTTCTATTGTTGCCATTGTTTGCAGGTTTGCTATTGTAGTAGCTTAGGTTGCTTGTAGGTTTCAAGGAGGTAAAACCCTAACCCATTTTCTATAGAGGGGTTCACAAGGGCTTCATCTCCCTCTTTCTTTTCTGTTATTAGCTCTTAGATCTAGTTTATAGTAGTTTCCATTTGCTTATTCTTGTTTAGATTAGCTTAGTTTAATTCACTGCTCCGTTTATGCTATTTTCCATTTCATTTTTTCCTATTTTTGAAGAGTAGGAATGTACCCTTGTGCCATATAGGTACAAGGGAGCCATTCCTACCCCTGTAGCAGGGAGAAATCCTTGCTACAGATTTAGTGACCATACCAGGTCGATCCCATAGGATCCCTGGTCCAAAAATTTCAAGTTTTCAAGTTTTTTCAATTTTACCCTAGTTTTCAGAAATATTATGTTAGATCTATCTTAAATATGCTTTATTTCCTATTTTAGTTAGTGCTAAAGCCTCTGCTAGGCCAAGCCAAGTCTGACTAACCCCAGTACCAGTTACTGTCGGCCAGATCTGACCCTGCATCACCAAAAAACCCTTTTCTAGAGAAGGGCACTCTTATCGGGGGAAAAGGTGAGACTGGGGTGCTCTTAATGAGAAAACAGGTGCGCCCAGGGCACACTTAATCCCCAGACAGGCATGACTTCAGCCCAGAAGCTCAGATTGCAGCTGTTTTTGCATTCTATGCAACCCCCTCGCTCATTTCTAGAAAAATCTCACGGCCCCCTCGCTGGATTTGGTCAGAAATGTGTGGCCTGTCATACAGGAGTTGTATTTAAGTTTAATTGACAGTAATTTTCAGTTTCAGAGGACTGTTAGTGTGGCCCAGCCGCCTCTGTCCACCATTGCAGGTCTTTTTCAGTTCCAGTTTTTATTTTCTGCAAATCAATCCATCAACAATGTGTATATGCTAAATCAATCATTAAGGCTTAATAAAATGAACTAGTCTAACTAAAAGTGACTTAAAATAACCATCTTGCTACCCCCTTCCTCCTCTACCCAGTCATCACCCTCCAGGGTATTTTGGGATACGACGAAGGGCAAGCTTGTATAGATCTAGGCACTCCATGGTATTTTTCCCAAACCACTAAAACCAGGTGACCTAGAAGGTAGAGGGGGTAGAGAAGGAGGGATTCTCACAGCGCTAAGCATCCTCCCTGTTGACCAAACTAGCACCTGGGAGGTGACCTGAGGATCTACGGATGGGCTTAGTCCCATTGTTTTGAGAGCCCAACACCTTCTCTTGGTTGAAGAAGAATATCACTGAGAGGTAGACATTTAGTTAGGCCAACAATCCAGGGTTAATCACTATACTTGCCTACAAATTTCTGTTTATGTTTGCATACAAAACCATGATATGAACTCTACCATGAATTCATAAACCATATTGCAAACAACCAAATATCAGAACAAACAAGCAAACCAACACACCATACCAAATAATTAACCCAACTCAGTTCATGACATTGAGTAAGCCTTAAAATTTACCAAATTTACACTAAGTTCAATCAATTCTACAGTCTTTGAGGACATAAGTCCATGACTGCTTCAACTATGGGAAGTATGTGGGCTTTGCCCAGAAACTCATTGTGAGGAGTACCACAGGAACCCCAAAGTAGCTGGCTGCTGAGAGGAATTGCCAAGCAAAATGGGAAACAACCCCTTCCGATTGAGTAGAAGCACCTGTGAGGAACAAGCCAAGCGCGGTCTTCTGGTAGTCTTGGTGTTCGAGAGACCACCTTTAGCCAATAGGAAGCCATTGAAACCGGGGTCCAAATCTCATACCCACTAGTTTCATACACAAAAGCGAACACAATTGATCCTCCACGATCTTCCTCATGCCTAAGAGGCAAACCACCACCATTTGGAACACTTGATCAGCACCGTCGAAGCCTCTCTCAGTGATATCTCACACCGTCAGAGGGCCACACAGCCTCTGATTCTGATTCAGACCCATATCAGTCTGAACCAGACCTCCACACCACACCATCAATCTCGATGGATAGTGCAAACCCAAATCCATTTTACGGCCTAACCTTAGCAAGTGGACCCATGTCCACATCACAACCTGTCCCCCACAACTTGGCAAGTGGTCCAAGAATAGTCATGTATACTGTCATTAGCCAATTGCCACCACCCATAGTGACCAACCAAGCTGGCCTAGTGGTAACACATGGGGGCAATGGCCCCTCCACATACACTGTCCCTCCTGCCACACAGGGGGGCAGTGCACCATCCACCCACATTGCCCCTACTATCATACATGGGGGAAATGCCCCCACCACCCATACCACTCCCCACACAACACTTGGGGGCATTGGCCCATCTGCAATGGTGCCACCACAAGAACCCCCAGCCATGTAGATGCAATATGCACTTGAAAACCCCACCCCCATTGCAACCCCATCCCACATCAACTTGGGGTCAAATCTGCCCTTCATGGCTCTTTTGAACTTGCTTGACTTGGCTAGAGTAACGAATGACCCCATCTACCACAAAGATTTCTGGCCACCCATTCCAACTAAGATGCCATCAGACATCCCAAAGTTTGAAGGCAAAGATGGGGAATTCCCCCAAAATCACATAATGACATTCCATCTATGGTGCTCATCCAACAGCATCGTAGATGACTCCATCAGGCTGAGGCTGTTCCAACGCACCCTTACAGGTGCCATGGCCAAATGGTACATTGAGCTGCCACAAGACAAGTACCCCAAATTCAACTCCCTAGCCTTCATGTTCCTACAGTATTTTCTGTTAGAATAATCAACCCATAGTTTACCCACTTAGACATTAATTCATTTATTTTTGTCTTATTTGCCTAGTTCATGTGTCCCACCTTGTGCAAGTTGTTAATTGTCTATCCATAGAGGTCAAACTTTCCATCTTTGACTCATGTAGCACTTGGGAAAGCCTTAGGAATCAAATCTGCTTTATTCCTAGCCTCCTAGGTGCCCTTCTGCTTTTTCTGCTTTATTGCCTGCTTTTTCAGTGTTTTAAGGCACATAGGAAAGCAAGACTAGGTGAGGTGAACTAGTTTTTTGTCCTATTCATCCTCTACTCTTTTCTCCATGCAAAAGCATGTATGAGCTGCCATTCCACTACTCTTTAGCTTGCCCATGCGCCCTTGCCAATTCATGAGCTCCATGACAGATTTGGGATCAGCTTTTTACACCTATGGGGGATTTGCCTATTTTGAGTAAGCCTGCTTTATGCTAGTTTTGGATGCCTCCTTATGCATTCAAAATCTTGATGTATTCTATATATTCAGCAACCTATGTTATTACAGGTTTGGATATTATACACTCAGTTAATATAATTTTGTGTTACAGCTCCATATTCAGTCTCCATTGTTAGCAATTTTGCATGATCAATTGATAATTGTTGTGGGTAAAATTAATCTACTTCTGGCCTGAATTTCTACATGGTATCAGAGCCATTGTAGGTTGTTACTCTCCTTCAAAAATTATTTTGTAGGTTCGACATCAAGACTGGGAGCCTTCTACTGACAGCCGGGACAGATTTTCTAAAGCTATGGATTCACAGAAAACTATCTTGACTCCCTTCAAATATTTTGAATGGAAAGCAGAGATGGAGATCTTGTTGAGAGAAAAAGGCCTCTACAGGGTGACTATGGCTACAGAAGCAGATCCCAATGCTGCTGCAGAGAAGATCAAATGGCACAATCGGAGAGATGAGGCCTATGGCCTCCTATGTCTCAGTATTTCTTGAGACCTCCTTTTCCATCTCGATGTATTAACTTCACCGGAACAAGTATGGGAGAAGCTTTCTGATATTTTTTGGAAATACAGATGAGATGAGGGGACATCAGATCGAAAATGAGCTGATTTGTCTGAGTCCCAGTAGCGTTGAATCCCTGCAGCTATATTTCTCCAAGTTCAAAGCACTAGTTTTGCAGCTGAAGCAGTGTGGTATCGAAAAGAAAGATGATCAGCTCGTATTGGCCATCCTCTCGAAGCTAGGACCTGACTACTCAGTCTTTGTTTCAACCTTCTATGCCACAAAACTCATAGCTCGAACCTGGAAGATGCCTAGCCTTGCAGATTTCATGGAATCTCTCACACAAGAACAGGACAAGCTGGTGATGATGGGCACCATCAAACCATCCAAAGATCAAGCCTTGATTGCTGGAGATTCAAGGGTGGATTCAAAAAGCAAAAGGAAAGCTAAAAATCCACCTGAACAAAGAAGAGACAAGAAGCAGTCTCCAGAGGATCAACAAGGTCCCAAGAAAAATACCCAGAAGAAGAAAAACAAAGGTGAAATGAA
>LPNX010693169.1:519838-619930 GCA_001517045.1 Pseudotsuga menziesii
GGAATGGAGATATCACTGAGGAGATATATATGCAGCAGCCTCAAGGTTTTTCTACTAACCCTTATCTTATGTGCAGGTTGAGAAAGTCATTGTATGGGCTAAAGCAAGCCCCCAGGGCTTGGTAGGCCAAGATAGATAGCTTCTTGCTATCTCTGAATTTTGTTCGGTGCAAATCAGATCCAAATGTATATTTGAAGTCTGTTAATGGTTCATTAATGATAATTGTGTTATATGTTGATGACCTCCTCATTACAGGAAGCTCACAGGCTGAGATTGCTTCCTTAAAAGGAGCTATGAACCAAGCCTTCTCCATGACAGATTTGGGGCTCTTAAGTCAATTTCTGGGGCTTGAGATTGCTCAAACCAAAGCTGGAATAAAGGTGCACCAGTCCAAGTATGCCTTGGATTTACTGATCAAATTCAGAATGCAAGACTGCAAAGCAAGAAAAACTCCTTTCCTTTCAGGAGTGAAGCTGGAGGAAGATGATTCTCCACTGATGGCAAACAATACACTGTATAGACAATTGATTGGATGTTTATTGTATTTGACACATACTCGACCTGATCTTTGTTATGTAGTAAGTATGTCTTCTAGATTCATGGATCAGCCTCATGAGATCCATTGGAAAGCAGCCAAAAGGATCCTTAACTTTGTTAAGGGAACAAGGACACATGGGATCTTCTATAAAGCAAAATCTGATCTTGATTTGATTGGATTTACTGATAGTGATTGGGTAGGTGATAGCACAGACAGAAATTCCACTTCAGGGTATGTGTTCATTCTTACAGAAGGGCCAATCAGTTGGTCAATCAAGAAACAGAGTGCCATTGCACTCTCATCTACAGAAGCTGAGTACAGAGGAGTTGTCAATGCAGCAACTCAGTGTTTATGGTTGCAGGGTTTACTTGGAGAGTGTGGTTTCGAACCTGAGTACTCAACTACCATCTACTGTGATAACCAGAGTACCATTCGAATCTACAAAGATCCAGTTTAGAAGCAGAGAACCAGACACATTGAGATTCACATGCACTACATCAGAGAGCTTGTGCATGATGGCACCATTCACCTACTCTTCTGTTCATCTTCAGAACAAGTAGCTGATATCTTCACCAAAGCATTTTGTGAGAAGACCTTTAGCAATCTCAAATCACTGCTGGGGATTGCTGATCATGTTGTAAAGGCATGAGTGGAGACAAGATTCTACAATTTTGTTTTACAGTCCATGTTTAAGGGAGGATTTTCCCAAGTTGGTTTTGTCTCTTTCCTTGTTTCATATGGACTTGCAGTATGTAAACGGGTGACTAAGCCTTGTTGCTAGGCCCTATATTTTTGATTTATTACTCATAAAGTCAGGCTTAAGAGGGGGTGTTAGAATAATCAAACCATAGTTTACCCACTTAGACATTAATTCATTTATTTTTGTCTTATTTGCCTAGTTCATGTGTCCCACCTTGTGCAAGTTGTTAATTTCCTATCCATAGAGGTCAAACTTGCCATCTTTGACTCATGTAGCACTTGGGAAAGCCTTAGGAATCAAATCTGCTTGATTCCTAGCCTCCTAGGCGCCCTTCTGCTTTTTCTGCTTTATTGCCTGTTTTTTCAGTGTTTTAAGGCACATAGGAAAGCAAGAGTAGGTGAGGTGAACTAATTTTTTGTCTTCTTCATCCTCCACTCTTTTCTCCATTCAAAAGCATGTATGATCTTCCATTCCACTACTCTTTAGCTTTCCCATGCACCCTTGCCAATTCGTGAGCTCCATGACAGATTTGGGATCAGCTTTTTACACCTATGGGGGATTTGCCTATTTTGAGTAAGCCTGCTTTATGCTAGTTTTGGATGCCTCCTTATGCATTCGACCTCTTGATGTATTCTATATATTCAGAAACCTATGTTATTATAGGGTTGGCTATTGTACACTCAGTTAATATAATTTTGTGTTACAGCTCCATATTCAGTCTCCATTGTTAGCAATTTTGCATGATCAATTGATAATTGTTGTGGGTAAAATTAATCTAGTGCTGGCCTGAATTTCTACATTTTCAACTCCTTGTTATATATGATGAGGGGGTGGAGATCCTGTTATCCTATCGCCAAAGCACTGCTACTCACATAACTAACCATATCCATGAGTGGCAGCGACGTCGTAGCTTATACAAAATCCAACCAAATGACAAGATCTTCTTGGATTGGTTCCTTAATAATTTGCTCCCACCTATCACAAAGGACGTTGCATCTAAATGTCCCCAATCTAAAGAAGAGGCCATACTGAAATCCCAACAATTTGATCTCATTTACGCCCAGTCTGGATACTTGTACAATGTCATTCCAGACACTCCTCGTTTGAGTACCTATTATCGCGATGCATCAGGGGCATCCTATGCTGTGGACGACATCATAGGGTCAGTATCCCAACAATCGTAGCCTCGACTGACACCACCTACTATTGCACCGCAACTAAGCAACACTGCTAATGTTTCTTACCAAAACCAAGCTCTAGACTATGCTAGAATTATGTCTCAGTCTGGAGCAACAACCTCTTATGCACAGCCTATGCCACCGCAGCAGGCTCAGGCCATGGCTTGGCCAACATAACAGTATGTGGGGAAAATTCCCACATTTGTGGCACCACCACCCCCACAAATATACTATGCACCACCAGTGCAACAAGTTCAAGCCCCTGCCCCCGCTCCACCCGCTCCGTTGGGACAAGTGTTCGCACAACAAAACCGTCCCAACTAGCCTGCCCCCAACAATCGACAAGGGCAAGCTAGAAAAAACGAGCCCTGCAACCAAGGCAATAACCAACCGCAGGGAGGAAGTCAGCAACCGAACCCTCCCAATAATACCGCGGCTAACTGACCAACCCAAAACCCCCCATGATAGAATGCACCAAGATGCAACACTCCTTTGCACACAAACCAACCTTGTACACTCTGCGATGTTTATGGGCAATACAAATTTGAGTGTCCCCTCATGGCTCGCGCTAAGAAGGACATTCAAAATGAGGCCCAACAGGCCTCCAATGCTCCCAATCAAGCCCAACCCAACCAGGCGCCACAAGGACCTCCTCCCATGGTGCTTCAAAACCCACTACCCGTCCAAGGATTGGTGGCAACTGCTCCCCCTCCCTAAGCCAATCCCAACACTCCGAGGGCATCGCCCATGGCCGAAATAAGTGTTCACCACCTGCTAGCCATGAACACTGAAGAGGTCAACTTACAGACTAGACAAAATCAGTACTGTACCACCACCGAACCTATCGACTCATCAGCAACATCCACGTCTAAGACAACCAACCTCCCTCTCCAGTTACCCCTGTTCTTGTGCCCCCCCCATATGTAGAATTGCCAATAATGCCACAGCTAGAGCTGCAGTCAGCTATAGCATTGTGGATGATTTGGCCCAAATGCCAGCCACCATGTCCGCTCTTGAGGTACTTAAAACATGCCCAACGCAGCAAAAAGCATTACTAGCCTCTCTAGGGGCAATAAACCCCTTCGAATCCAATTTAATCATGTTTGACATAGAGAACGGAGAACTGCACATGCCCTCCACTATCACCTTCCAAATATCGATGTCCATCTGGAACTTGGTTGTGCACCGATGCATAGTGGATGAGGGGGCATCCATGTGCATCATGTCTACCTTGGTTTGGTAGAATCTTGGATCACCAATTCTGCAACCGTCCTCCACGACTCTGCGGGCTTATGATGGACACCCCACTAAATCCCAAGGAATCCTCCCCCATGTCCCCATCACGTTAGCCAAGAAGATAGTCCTGATCGACATTGAGGTCATCAACGCTCAACTAGACTACAGCCTCCTCCTCGAGAGGAGTTACATGTATGCCATGTGAGCCATCGCGTCAACTGTATTCCACCTCATGATGTTCCCCCACGAAAAGAAGATTGTGACGGTTGACCAGCTCACCTACCATGATCCACAAGGGTTAACAACGCCTGCCAATGTTATCCCTACCATCACCACCACTGAGCCGCAAGGGGTGACCACACATGCTAACATCATCCCTGCAACCGACACTGTGGTTGAAAACACACCAGCCTCCCCACCATTGAATGTGGGCCCTGGGTTGTTTACCAATCCCACCATGACGGATTCTTTCCCATTGATGTCACCACCACCGACATAAAATCAAATTGCGAACTTGTGCATGGTCTCATCAAGCACCACTACACCCAAACAGCAAGTGCAACCACAACCACAACCTCACCCCCACATGCAATCAGCTAGGAGTTATGTGGGCTCATCTCTGGTCCATACAATTCCCTTCCTCTTTCCCCTACCTGCTGTCATGAGCAAGCTGTTCATGGCCACCTTAATCCTACCCAAATTTACGCTGGGGATCCCGGTGTGGTATCTTGATCCACCAGCTCAACCAACAATTCCCTAGGTTGTGTTAACCCCGGTGCAACCTATTGCGGTTGAGTCTCACCCCCCACTCGGTCCGTATAAGCCAACCGCCGCACTCGCACCGTCCCAAACCAAAAGGGCTAGGGGAAAGAACACCAAAGCCACCGCAGAACCATGAAAAGTCCCACCTTGTGCCGTCTACAAACAATAGAGCGATCCAACTCAAAATTTCCCTGAAATCCTAGTCATCCATGCGCATCTGGATGCCATGGATACAAATGAAAACATCCCTGTGGTTGAACTCCCAACCGCGCCAGTAGTAAAGAACAAGGCATTGAGGAAAAACCATGCTTACACCCTTTGCAGCTTGTATGGACATTACTCCCTCCATTTCCAACACTTACCCAGGTTTTGAATGGCTCTTGCTGACCTCCATCACCATTTCCTTGAGTTTGAGATCACCTTGATCGAAGAAGTTCACCCACCACTACCTTCTTCAGACACCATGTCCATCTACATGATGTCCAGTTCACCAACCCGCTCATCTCCACTGACGATCCATCAGATCTGTCACTTCATTGCTTCAAAAACGATGAGATACTTGAAGCTCTGACCGCCCCGAAATACTCATGGGACGACATGCACCATCGCTCGTTCTTCCTCCCGGAAGAGCTTGTGTCGTAGTCCGACCAGTTTTCCATGGAGACCAAAGATTTCATCCATGAGAAGGTTGACTGGTTCAAGAACCCAATCCTAGTACCCGCTTGCTTCAAAGAAGGGAACATGGCGAACATTTTGCTAACCATTAAAATTGACATCTCAACCAACTCTGAGATCGTTGAAGAAATCATGCTGGGGGCATCTTGCTCCCTGAAAGAGATCGATGCCTACACCGATCTCTTCCAAGAATTTTGTGACATCTTTGCCTGGTCATACACTGAAATGCCTAGCTTAGATCCATCCATTGTGGAACACCACATTGACACATGGCCTGATGTGGCACCCCTCCGCTAGAAGCAATGGCCCATCCATCCATCCAAAGTGGCTGCGATGAAAGCTGAGATAGAGAAGCTGCGCACGGCTGGATTCATTTATCCCATTGCATACACCACTTGGGTTTCTAATCCTCTTCCTGTGAATAGAAAATAGGGTACCATTCACGTTTGCACAGACTTCCACGATCTTAATGGGGCATGTCCCAAAGAGAACTTCCCCACCCCGTTCATCGACCAGATCATTGATGCATGCACTAGACATGAAGCCTTTTCTTTCATGGATGGTTTTTTCGGATATAACCAAATCCAAATCCGGAAATAAGACTATTACAAGATGACATTCACAACCCCATGGGGCACATTCTCCTACCAAGTCATGCCCTTTGGCCTAAAAAATGCTGGAGCCACCTTCCAGCGTGCCATGACGCACTACTTCCATGATCTCGTACACATCATGTTGGTTTGTTTCGACAACCTCATTGCGCGGTCGCAAAACCACACACAACACATAGATGACTTGCGACAAGTCCTAATGCAATGTCGCCGATACAGGATCTGCTTGAACCCATCCAAGTGTGTTTTCTGTGTCCCCACAGGCCATCTCCAAGGATTCATCGTGTCACACAAAGGAATGATCGCTGATCCTGGGAAAGTCCAAACGACTTTTCCCCTAACGTCACCCCTTTGAGTGACAGCGTTCTAAATTTTATTATAGTCTTTCCATTTTTTGTTTTACACATTTTTCCCGATTGAGTCTTATGTATCATTTCCTCTCATTGCTTCAGATGGAGCACACCTCAGATCGGTATATGGGATTTGCAGATGGAGCAAGAAGATGGTACCCGAACCTCACCTTGGCTGCATGGGTAATCTACTCCCAATCATACGAGTTGATCCACATCGACGGAATATGCGTGGGCACCGCAACCAACAACCAAGCGGAGTATGATGGTGTCAATGGCCTCTTGGCCACTGCTATACAATTAGGAATTCACCATCTTGATCTCTTCTTAGAATCCCAGCTACTTGTTTCTCAACTGAACAATCACTACCGAGTTCGCAATCCCTACCTCTTTAGAAAGTACCCGCGCACTAAACACATGGTCAGAACATTTGAATCCATCACATTCACACATGTTCCCAGGAACCTCAATAGTGTCGCAGATCAAATGGCTAACTATATTCTAAATTGGCACATCCATAACAATATATAGGAAACATACAACCATAACATAATGCATAATCATGTCTAAAAATACATACATAGTGTAATAATACATCACATAGGAATTTGCATTCCACAACATAATAAAAAGACTCACATGATTAAACCACAAAAGTGCATCCACGTGCGTCAAAAAATATATATATATATAAATCCATTAGTCGCATGACCAAAACATGTCCAATACAAAAACGAGAAGCCACATATGCTTTCTCAACAGAATATACATAAGCAACACAAAACCAACTAAGTGCACCAACGCACTAGGAATAGCCCCACAATGCTACTAATCCGACTCAGATCCATCATCTGACTTAGCCTCATCATCTTTCAAAGAGGATGCATCCTCTGTAGGAAGACCACCTCTCGCCATCTGGCGAAAGTGCTCACAAGCCACTGCCATATTCCTCATTGCGCCTGTCAGCTCAGGAGGAAGATTTTGAATCACATCAATAAAATTGGTACTCATATGCTGCCAGCCAACATCTAACACCCCAATAGCAAGCTCATCTAGATATGGCACCAGTCCATCCATGTCCCGCTGCCACCCGCGGGAGCTCCCAAAAGGGGCCACCGCAGGAGGTACGGTAACAACCCGCCTCTGATGCCTAGGTGGTGGGCGAGGACCAACATCTGCACATACAAGCAAGGACACCATCAGTCCACATACATCAATATGAAAATAATTAACCAACTCAATGATACTATGCATAAAGATCAACATAAAAACATCAAGCATACATACCAGGTGGTCCCCACGCCTGACCAGGAGGTCAGGGCATCTCAGGGTCTCCTCGGAAATCCATAACCGCATACGGGTACTCCTCGATCACCACAGGCAGCTAGAGCCACTGCTCCAACAAATCCTCTATGAAGAAGCTTCCCACTCTACTGCCACCCTCGTGAATCATCATTTGGCACCACCTATACATCCTCAGCTCCCATGGACCACTATCCTACACAGCCTGATGAGGACGAAGTGTAGGTACTTTCTCAAAGGAGAAAGCACAAAGGAAGGAGCCAAAGCAAAAATCAGTGCCAGTAGTCTTCAATTTGTTTAGCTGACACCGAACAACCTGCAAGTACATCTGGCCCCATGCATAATATGTGCCACCTATGGCACGTTCTACTAGCTGCAGCTGACCACCAGAAATCTTGTGGCTCCCTGTGGAACCCAAGATGTGCTGCAGTAGAGTCCCCACCACCCGTGTGGACAACTCCTTGATGTCACACATCAGGATGTAAGAACCACGCACATACACCATAACATAATAATGCCGATCACATATATCCTCTAATGTCTCCCTTTGAGACAGTATAGGTGCCAGGTCACCAACTACTCCCAATATTGGGATCCCAGTAATGAAATACACATCCTCCAGTGTAATCTCAATATGCTGGCCCTGGAAGAGGAACACTCCTCAGCAACATCCCAGAAACCGATCAGAGTTTGCATCAACAAATCCAAACTATGCATAAGCGGTATCCTCATAAATTTCAATAACCCACAGTGGGCCAATGTATCTCTAACACCCCCATCTTGCAATGATGCATCTCTGACAGGTTTACAGTCTCTCTCCCTCCATTTGATCTCCACCATCCTATACAAAGCAAAAACCTTGATGTAAGACATCCCCACCATCAAAAAACCACTCAAAAGAGGCTAGGGCGCACCTATTTGGGAAAAAGGAGCACCCAAGGCACTCATAATTTCCCAACAGGTGCACCCAGGGTGCACCTTTCCCTTCTAAATGAGCGACCTGGTGCACAAGAAACCCCAAACAGCTCATGGGGGCCTCCAGGTGGTCAAATTCAACAAAGAAGCCATGAAAATGAAGAGGTTCAGTGAGAGATTTTACTAGCAAGTCATGGATCGTGAAACCGTTGGTTGGATTAAGAGAAATCAGCAAATGAAGAATTAGGGCCCACCTCTCCAACTCCACAATGAACAGTGACAATGACACTTCACCATGTGGACCCTCCCCTTTTATAGGCCCCATTTGACCTAATTTCTTCCGATCAAAACAACAGGACCATACGGACTCCGTTTGAGACACCGTTTGCGCCATTGGTTTCAGAATTCCACCCTCTATCTATTTATGAGACCATTGTCTCATGTTTAATAAGTTAATTTCAGGACCATTTCCCGCAAGTCACCTCGATTCACGAGCCATGACATGACGATGCAAGTGTCTATGGACCGGTACTCATGTCACACTGCCCAATCACTACTCATGCAAGCTGTTGGGATATTGCCCATTAAGGATTGTACCATAATTTTATTTTTTGTCCTTTTCATCACACCTTACGTGGACATCTGGACCATCGTCCACAAAACCCTTTGTTTTTATTCCATGTATTTGACATAGAAGCGTCCTTGGGCCGCCGCCTGTTAAGGACTATAATTTTAGCTTTTATTTTGTATTTGTAACACATAGTTGTATTTTCCATTCACCGCACCTTACGCGGACCTTTGGACCACTGTCCACAAAATGATTTCTTTTCTTGCACGTATTTGGCATATAAATGCCTCCAGACTTGTACTTACATCATATGTAGTCAAGTCCATCCACCGCAACACACACACACGCTCTCTTGACCTCTGTCCGAGAGCCACCTTAGTTTACGTGCCTTTGCCACACAGTCTCACAGGCCTCTGCCATGATCTATCCCACACATGTATTGGTATGTTTGAGAGCCTTCTGCTCTGTCCATTCTACGTGGATGACCTCTAGACCTCTGTCCACCATCTCGACATGGGGCACCGCTCGGGCCACCGCAGTCGGCTGACCACATTGGAGTTTTGTTTAAGCTCTTTTTTGACTCCTTACAACAATGAAATGATCGCTGAGCGTAGCTGCTTCCTTTCCTGTTCGCTAAAGTATAGGAAAGGGCATCTACATTGTCTTGTTTACATCCTTTTGCAGACCATGTAGACCATTTCATGAAAAGGACCTCCTTGGCCCACTCAAGCCAAGAATGTTCCCCTCTGCATACTTTAATGCTTTCTCACGCAGAGGGGCCGCACTTCATGAAAAAGCTCACCACCGGTTGTCGTTAAGCTCTTTTCCAGCCGTCTCAACAAGAAAAGATCACCGAGCAAACTTGGTTTTGTTCATGATCGTAAAAGTATTGGAATGACCGTCCAGTCATTATAGGTTTAACCTTTTCCAGCCTGATTGGACTTCTAATGGTTAAGAAGTCTCTCATCCCCTCCAGGATGGGTGAGCTCTCCTATGTACACTTTTATCCTTTTTCAGGCACAGGAGACTACCAACGAAAAAGAGCCCCCAATGGAGTCTTCTTCGTGCTTTCAGACTCTCTAAAATTGAAAGCACCATCGAGCATTTACCTTCTCGAGCTCACAAAAAATCCATGAGATCGTACCATAATGGTGTCCCTAGACATCCCCCCCAACAACAAACAGTTTGGAAGCATTCCCACATTGGGTCGCCTTTGTTGAGAGTACTCTGCAATGTGTCTTCCTTGGATCCCATAAGTATCAAAAGTGTCCACCTCCTCCAAGTATTTCCCATCTGCAGTGACATTCCCGGTATTATAGGTATGATCCCGTTCCCTTGAGTCAGTTTCATTTGCTGCCTGGTCCACCCTGCCGTCATACTCCTAAAAAGGGAAGTTTGAGTCTTCCTCTCCCCCCTACCCTTGTTCAGTTCTTTCCCTCCCCCCTGCCCCTATTCAGTTCTTTCCATCCCCCCCCCAATTCAGTCAGTCAGTCCGTATATTGCTTCACACCTTTCGGTTATCCATCATGCTCCTGGTCAAGGAAACATCATTGCCTTGACTAGGGGAAGGTCTCCCTCTGTCGATGCCAACACACATATTCCAGAGGATAGACCTAGAGGGCCCTGTACCTTGGTTTCATTTACATCATTGATGAGTTCCTTGGATCACTTGAGAGGAGTCCTTAGTGCCTCTTGGGATGGTTGTTTCTCACGTGCTCGACTTCAACTCCATCATCGCACCGTTGAGATTCGTACATGGTTTGTTCCGCACAGTACTTGGTCGAAGACCCCGGATGTCACCTGACTCTAGCACATTGGTGTGTCCACTCGAGGGACCTAAACAGGTTATGTCCCTTATGATTTCTGGGTTGCGTTGGAGACAGTGTTCAAAAGCCCCAACAGTGCTTTGATATACCTTTATGATTGATACAACATAGTTGTACCATAGAGACTCTGAATCTCAATCAGCGAGTCCACATAGCTATGTACCAGATCTAGCAGACCATCAGTCATGAAGATATAGCATTCCATGAGAATGCCATGGGTCCAATGTACTAGATCAGTATTGTATTCAGCCTCACATAGAGGCAACCAACATTATAACATCATTTGTATATGATCGGCTCTTGTATTTGAGAGCATAGATCAAATGATTCTTTTGACATTGTCATGAGCATGGGAATGCCTGCCTCGTCCGTATACATGTCACACATTTATTGTATCTCACCCATTAATGGGAACCAAATTAATACAAAAACAAAAAGCCACCATGCCCCAGCCCTGAAAGCACCACCTCTACACAACGAATCCTATGATGTTTGTCGGCCATACGTTGAGCTCCTTCCCTCACACATCAGGGGGTAATATGTTAACCCAAAAATCCCCCACATAGCTCTCTATGGCCTACACCACCCAAGGACACCATCTCACAACATTCATTTCACTCCATAAGACCTTCCATTTGACCCCCACACCTCCAAAAGAGCCCAAGGATGAAGAAAAGGGCTAAAAACCCCAAAAAAGAGCCCAAAATAGCCCCCTAGAAGATAAAACCCTCAAAAAGGGGCTAAAACCGTAAAAGGGGCTAAATTTAGGGAAAAAGGGGATAAATCCCTGACCAAGGGCTTAAAACCCTAAAATCCCTTGGAAAAACTAGAAAAGGAGGGTTGGGGGTCACTCTCAAGACACTCCTCACTTGCCCATTGGTATGCTACCCATGGATGCTTTGATACCTTTGCCTCTTAAACCACCCACATTACCTCTCCTCCATCTCCATCCCATCAAGCCATTGCTTCCCAACCAAGAGAGAGGTGCTCCCATGAGCTAGGGCATGGTGGCCCATTTCCACCTAAGTGAGGTATAACATTTCTTTTCATGTTTGTCTAATTATTTTTGCTTTCTAACTATTATTTTATTTGCAGGTTCTATTTTTGCCATTGTTTGCAGGTTTGCCATTGTAGTAGCTTAGGTTGCTTGCAGGTTTCAAGGAGGCGGAACCCTAACCTATTTTCTTCAGAGGGGTTCAAAAGGGCTTCATCTCCCTCTTTCTTTTATGTTATTAGCTCTTAGATCTAGTTTACAGTAGTTTCCATTTTCTTATTCTTGTTTAGATTAGCTTAGTTTAATTTGCTGCTCTGTTTATGCTATTTTCCATTTTGTTTTTTCCTATTTTCAAAGAGTAGGAACCTACCCTTGTGCCCTATAGGCATAAGGGAGACATTCCTGCCCTTGTAGCAGGGAGAATCCTTGCTACAGCTCCTGCAACTACTACAACCCCTATTCCACCCCCTGGTTCAGGCCCTGTGCCAAACCCTATTCATAACCCACCAACTGCAACTGCATAACCTACCATGGAGCCAAGATAGGTTGGGGAGAGAGCGTCTGGAAAGTCATCAAGGCCAGGACTGTCGAGAAAGCACAAGGATAAGGCCATTGTGGACAATCCTGGGAAAGAGATGATGGAGGAGGATGTGATGGAGGAGGACTCCCCACCCCACAGATACCCAAAAGATGAGATGGAAGAAGAAAGCTTCCTGTACTATTTCCAGACGAGGAGAGCTGAGGTGAAGCCAATGACGCTTCCCACGAAAGTGCACACATTTTTAGTAGAACCCTGGATCCCTGAGTGGGTACCCCTAGTAATGGAAATAATTCCAAAGATCTCCAAGTTGGGATTCGAGGATGTTGACACTCTCCAACATCTGGGTTTGGAAAGAAAGAACTGCATGGTCATGATTCAAACTGGGCCGACTGTTGAATTTTTTATATGCTTAGCTAAGAAATCAGTATTTCATTACATTTTCATAACAAAATCATATAAACAGGATCACTGAAAGATAGACAAGCACAACCATACAAAAGGAAAACAAAGATTTATCCTGGGAAAACCCTAAAGGGAAAAACCCAGCAAAAGCTTCCTCAATATAGATGCCCCAAAAAGATAAAAGATAAAACCAACAAGGAGATCAAATCCTGATCCTCCTCCTTGTCCAACTACTTTTCTTCTCCACTAATGCACTACACAAGTGAGAATGTGTGTTCAAATGAGGAGAGCTACACCTCTATTTATATTCATCCGTTCACTTCAATTAACTCATCCGACATGTAGGCTCGAGTTAATCATGTAGGCTCGAGTTACACATGTAGGCTCAAGTAACCACACTGGGGTGCTAATGACCCACCTTTACAATTAGAGGGGACAACCTCATGACTCTTATTAGTTCTTCTGATTAGAAGCATCGGGGTACAAGATAATACAAGTGGTTCTCCCGGTAGGACCATCGGGGACCACAAAAGATACATATAGAATATTCTTCGAAGTTACAATATTTCAACACTCCCCCTTAACGAGAAGGGTATTCTACAACAAAATCAACAAGAACAATAGTAGGAGAGAGATAGAGGACATCATCAACATCATTAGGGTAATACATCTATAAATCATTGGAAGATTTTCAACATTATGTAGTCTTCATCTTCAATCTTCAGTCTTCATCATCATTAATACTTTGACTGCTTCGATCAACAACGTCTTCTGCACTTTGACCTTTTGATCAGCAACATCATCTTTGACCTTTCGATCAGCAACATCATCTTCAGCATTTTGACCTTTCGATCAGCAACATCATCTTCAGCGCTTTGACCTTTTGATCAACAACATCATCTTCAACACTTTGACCTTTCAATCAGCAACATCATCTTCAGCACTTTGACCTTTCGATCAGCAACATCATCTTCAACACTTTCGATCAGCAACAACATCATCATCATACTCTGATCTTTTCATCATAACATCATCACCAAAAAATCATTATCATCAAAACATCAACATCATCATCATCAAAACATCAACATGATCCTTCCTTTCGGAATTACGGGATCAACATGTTTGTGGTGCTCAGATGATCCTTCCTGTCGGAATTATGGGATTTAGGTCTTTACAGAGTTACTAACGATCCTTCCTTTCAGAGTTATAGGATCAACACATCTGTGGAGCTCAGATGATCCTTCCTTTAGGAATTACGGGATCAAGTCTTTATGGAGCTACTAACAATCCTTCCTTTCAGAATTACGGGATTTAGGTCTTTATGGAGTTGCTAACGATCCTTCCTTTCGGAATTACGGGATCAACACATTTGTGGAAATCAGACAATCCTTCCTATTGGAATTACAGGATCAACACATTTGTGGAACTCAGACAATCCTTTCTGTTGGAATTACGGGATCAAGTCTTTACGGAGCTACGAACGAGCCTTCGTTTCGGAATTATGGGATTTAGGTCTTTACAGAGTAACTAACGATCCTTCCTTTCAGAATTATGGGATCAACACATCTGTGGAACTCAGACAATCCTTCCTATTGGAATTACAGGATCAAGTCAATGATCCTTCCTTTCGAAATTATGGGATTTAGGTCTTTAGGGAGTTACTAATGATCCTTCCTTTCAGAATTACGGGATCAACACAGTTGTAGAACTCAGAAAATACTTCCTATTGGAATTACATGATCAATTCAATGATCCTTCCTTTCGGAATTATGGGATTTAGGTCTTTATGGAGTTACGGACGATCCTTCCTTTCGAAATTATGAGATCAACACAAATGTGGAACTCAGACAATCCTTCCTCTAGGAATTATGGGATCAACACATGTTCTCGAGTACCGAAGTCACCGGATCCGTTCTGAACCGAAGTTCAAGGATGATACAATCCTACCAAATTCATGGGGACCGAGATCTCCGGATACATTTTGAACCGAGGTTTAGGGATGATGCAATCCACCACTTTCACGGGGCCGAGACCTCCGAATACATTTTGAACCGAGGTTCAGAGATGATGCAATCCACCACTTTCACGGGGGTCGAGACCTCCAGATACATTTTGAACCGAAGTTCAGGGATGATGCAATCCTATCACTTTCATGGGGGCTGAGACCTCCGGATACATTTTGAACCGAGGTTCAGGGATGATGCAATCCACCATTTTCATGGGGTCCAAGACCTCTGGATACATTTTGAACCGAAGTTCAGGGATGATGCAATCCTACCACATTCATGGGGGCCGAGACCTTCGGATACATTTTGAACTGAAGTTCAGGGATGATGCAATCCCACCACATTCACGGGGTATGATACCTCCGGATACATTTGGAACTGAAGTTCAGGGATGATGCAATCCCACCACATTCACGAAGACTGAAGTCACCAGATCTATTTTGGATAGATGTCCCAGGATGATACAATCCCTCTTCATTCTCGAGGACCAAGGTCACCGGATCACTTTTGGACAGATGTCCCGGGCTGATACAATCCCTCTTCATTCTCGAGGACCGAGGTCTTTGGATGACTTTAGGGAAAGTGCCCAGGGATGATACAATCCCACTGCAACATCACTACTCCCCCTTTCGAGGAAGGTCTTTTCGAACAACACCAAGCTTGTCTCGAAAGTGTTCGAAATTTTCCTGAGACAGAGGCTTCATCAATACATCATCATTCAAACCATAATCATCTACATATTCAGTATGTGAATACTGAACTATCACCATATGTATCTCCAGTATGTGAATACTGAAAGCATCATCATCTATATCTTCAGTATAGAAATACTGAAAGCATCATCATATCTATATTCAGTATAGAAATACAGAATCATCATCATCTGCATCTATAGTATGTAAATACTAAAACATCATCTATATCTTTAGTATGGAAATACTAAAACATAATCATCTACATCTTATCTTGTATGTAGAAATACCGAATTTTTATGTGTAACAATTGGAACACAGGGTTCTCTGTCATCACAAATCTGGTTATCACATAGAATCATTGTAGTATCCATCTTCAGGTCAAAGAGACTTGATATCAGCTTCCGAAGCCATATGACTTCACAACTTAGCAGAGCAATCTGCTATGTATTTTGCTTCAGCCGTGCTACGAGAAACACTGGACTGTTTCCTGCTAAACCATGAACTCATAGCAGACCCCAAACAAAAGCATCTACCTAATGTGCTTTTCTTGTCTGAGATACTTCCAGCCCAATCTACATCTGTGTAGCCATACAATATATACTCATGGCTACCATCATAGTATATACCAAAGTCTATAGTCCCTTTCAGATATCTCATCACATGTTTTGCGGTTACTAGGTGAACCCGGCTTGGTTGAACACGATATTGACTTAAGGTGTTCACAGCAAAACAAATGTCTGGTCTAGAATTTGTTAAGTACATTAATGACCCAATGATCTATATGTAATGAGTCACATCCACTAACTCTGATGAGTCATCAGCTAACAACTTCAAGTTGGAGTCCATGGGTGTCGCCATGACTTTGCATTCCAACATATCAAATCTTTTCAAACTTTGCACTGCATACTTTCCCTAATTGAGAAAGATTCCTTCATATTTCCGGACCTCAGAAATAAAGTATTAGACCAAGGTCTAAATTCTTCAGCAGACTTCTTCTTGCATTCTACAATTTGTTTCTCATTCCCTGTCAGAAAATAGGTCATCCACATATAATAACAGGATGACAGGTTCATCTTCTACAACCTTGAGATAAAGGTTAGGATCGATTTTACTCTTGGCAAATCCCATGCTCGTCAGGAAACTATCTATTCTTCCATACCAAGCTCTGGGAGCTTGCTTCAGGCCATAGAGGGCCTTCTTCAACTTGCATACGTGAGTCCATCTGTCTTCAACTTCAAATCCTTGTGACTATTCGATGTAAAACTCTTCCTCAATCATACCATTAAGGAAGGCTTGTCTTTACTTCATCATGGAAGAAACTACCATGATAGTTCTGAAGAAAGTATACCTTGATTCTTGGAGTAAGTGTCTCTTCAGAATTAATTCCCTCTTTCTTAGAGAATCCACAAGTCTTTCCTTACTTCTATCAGTAGCATATTTTATCTTACTGATCCATTTGGAAGATACCACATTCTTGCTTTCTGGTTTGAGTATTATATCCCAAACATCATTCTAGTATTCTTACATCATAACATATTTCATGAGTTCATATTGTCAGGTCATCAACATATCCTAGTCTTCTACATTCAATCTTGAAGGTTGGAACCCACTTTACTCTTGGTAAAGTCTCGATCCATTAGGAAGTTGTCCATCATGTCGTACCATGTTGAACTCAGATATCTTCTGTAGTCACTCCCCCTGAAGTGGAGTATCATCTTCCCTCTTCATTCTGTATAGGTTGTTCTATGCTTGACATATACTTGTCGATAGAGTATGTCATGTCATAGTCTATTATTTCAAAGGAAACTCATGAAATTTGCTTTGTACACTTGTTCTTGTAGATCCATATGGAAGATACTACGTACTTCCCTTTATGTCTCGAAATCATATTGTATACATCATTCCCCATGATCAACTATTATTCTTTGATCATAGCATTCTTTTCTTCATCTTGAGTTATCTCTCATACCCATGGTGGTATTCATCCTTCGAGGTGGATCTACCACTCTCTGAAGCTCTTTCTTCCGTCATGGTGTCTCTGACCCTGGGAGCTTCAGATTCATGTTCATTGGAGTGAATCTTGAATTGTCATCACTTTTTCTTCAAAACAAGTCTCATCCTTCTTTTCTTGTAGGATGTTGTACATGACCTTTCCTACAATTCAAATGCACTAGTTACATGGTTAGAACTGCATAATGACAAATTATTATGCATCATACAATTGTTTAGCCAATACAACATTCATCCATGTCTCACGGAAACTTTCTAGATGTCTTCCATCTTTACCATGACATCATTGAGATTGTGCACTAATCCAATATGTCAGCAAAGAGGTTTGATAAGTAGCAATGGAGAGTTGTATGGCACCATGAGCTAATTCCCATCACAAGCATATTAGTAGTATACAATCATTAATGCAAACAATCTATCATGCATAATACATCAACTAAATATAATCAAATGCATAACAAAACAATATCATGCGATGGCAATTGAATACTTATCTTTTATTCGTTTCGTGGGTAGGCTCCTTCTTGATCCTTCTACTTCATCATCTTCTTCATTCATGTCATCATCATTTCTTATCCAAAAGATAAGATGGATAAGAGGTTCTTTAAGAATTGAGTTCTTCACATTACTCATTGCTTGAGGATCTTATTTGAATGGTGAGAGCTTGATCTTCAATTTCTCCCACCTTCTTCTTCTCTTCTTATGAGTCGAGATTATTCTTCTTCCTAGAGTCTGTTGAAAGTAATTACTTCCTTTTGGCACACATTCCTTGAATGAATTAATTCTATGATCCTGGGAGACCATTCAAGGTGGCTATCACCACTTCTGCATTCTCCAATTCTTCTTCTACCGCTTCAAGATGTTCTGCATTCTGGATCTTTACATTCTTCAACTGTTTTCTCAAATCCATCTTCTGATTAATGTTCTTATCTTCAAATATCTTGATCAAGGAATCAAATATCTTTGGTGTCTTTAGGGAAGAAACTTGTGGTACAAGTTGATCCGTGATTGAATCAACAATGATCTTCTTGGCCTTGATCAAGTTCTTCTTGTGTAAGGCTTTGAGCCTCATCTCCTTCTGGAACTGGAACCTCTCTACTCATGAAGGTGTCCAATTCATTTTCTTCAGAGAGATCAAATGCTTCCATGCTTGGAAGTTGTCAACTTCACCAAGCTTATCATCAAGCTGATGTGATATATCACTTTGAAATGAGAACCTCAAATGCAAATAACAAAGGATTAGATCTTACCGATTTGAGGTGTCCGTCCTGGTTCCGGAGCTGGTTGATCTAGGGTTTGCCACATAAACCCTAATTTTCAAAACTTGGAATATTTCAGATCTAATTGGATAGAAATATATATCTCTTCAAATGGAGCTGTCCAAAGTACTCCTTTTTTGAAAACATTGGAGGGAAGCTCCCGGAACAGGAAGCCCTAGTTTTCCAATTTCTTCTATAGAAATGCCTGTCACTGTTTCTATGATATCTCCCAAATGACTACTCCTATGTGTCTGAAATTTTTCACTGAGGTAATCTCGCATATCCTTGAACCAACACCATAGGTTTCATCAAAATTGGTTTCACCAATTGGGATTTATGATCATTTTCCCAAGGTGCCTTGTTACTGGACTGTTCCGAACAGTGAAGTTGTATGGATTTCCACGTGTCACTATTTCATATTCTAAGTCTGCAGTTTGAACCAAGAGAATTAAAGTACATTCCATTTCTGGAACATCTTCAGGAATTCTATTTGGACCTCTGTAGCCCAAGATATTGCAATTCTCCCCAGGTATCCTGTTTAGGGATGAATTCTAGAAGAGGCTGGAACCCTAACTTGGAGGGATCATATATCCCAGAATATAGAGAATATGAGGCTGAATTTGGACACAGGGTACATAAGGATTTTATCTTCGGTATCTAAAATTTTCATCTCCTGAACCTTTTTCAATCTCAAGATATAGCAAATTTACCAAAACGTAGCAGTTTTAGTATTTAGGATTTTTCTAGCTCGGGGTCAAACTAGGGTTTGAATTTCCCGGAGTTTCACCCAACCAAAAATATTGATCCAGGTCTCTAAACTTCGATTTTGATGAGGAGATAAATCCTATTCTAGGCTCACTCAAAAATTCTTCTTCTGCAAGAAGCCCTAATTTCCCGCACCGAAAACTGAAAATGCTCGGAATCGAATTTCGCTTTGACAGAAAAATGCGCCCTTCAATGGAGAGTCAGCCTAGCCTTCTTTTGCTGATCGATTGTGGAGAGAGAACCAAAAATTAAGAAGCCCTAGATTCTATAGCTACAGAATTCATTCTTTCAGGGTGGCTCTGATACCATGTTGAATTTTTTATATGCTTAGCTAAGACATCAGTATTTCATTACATTTTCATAACAAAAGCATATAAATAGGATCACTGAAAGATAGACAAGAAAAACCATACAAAAGGAACACAAAGATTTATCCTGGGAAAACGCTAAAGGGAAAAACCCAGCAAAATCTTCCTCAATATAGATGCCCCAAAAAGATAAAAGATAAAACCAGCAAGGAGATCAAAGCCTGATCCTCCTCCTTCTCCAGCTACTTCTCTTCTCCACTAATGCGCTACACAAGTGAGAATGTGTGTTCAAATGAGGACAGCTAAATCTCTATTTATATTCATCCATTCACTTCAATTAACTCATCCAACATCTAGGATTGAGTTAATAATGTAGGCTCGAGTTACATATGTAGGCTCAAGTAACCACACTGGGGTGCTAATGACCCACCTTTACAATTAGAGGGGACAACCTCACGACTCTTATTAGTTCTTCTGATTAGAAGCATTGGGGTGCAAGATAATACAAGTGGTTCTCCCAGTAGGACCATCGAGGACCACAAAAGATACATATAGAATATTCTTCGAAGTTACAATATTTCAACAATGACTGGGCCCAAGGTTCTTAGACCGATGAAGTGGGCTACTGACGCCGACCAAGATGGATTGAGGAACTTTCTATTAATGCCCCATTTTGGCCATATCATGTAGGCAAATACATATGTGAAACAACTCTTGGTGTGTTTCCACATAGGGTTCTTATGGCTCGATTGACCATACCCAGTCGACGTTGAGCTTATCTCGTTGATCACAAGAATCCCGAATAAAGGACATGACCCCGCGCCGTATTTCCACTAGAACAGGGATACCACCAAGATGAATCTTAAGTATAAGCTTCAGCACATGGGTAGGGGATTCTCAATTTCCCCTATCAAAGAATTCAGCATGCGGTTCGCTGCAAGGATCCTGTGGGAGGATAAGAAAAACAAGATCCGCCAGAAGGATAATAACATCAATTATTTTCTGCATGCCGAGGCGTTGCGTGATGTTATCAGGTGATCCCTATGACTCAGGGCTATGATGGTGCACATGTATGTGACCTTCATCAATTTCTAGGTGGGTGCACATAACATGATTTTGGAGCCAAAGAATGACCTGGCCAAGCAAGCACACCAGGAAGGGTTCATGATCACTGATGATGATGTGGACGCAATTGTCAAGGAGTGGCCTGCTGAATGGCATGACCCAGTAGTAGAGCCAACATGAGAAGGTGCAGACCTTGAAGACTCACCACTAAACTAGGGAAATGGCCAAGATACTGGCCAAGGAAACAATGGAGGAGACGATCAAGAAAATTAGTCGCAAGAAGGAAAAGATGATAACAATGGTGATGGTGGCTCCCATTGAAGTGATGGAGAACATACACCTACTGACAAGGACATCTGAAAATGCCTGAAAGAACAACAACAATAGTGTGGGATGCAACACACAAAGAGGAAAGCTAGCAAAATGGCTAACATGGATACCTTTACAGAGGATGATATTCCTGCGCTAGCAGACGTTGTAGCCGAGGTCGCCAAGAAAAGCCTCAAGGTTCTGAATACACAGCAAGAAAATGTGGCTAGTCATGTTGCAGAGCACCTCAATAAGATCATAGAGGCCATTAACAACGTCAAATCCATTTTTAAGGCTGAAACATATGGCGTGGATCTCAACATCTCGTTAGTTACACTAGAACTAGTGCTTCCAATCAAAGTACAAATCCACGGGCGCGCAATGGAAATAGGAACGACAACTGGTGCATTTGATGATGTTGTCAAAGAGTTTAACACATTACAGATCGACTTCTCCAAGCTCATATTGGGTGAAGTCTATGAGCTACAATAGGCAGCTGCAACTGAAATATTGCTTTGGGAGAATGCTGTTGCGTATTAGGCGACGAAACAACAAAGGAAGTCCAAGCAGAGCAAGGCCCTACTGAAAGAAAAAGAACAATAAATTGTGGGACGCGAGAAAATCCGAGTTGCACTTGATGAATCCATTAAGGGTGCAGGCACAGATTTCCCACTAGAAGCGGTCCAGGAATATGAATATTCAGCTGCTAAGGTTTCCCAGCTGTCGCAGATTGTAGTGGAGCTGAAGAAGCAGGTTGCAGAATTGCAAGCGAGGTAGGTATCGAGCACACCTCCTAAGCTGCTCGAAGAGCGAAGTAGAGTACCATTTGAGGCTATTGGGAAGATAGGAAAAGGAGAAAAAATATGCACTAAGTCAGTTGAATCCATCTCCACAATATGGTAAGTGCTCCTAGAATATGAGACTACAGAAAATATCAGAGAAAATGCACGACAAGCTGAGGAGAAAATCACTGCGGCAAAGGCGGAGATGAAGAAGCTGCCGTTTACGGAAAAGGTTAAGAAGATGGCAGAGATCAAGCAGCTATAATAGGAAGTACAAGCTCTCCATGACCAAGAGAAAAATAGGGAAGCGGAAGTGGAAACACAATAGTCAGAAGCAACATGGCTCACAAGCCTTATTAAGCCTGTGCAGCAGAAACTTCAGCATATTGCGTAGTTGCTAGAGGCAGGCTCATCGGAACATATCAGTTTCGACTGAGTGGACAAGTTGGCTGCATAGGAATAGGAAGTAACAACAAAATTTTCTAGAGTGCAACAGATGGTGAAGGAATTTTAGGACAAGGTTGGTCCTCCCGTGCAGCCTGGGCCAAAGCCCAAGATGGAGGCTTAAGTCGCGAGTAGTCACATATTTTTTTGGAGATATCCATTTTTGCTTAGTGGCTTAGGACGAGCCACATGTGAGTGTTGGGGGCCTATTGGGTAAGGAAAAGTGCACAAGGAATAATCTGATGCGCAAGAAAAGGAGAAAAAGTGTGCGCATGATAAGGGAAAAGAAGGTCAAGAAGGAAGCGAATGAACCGGTGCAGAAAGATAAAACATGCACACGACGAAGAAAGGCAGGACAAAGACGAAAATGAAGCATAGAACAAAGGAAGCTACGATAGGGTTGGTGCGATGGGGAAAAGCACATCCAGAGTCGGTGGAAGAAGCAGGTAGAAGAGTTAATCCTGGACAAGAGGAATTCAAGGAAGAATGTAGAAGGACGAACCAACAGAATATAGAAGGACAATTTTGTGACTAGTTATGACTGGTACATAATATTGAAGGATGTTTCTGTGGCTAGTTAAGGGTGTGGTTGATACATCACATGACTTTCTTGGCTAGGTATGGGCTGAAATTTAATGTAATAGAGATATTTTGTAGCTACTTGAGTCTGTAATAACTGATTAGTACTCAATCTACCCTGCATGGTCCTATAAATGTTATAAATAGAAGGGACCTGCTCTGTATAAGGGTTAGATTAGATTCAGTTATATTTAGTGTTGTTGTTGTTGGCTTGGAGAGGTAGCTTCAAGAATTAGATTCAATATTTGTTTAGTAGTTGGATCAGAGAGGAGATTCTAGTAGAAGGAGGAGACTGTTGAGCCGCAGATGTTGCAGCTGTGTGCACAGACCGCTAGTAAAGTAGAAGTGTCGATCCAGGTTGTGTGTGAATTAGTAGGAGTATATAGAAAATAAACGAAAGAGCATGAGAACAAGAATATTGAGTCAGAAAGACATATCTTAATAACACTCTACAAGTTGCAGGCTACAAGGTGCTACCTATATTTCTCATGGCAGATGAAGAGCACCTTGGTGGTTTTTCCCAGATGGATTTCCATGTTATTTCCTGTGTTATATGGATGAATGTTGTTGAATGGTGAATGTTTATGTGAATGTTTTCTTACATTAGATTAATATAGTATGGTTGTTGTTGAATGTATGTCACAGTATGAATGAATGATTATGTAAAAGTTTACTGGATTATTGTGTTGTTGCAGCTGCAACTATTTCCCAAATTTCTAAAAAATTTTGGACCCTCCTTTTGATTTTGTCTAGCTCAGGTTTGTTGATTTATTTTAACCTTTGGGAAGTCAGATGATTGGTTGATTATTTTTTCCACTGTTTCGGAGGTTAAACGAGCTAGTATTGCCGCCGCCCAGCCGAAAATCTTTCGAACACTTAACATTTTTGATTTTTCGATGATTTTATTTATTGTTGTCGGAAGTCAGTTGAAGAATGAATCGGGGAATTAGTCTTCTATTCCGCTGATGTTTCGGAAGGGAAACGATGAATGTCCCGATGGATAGTTCTTATTCTCATCGATCTATGGCCTTTATCACCTTGTGGATTTATTGTTTAAACCTTTGACTGTCAATAATTTGATTTCACTTTATCGCTATTGGAATGATTGTTCTTAGTGGTCAGAGGTGTAGTCCTCTACGAAGCCGACGTTTCAGAGGGTTTGTCCTTTATGTTGCCGACACTATGGAGATGTTGAGTTTTAGAGTTCCGGCCTTTAACCTTAAGAGCCTCTGATCGTCGATGGGTTTTAATTTTGTCGCAGAACCACCGTGGTTTGTTGTCTGTCGTTGCGGCTATCGATCAGACTATCTTCTCGATGTTTAGTGTTTTCAACTACCGACGCATTAGTGGTTAGTGGTTCTGATCTCCGATGCATAATCATCACGACGTTAGTGCTCAGAATCGCCGACACTACGACAATGTTTAGCTTTGAAGCGCCAAGATTGTGGAGATGTTGAGGTGTGAATCGCTGATTGGGCCTGAATCGCTGATGGTTTTATGATTCACGGGACCTGCAGTTTGTTTGTCACTCACCATTACGGCTATCTAGTGAACTATCCGCCCAACGTTTAGAGGTTTCGCTCGTCGATAGGGTTTTTTCCTGCCGTTTCTTTTACCAAGGGTTATATATGGAAGTGGAGCATTTTTTATCATTATCTTTGATTGAAAATCGCATCTGCTCCAGTCCTCGTTGATCGAGCTGTACTACCGTTGCTCAGCTATCCAGATTTCATTCGATTATCATGCTGCCATGGAGGTTTCGGGTCATCCCACCGATTGCACAGTATTTTTCCAGGTAGGCAAACCACGGTTTCCTTTTTCTTGATTTTTAAAGGTCGTTTTGAGATCCATGGTATTCCCTGGTTAGGTTTTCCCGTAGATTGTGCCATGGTCCGTTAGAAAAATATTTATCCTCGCAGTATGCTTATTAGCTATTTTGAAAATTTTCTTTGGCGATGGGGGTTTTTTGAGCCTGCGTTTTGTGCCGTTATGGTTGTTTTATCCATGTCTGAAAGATTAGGTGGTCGGTGCAGACAAGCATTACGCTATCTGCACCACCTATTTTGGGGTTGTTTATGGCCGTCCGGGGGGGGGGGGGGTTTCAGTTTTCATATATGCTTACCCTATTTTCGTGGGATGATGGAGGTTTTGATTTTGATTGAGTTGGGGATTTCTGCGATGAGAACACAGTATAGGGTCTCACGTTTGAGGATTAGCCTTATTGATAGCGCGGTCCATGTTTTATTGAGGAGTTAGATTATTTTGAATGCAGTCCAGATTAAATGATGAGTTTTCTATCAGGGTTGTGTTTTTAGTTACAGACAGTGAACTTAGAGGATTTTAGGACACAACTTGCAGGAGTTTCTTTTGCTTTGTCATTTTCTTTTATGAATTAATACTCTGTATAGTTTATTCTTAAGAATGTATATGGAAGAGGTAAATAGGTTGATACAATTTTTCTTCATTACTAAAACACTTACTAAAAGCTCAAATGGTCTAAGAACATATTGTGTTTATGACAGGGTGACTGTTGCAGAGGAGATATGTCTAAAAGACAAAAGAAGAAGGATCCAGTTGTGGAAGGAGAACCAAAGGTTGAAATCATCACCAAGGATGAATACATATATGAAGATACAAAAGATACCACTGGGGTAGAGCCAGATTATAAATGGGGTGAAATATACAAGATGATTGTAAATCAGAATGTGCCTGATGCAGGATTTGAAGAGCTGACTATTTATGCAAATATCGAGAAATTGACTCTTATGAAGGTAGCCACAAGACCTGAGTTGTTCCCATGCTCAGAAGTGATTGGCTGGATTATGCCTAGGGCAGATGTAACTACGATGATACTTGAAAATACTGCTAAAAAAGGATATGCTGCATACAACCCTACTTATGTCTCCATGGAATATCACCTATCTCCTGCTCAGATTTACCTAACATAAAGCTGGTTGAAAGAGACAGATTTGGACCTAGTAGAAACAGTAAAAAGAATGATGATACCAGGGAAGAAATTTCGAACCAGGCCATCAAGAGAATATGATACATCCACTCTCCGGAACCCTTATAGATTTATAGCACTGATGCTGAATATAATTTTTGGGAGAGCTCATGAAAAAAGCTTCAAATTGGGATGGATACCAATTATTTTCTATGTGGCGACTCAAGGAACCATATTCAATTGGTCAAACATAGTGTCCAATAGCCTCTCAACATGCATATCTTTAGCTTTGGGAGGGGTATCACAGAAGAAGTCAGATCTCTACATGAGCTCTATCCTAGTTGACTATATACTATGTACCCAATATTTTCCAGCCTTCAGGTGTAATTGGGATAGGGACAGGACCCCGGTATACACTGCATATAAATTATTTTGTGCACACAAATACCATGGCTACTACAGAGAAATATCTGAACACTTCATCATGCCGTTGTACACTCTAATTTTCCTGACCGAATGTAATTGCGAGTCCAAAGAGGCGTTTTAGGTCATTGAGGAATATGGAGACTACTATTTAACTGAGGAAGGTATGTATATCAGAATGTATTGGGGTTCCAGAGCACCTTCTCTACTCCCTAAATATGCCACTGATTATGTACTGCATAAAGAGGAAGTTAGGCAGGTATATCTTGATGGTGTGGGGAGTTTTTTTGTTTGAGCATAAAAAGGTAGCATTTCCTACCATACCTTTCTGGCTAGGGAGTTATAATTTTTCAAAAGTAAAATAGACTATAGAATTTGTGCAGGAGTTGGAGCAGTTCCATTTTGGTGAGATGAACTTTCACAGGAATGAATCCCGAAATAAGGTAGCAGAACACTGCAAAGAGGAAAACATTCATTTTGAGTATACTAACTTTTGGGACAAGGACAAAGAAACCTTCAGGAGTGCAAAGAATATGATTTCCACCTTCAGGAGCGCAAAGAATATGACTGCCTTAAAGAAGAGATTTAAACAAAAAATCACTACTGTGGGCGAAAAAGGAAAAACTGTATAGAAGACTAAGGCAACTGAAGAAGAAGAGGCCAGAAAGAGAGAAGAAGATGCTAGAAGGCTAGCACAAGAGGCAGAAAGCTGGCTAAAGAATGAAGAAGAAGAAATAAAAAGAGATGCAGAGGAAGCGACAAAGAAGGAAGAGGAGGAGAGAAAGAGAAATGAAGAAGAAGAAATAAAGAAAAGACAAGATGAAAGTGAGGGTCTGAGATTAACAGGATCTAAAAAATATTAGCAGACCACTGAGCAGATGGATACACCGGGGGGACATGATCATACAGATCAAGGGCTTGGACAAGATAATCTTGATCCCCAGGAGCCTGCTGCAACTTCTGGCAGCACTCAAGGGCAAGCTGTGTTTTCTGGAATGAATTTGATACCTTTCATGCAGAAAGAAGGAGAAGAGGTCCCTGATTTCAGCACCATTTTATATGACAAGGAAAAGAAAAGGATTGTTAAAAGGACCGAGAAAAAGGTTGAAACAGGAGGACAATCAGGAAAAATGATAATCGACAAGACTTTGGTGTATGGACATATGTAGATCCAATATTGACAGCAAGAGCTAGGGTGGTGTTAACCCAAGCTACTGAAGATAATGTAGATAGGCTGATGATGGATCTTGAGCAGTCCAAAAGGAATGCAACTCAATTAAAAGAAACAATGAAAAAAGAGAGAGATGAAGGTCATAAGTTGAAGAGGAAATTTGAGGACATGCAGAATGAGGTAAGGAATTCAAAGACATAACTCTAGACTCTGCAAGCCAATAATGAGGCTTTAGAAGTTTATGTAGAGAAAATAGAAAAGGATGCTCAGAACAACTTAGCAGAATTACAGAGGCTACAGCTAGAGCATCAAGTGTTGAAAAGTGAGAAAACTGACCTTCAGGTGTCTTACGAAACTCTAAGTGCAGAGAAGGTCCAGTTGCAAAAAAAGGTAATTGAGTTAGAATTAGAGAAGGTTGCCACTGAAGAAAGGGAGAAATAATATCAAATGGAGGTATCAGTTTTGGAAGGATAAAATGCTTCATTGACAATATCACTGAAAGATGCTATGGAACATAAGACAGATGTCCAACCTTTGAAGGAACATGTTCTAGCGCAAAGAAAGAAGATCCACCAACTACAAATGCGCATTGAGGAAGAAAGGTGTAATATTTTGCAAATAGATAGCAGACTGGAAGAGATTTTGGATACTACATCTTGTTTTTTGGACAGATCTTAGGAGATTATAGAGATTCTGATAGGAAGAATAGTGTGGATAGAAACGAATGAGGAACCTCCTGCGGAGCTACCAGTTAAATATCGGAAGAGTTTAAAGCAGGATTATGATTTATTGGAGTTTGCAATCAATATTGTGAAAGAATTCAAGAAAACTGTAAAGAAAACAAAGGGATTATGTGCTAAATACTACAGAAGAGTGTTGGTCACGTACTATATATGCCAGGTTTTTGTAGAAAAAAGGTTGGATGCTATACTAGAACATGAGCTGTTCATAGAACATCTATAGAACATGTATCAGGAAGACGAGTAGGAGATCCAACAAGTCAAGGATCTATATGAAGAGGATCTATATCGATACTACGTCTTATTTTTTGGATAGATCTCAGGAGATTCTGACAGGAAGAATAGTGTGGATAGAAATGAATGAGGAACCTCCTGCGGAGCTACCAGTTAAAGATCGACAGAGTTTAAAGCAGGATTATGATTTATTGGAGTTTGCAATCAATATTGTGAAAGAATTCAAGAAAACTGTAAAGAAAACAAAGGGATTATGTGCTGAATACTACAGAAGAGTGCTGGTCACATACAATAGATGCCAGGTTTTTGCAGAAAAAAGGTTGGATGCTATACCAGAACATGAGCTGTTCATAGAACATCTACAAAACAAGTATCACGAAGACGAGCAGGAGATCCAACAAGTCAAGGATCTAGATGAACAGATTCTAAAGAATGCAGTGGCTCATGCAGCAGTAACTATCCACTTACTAGATGATCATCTACGCCTGAGTCCGGTGAGAGTAGAAGTAATTAAGAATCATGCTACTAAGTATGAAATAAATATCTGTTTTCTTGAACCCTCCGATTTTGAAGGCATACAAAAGAGGACCAGGCATGGAAAAAGTTAATAAATGACAAAGCGGGCCCCTCTTCATAAAGTGTTCTATAAAATTTTGATTTAAAATGTAATATATTTTATAAATTATGAACACTTACTACAAGACAAAATTTTGGGATTGATAGGTTGGGGAAACCCAAAAGTCATTAAGGAGCAGCCCAAAGGTTTTGCTTTTTTGTATAAATACAGGAGAGTTTAGATGTAGAAGGGACTTCTTTCCCAAGCAATTTTTGAGAGTATATTGTAAGAAGAACTACTTCCTTTTACAATAAAGAATTACAAGTTTCTGCTGGAGAAAGTTTGGTGGAATGTTTCAAATGCTTTGCTATGGATTAGTTGAATGTGAACTATTTCGTTTTCAGCTTATGTCCATTAACTGTGAGATTGTTCTAACTCATTGCATTTCTGTTATGTTATGAATGTATTATAGTTTATTCTGTGAAATTTCCACTGTGAGTAATGAAGGTTGTCATAAACAATAAGCTATCTTGTTGTTCATATTTTTATTAATGTTGATGTGTTATGAAATAAGTAACATCTATCTATAATTTTTCTTAATACATGCACAGAAATACATTACTCATTGATAAATGATAATTTTTTCTCCCTGGGGATAGGTTAGTTATTTATAGTTATTTTCTGGTTGTTTGTGATTTATATGCGAGACAGGTAAGACGAGAGGTAAGAATCTGCACATCACATTGTGACACTCCTCGTTATCTATATCAATTTGCATTTTTAGATAGGCACTTGCACATCATAACTTAAACACAAAAAACTAAAAATATACATGGTGTACTGGGCCATAACTGGTAAAACCTTTTAATTTGTTACTTGACCTACGTTAGCCAGACCATAAACCGGACGAATTCCCCATACCAAACAGTAACAAGCTAGTTGGGAACGTTTATTGGGGAGAATCCCTAATTGTTGTTACCTACGATTTTCAAGGCCTCAATATTTTTTGGTGCTAGAAGGAGGGCCACCAATGCATGGTTGGCCGAGGAAGCTCACTTCCTTGAAATCACTCCACTAGTGACAATTTTGAAAGTAGTTTATTTCACAAATCCACTCTTGAAGATAAAGAGAAAGGGTATCTGTATCCTATAGATAACGAAGAGGTTGATGATTTAAGAAGAATCACCAGGGCATATATGAAAAAGATTGGAGGATTACCTATCATTTATGTCTTACCTAGAAAAGAGTATGAGAAGAAAGATCACCCTAAACTGGAAGACTCAGTGTTGGTAGAATATCTTGAAGAACTGGTAGAAGCAACCTTACAAGAAGTTGGCCAACCTTTGAATCAATTGGACCCAGATTCACCTTACTATTCACCTTGTCGGACCCTTGTTCAGTCACCACCTCATTATCCACTCAAAATCATGGCTAAGGTAAATGCAAACCAACCACCTCCACCGCCTGCTTGGAGAGCTAGTTCGCCTTTAAATTTGACACCTCCCTTGCATGATTTTCCTCAAGCTTTTGATAAGATGTTACCCAAGTTTGAACCAGGTGAAGGGATTTTGATGGATGATAATTTACAGAGTTTTTACTTGGCTATAGAAGGATTACGAGTGTTGGAGCATGAATACGTAGTGTGTAGATTGTTTCCCCACACTCTAAAAGGAAAAGCAACCTCATGGTATTTTGCACTTCCTGCAAATTCAATCACGGTTTGGAACACATTTGAGAGAATGTTTAGAAGTAAATATGCATTTTAGAAAACCCATGCAACCTTAATGAAGGGGTTATGTGCTCTAAAGAAATAAAGGAAAGAAAAAATACATTATTTTACTCAAATATTTGCTGTTGACCTAAACAATTTTACTGCATTAAATAAGCCATCTGAAAATACCCTGATAGAATACTATACCTCAGCCCTTGGGCCTGATCTAGCCATGTTTTCCAAGAGATCAGTGAGACCTATATTAGCAGAAACTTATGAAGAAGCTGAGAAGGTGGAGGATGAGTTGGAAAGCATAGAAAATTATCCTATGCAGTCGGAAGAAAAGAATTTTGGAAACAATAAACCTTTATTACTGTCTAAACCTAAGGATGAGCGGTCATAGGATTTTGAAGGGATGTTGAAGATGATGCAAAAGTTATCCAACAGAGTGATAGATTTAGAGAAGAAAAAGAGGCTCACAAATCATATAAGCCTTATTATAAGAAAAGGGAAAACAAAAGTCAACCTAAGCCTCCTCCACATAGTCCTTCAACAATGAATTTAACTGATGTAGGCATGGATACTTTTTGTACTTTTCATCAACAGCTTCATTCTGAGAAGAATTGCCCCCAATGGATAAATTCTATGACACTGGTAATGAATCGATTATTGGATTCCAAACTGACAAAAACTGGCAAGGAGGAAGATAAAGATAATCAATCTACAGAAAAACAATAGGAAGATACTTTAGTTTTATGGGACCGTGTTTCAATGTTTGATATAGAAGAAGAGAATTCTCTGAAACAAGAGGAAACATTAGAAACCAATGTGACAACAAGAATTCATATTTTGTTAAAAGAAGATAAGTCAATAATTCCTAAAATTAAGAAACTTCAAGAAAATATGAAGAAGATACAAAAGAACACTACAACTGTTAAAATACCTGAATTTACCATTTCAAGTCAAGATCCAAAGAAAATTAACATACCTGTTAAGCCCGTAGAAGATAAGATTGATAATGTCAAGAAAAATCTCAAAGAGCATGAGATGGGGTATGATATTGTGGAAGACATTAAAAAGGCTAAGGCCAATATCTCATTGTTTGAAATGTGTAATGTACCTAAGCAGAAAGAGAAATTGTTAAAAGCACTTGAAGTGCCAGAAGAAGAGCTTCCCATTGACAACCAACCTGAAGAAGAAATTGGTGAAGAAAGTGTGGGAGGTAAGTCTAAGTATAAAACCCCAGCATTTCTCCTAACTTTTGAGATTTTCAATTATAATGTGCACAACTATTTAGTAGACTCAGGAGCATCAGTCAACGTTATGCCATGGTTAGTCTGCAAGAAAATTAATGGACAACCTAAACCATCTACTTGGAAGGTTATTCAATTAGACAGGACAACTGTGAAAGTAATAGGAGAAATGGAAGATGTTCTAATTTGCTTATCTATAGATGAGAGGGTATGTCAATACATCGACATTGTAGTAGATGACATACCAGATGCTTATGGATTGGTTTTGAGTCGATATTGGGCGGCAAGGTTAGATGGATACTTTGCATCGGATTGGTTACATTTATGGTTGCCTTATATGGGAAGTCCAAATCAAATAAAAGTATTAAGAGAACCTCAAATGAAATGCAATGTTACTCAATTAGATGGAAAGAATGAGCCAGTAAACTTTGTGTTGGGAAATGACTTCATTGAATTAGAACTGAGAAATTACCAAGCTGAAGAAGGCAGTAGTACACCTAACACACAACTCGATCTCCTTCGATTTTCACGGGCTGATGAGATTGACTGTAAAATAGTAGATTTAGTTTTAGATGTAGTTTTTAATTCAAGATCAGTAGAAGTAGATAGTTTTTGGGCCCTTTATTTTGATGGATCTAAAAGATTGGAAGGATTAGGAGCTGGTTGTGTCCTGATTGATCCAAATAAAAATAAACATTTTCTTTCTTGTAGATTAGAATTCGAATGTACAAATAATAAAGCCGAGTATGAAGCACTAGTTCATAGACTTAAAAAGGTGATAGGAATGAAAGTGAAAAATTTGAAAGTATATGGAGACTCTGAAATTGTTGTTAAGCAAATTTGAAATAAGATACACCGTATTTCACCAAATTTAAAATCATATCAAAACGAACTTTAGGATTTGCTTATAAATTTTCATGCATTCAATATTGTATCCATTCCTAGATTAAGGAATGCATCAACTGATTTACTAGCTACCTCAGCTGTAAGGCTAGTACCTTCTAATAATAGATGCTCTATTGAATTAATTTTTAGGCCTTTTGTTCTGGATATGATCACCAGTCTACGGGTTTTTGACAATGATCAACAAATTTTGGAATGCTTGATGAATGATGAGACTTTTAAGGAGCAATAATAGATGATTAAGAACATCAAGCAGAATTAAAATTTGGGAATTTTATTCCTAAGGGAGTCAGGACCCTGGAACGAATGTTTGACTTAAACAAGAAGTTCAGAAAGCCAGTGAATTTCAAGACTCATAGCTCATCATTGCAATTTGAGCTAATAAATTTGGGGACTGAAGTTGAACCTAGATATGTAAATTTGGGAAAGTGCTGTTCTCTGGGCGAGAGGAGTAAGTTCATTAATCTATTCAAACAGTACAAAGATGTGTTTTCTTGGACATATGAGGAGCTTAAAACATATGACACAAATATTATACAACATGTCATCCCAATTAAAGCTAGAGCCAAGCCTTACCAACAGTCTTTGAGGAAGATGCATCTAAAGCTGGAACCTTTAATTCAGAGTGAAGTGAAAAAATTATTGGATGCTAAAATTATATTTAAAGTCAGACATTCGGAATGGGTTTCGAATTTGGTGCCAGTAAGAAAAAAATCCATAGAAATCAGGCTCTGTGTATATTTTAGAAACCTCAATCATGCGTCACGTAAAGATAACTATCCAGTCGCACCCATGGAGCAAATATTGCAGATGGTTTCAGGTTCTGAATTATTTTCATTATTAGATGGATTCTCTCGCTATAATCAAGTATTAGTAGCTGAAGAGGACAGACTTAAAACCACATTCAGAACCAGGTGGGGAAATTTTGCTTATAGGAGAATGCCCTTTGGGCTCATAAATGATAGAGCTACTTTCTAGAGGGCCATGGATATAGCTTTCCGCGGTTTGATTGACCATAGTGTTGTGGTATATCTTGATGATGTCACAATATTTTCAAAAAAGAGAGAGGAACATGCATTCCATCTGAAACAAATTTTCGAGCGTTGTCGAAAATATGGTATTTCACTGAATCCTAAGAAATGCGTGTTTGCGGTAATAGAAGGAAAGCTACCGGGTCACGTTGTTTCTAAGAAAGGGATTTCCATAGACCTAGAAAGGATTAAAGCCATATAACATATCCCTTTACCCTATAACAAAAAAGGTATGCAATCATTCATGGGGACAATTAATTTTGTGCGAAGGTTTGTACCAGATTTTGCTCAAATTGTCAAACCTTTGCAGCAGATGGTTAAACAAACTGTACAATTTAAATGGAATGATGTGGAAAAGAATGCATTCAGTAAGATAAAAACATCTATTTCTCATGCACCATCACTCAAAAGTGCGAATTTTGAAAAATATTTTATTCTGTACACTTTTGCATCCGATGATTCATTGGCAGCAGTGCTTACGCAGGAGGATTGGGGAGATGAGTACCCCATATCATTTATGAGCACTGGTCTGTAGGGATCTGAATTGAATTATCCAGCTGTTGATAAACAAGCTTATGCATTTTTCAAAGCGGTAAAGCAATTCAGGCCATACATACTTAAGAACCGTACTAAGGTAATAGTTCCACACCCAGCTGTAAGATCTCTTTTTGTACAAAAGGAATTAGGAGAAAGAAGAGGCATCTGGGCAACATCCTTACAAGAATATGATCTGGAGTTCAAACCAACATCCATAGTAAAAGGGCAGGGATTGTGTAAAGTAATGGCCAAAGGTAAAGATAATGAAGAAAATAGTTGGGACAATGAAGCCGAGTTACAAATGGTGGATGTATGTCCTCTATTCATAGCTCCAGATTATTGGTATCGAGACCTAGTTCATTACCTTCAAGAAGGATATTTGCCGAAACAATGGATTTCCAAACAATGAAGAGCATTACATCTAAAATCAGCTTCATATTAGATAATTGATGGAGTATTATTAAGAAAGAATTATGATGGAGTCTTTCTCAGATGCTTAGAGAAAGAAGATGCAAAGAAGGTCACAACAGAATTACATGATAGGCCTACTGGAGGTATTTTTTCCGGAGATACAACAACCCATAATATTCTTAGAGCCAGGTATTATTGGCCTAAACTATTTAAGGACGCTCATGCTCATGTCAGAAAGTGTAATGTTTGTCAAAGAGGTGGTGGAAGACAAGCTAAAGTAGCAGGGATTTTGAAACCAGTGATGATAACATAACCATTCAAACAATGGGGAATTGATATCATTGGAGAGATAAACCACAATTCTTCCTTGTAGCACAAGTACATTTTGATGGCAACTGATTACTTCACTAGATGGGTTGAGGCCATTCCATTACGCAAAGTGAATGAAGATGCAGTCATGGATTTCTTACAAGATCACATTATGACCAAGTTTGGGGTTCCAATTTCCCTGGTTTTTGATAATGCTACTTACTTTTCTTCTATTAGATTAACTACATTTGCTAATGAAAGAGGAATTAAGTTGCATTATTCTACAAACTATTACCCACAAGGAAATGGTTTGGCAGAATCTACAAATAAGAATTTTATTAGAATTCTAAAGAAAACCGTGATAGAAAATCAGAGAATTTGGCACTTAGCATTACCTAATGCTCTTTGGGCTGATAGAGTCACACCCAAGAATTCCTTAGGTGTGTCACCATACTCTCTTGTTTATGGAAAATAAGCTATTCTTCCTCCCAACATTCTGTTACCATCTTCCATAATAGCTGAGGAATATAGAGGTACCGATAACGAAATCCTACATATTAGAATCTATAATCTTTTGAAGTCAGAAGAGTCTAGGTCCAAATCCAAAGAACGATTTAAGCATCAACAGGAAGTAGTGAAACGTTGGTTTGATAAGCATACATCTGGAAACAAAGAATTCGAAGTAGGAGATCTGGTTCTTAAGTGGGATCATCCGCACGATGAAAAGGGAAAGCACACTAAGTTTCAACAGTTATGGGTAGTCCCTTTTCAAATTGCAGCCAAGTTTTTCCCCTCAACTTACAAGTTGCAATATTTACAAGGGTGGGAAGAGAACTTACTAGTTAATGGTTTAGTTCTCAAACCTTATTTTTCTTGATTTTTATTTCTTGGTTATCTTGTACATAAATAAATTGGTTTGTTTTAATTTTGATTTATTTAATTTTGTTTGTTTTTAGTTAGATTTTGATTGATTTTAATAAAGAAGCACAACTTTTGGTTGCATGGAGTTCATCAGAATTTTGGATTAACTAAAACATTTGATTATAAGACTGTGTACTATTGATTTATTTGAAATAAATTCTTCTAGTTTAGCAGTTTTCCTAAATGGCTATGAACACATTGAAGTCCTACTTAATCCTTGTAAAATAACTCAGGATCAAAAGGTCTGGAATACTATTTCGAGGCTCCATCCATCTCACATTAAAAATGTCTTAGGGGGTGACAGCAAAAGACCCATGGAGAGGAAGCATGGTAAACATTATATTATATTTAAATGATCCCATGCTAGGAATTGAAAGCCAAACGACAAATAAAAGTCAAAATATCCTAAGAAAATAAATATGTATCAAAACAAAGTACTGAACCATATTAGTACAAGATTGCCAAAGTTCTTCTCCGTCCATGAGCTGAAAATTAAATACATCTATCACACAAAAGGACACTATGGATAGAGGAGTCCGAATTAAAAAATTTCAGAAAGAAGGCAAAAAGGAGGACTCAAAAGAAAGGACAAAAGTACAAAAGCACAAAAGTGAAAAATGGCATGGGAATGAGGAACACATGAATATTTTTGTTTACCATATGTTACAATCCTATGGTGTCCAAGCTGGGAACTACCCAAAGACAGAGGTAAAAAATGAAATTCATATCACTAACCTCAAAAGAGTTATCTATACTTTGAAATCTTGGTTTCCATTTTCCCTAAATTGGATTATCATCAATGATTAAAAGTACATACATTTGCCATTTGGGAAATCCAGACATCTAGAAGAATGCAACATGTTGGTATTATCAAAATAGTCTGTTGCTCAAAGAATAAATTGTTGTGAGCTCTATGTTCACGAGGTAGCCACCAATTGTTGCAGCTGCAACTATTTCCCAAATTTCTAAAAAATTTTGGACCCTCCTTTTGATTTTGTCTAGCTTAGGTTTGTTGATTTCTTTTGACCTTTGGGAAGTCGGATGATTGGTTGACTATTTTTTCCGCTGTTTCAGAGGTTAAACGAGCTAGTATTATCGTTGCCTAGACGAAAATATTTTGAACGCTTAACGTTTTTGATTTTTTGATGATTTTATTTATCGCTGTCGAAAGTCGGTTGAAGAATAAATCAGGGCATTAGTCATCTATGCCACTGATGTTTTGAAAGGGAAATGACGAACATCTCGATGGACAGTTCTTATTCTCGCTGATCCATGGCCTTTATCACCTTGTGGTTTTATTGTTTAAACCTTTGACTGTCGATAATTTGATTTCGCTTTATCGCTATCAAAACGATTATTCACAGTGGTCGGATGTGTAGTCCTCTATGAAGCTGACGTTTTGGAGGTCTTGTCCTTTATGTCACCGACACTACGGAGATGTTGAGTTTTGGAGTTTCGGCCTTTAGCCTTAAGAGCCTCCGATCGCCGACGGGCTTTAATTTTGTCACGGAACCATAGTAGTTTGTTGTCCACCGTTGCGGCTGTTGATTAGACTATCTTCTCAATGTTTAGTGTTTTCAACTGTTGATGCATTAGTGGTTAGTGGTTCTGATCTATGATGCATAATCGTCGCGACGTTAGTGCTCAGAATCCCTGACACTACAACAACATTTAGCTTTGAAGCCCCGACACTGCGAAGATGTTGAGGTGTGAATCGCCGACCCGTAGCATGTAGAGGTTCTAATTGCCGATGGTTTTATGATTCACGGGACCCGCAGTTAGTTTGTCACCCACCGTTACGACTATCTAGTGAACTATCCGCTCGATGTTTAGAGGTTTTGCTCGTCGATAGGGTTTTTTCCCACCATTTCTTTTACCAAGGGTTATATATGGAAGTGGAGAATTTTTTATTATTATCTTTGATTGAAAATCGTGTCTACTCTAGTCCTCGTTGATTGAGCTGTACTACCATTTCTCAGTTGTCTATATTTCATTCGATTAGCGTGTTGCCGTGGAGGTTTCAGGTCATCCCACCAATTGCACAATGTTTTGCCAGGTACGAAAACCACTGTTTCCTTTTTCTTGATTTTTATTGGTCATTTTGAGAACCATAGTCTTCCCTGGTTAGGTTTTCTCGTAGATTATACCGTGGTCCATTAGAAAAATATTTATCCTCACAGTATGCTTATTAGCTAGATTGACAGTTTTCTTTGGCGATGGGGTTTTTTTGAGCCTGCGTTTTTCACCGTTATAGTTGTTTTATCCCTGTATGAAAGATTAGGTGGTCGGTGCAGACAAGATTTACACTGTCTGCACCACCTATTTTGGGGTTGTTTATGGCCGTCCAGGGGGGGTTTCAATTTTCATATACGCTTACCCTATTTTCATGGGATTATGGAGGTTCTGATTTTGATCGAGTTGGGGATTTCCGTGATGAGAACACAGTATAGGGTCTCACATTTTAGGATTAGCCTTATTGATATCACGGTCAATGTTTTATTGAGGAGTTATATTATTTTGAATGAATTCTAAATTAAATGATGATTTTTCTATCAGGGTTGTGTTTTTAGTTACAGAGGGTGGAATTAGAGGATTTTAGGACACAACTTGCAGGAGTTTCTTTTTCCTTGTCATTTTATTTTATGCATTAATACTCTGTATAGTTTATTTTTAAGAATGCATATGGAAGAGGTAAATAGGTTGATACAATTTTTCTTCATTAATAAAACACTTACTAAAAGCTCAAATGGTCTTAGAACATACTGTGTTTATGATAGGGTGACTGTTGCAGAGGAGATATGTCTAAAAGACAAAAGAAGAAGGATCCAGTTATGGAAGGAGAACCAGAGGTTGAAATCATCACCAAGGTTGAATACAGATATGAAGATACCAAAGCTACCACCAAGGTAGAGCTTGATTATAAATGGGGTGAAATATACAGGATGATTGTAAATCAGAATGTGCCTGATGCAGGATTTGAAGAGTTGACTATTTATGCAAATATCAAGAAATCAACTCTTATGAAGGTAGCCACAAGACCTGAGTTGTTCCCATGCTCAGAAGTGATCGGCTGGATTCTACCTAGGGCAGATGTGACTATGATGATCCTTGAAAATACTGCTAAACAAGGATATGCTGCATATAGCCCTACGTATGTCTCCATGGCATATCACCTACCTCCTGCTCATATTTACCTAACATAAAGCTGGTTGAAAGAGACAGATTTGGACTTGGTAGAAATAGTAAAAAGAATTATGATACCAGGGAAGAACTTTTGAACTAGGCCATCAGGAGAATATGATACATCCACTCTCTAGACCCCTTATATATTTATAGCATTGATGCTGAATAGAATCTTTGGGAGAGCTCACAGAAAAAACTTCAAATTGGGATGGATACCAATTATTTTCTATGTGGCCACTCAAGGAACCATATTCAATTGGTCAAACATAGTGTCCAATAGCCTCTCAGCATGCATATCTTCAACTTTGGGAGGGGTATCATAGAAGAAGTTAGAGCTCTACATGAGCTCTATCCTAGTTGAGTGTATACTATATACCCAATCTTTTCTAGCCTTGAGGTGTAATTGGGAGAGGGACATGACCCCAGTATACACTGCATATAAATTATTTTGGGCACACAAATACCATGGCTACTACAGAGAAATATGTGAACACTTCATCATGCCGTTGTACACTCTAATTTTCCTAACCGAATGCAATTGCATGTTCGAAGAGGCGTTCAAGGCCATTGAGGAATATGGATACTACTATTTAACTGAGGAAGGTATGTATATCAGAATGTATGGGGGTTCCAGAGCACCTTCTCTACTCCCTAAATATGCCACTGATTATGTACTGCATAAAGAGGCAGTTAGGCAGGTATATCTTGATGGTGTGGGGAGTTTTTTGTTCGAGCATAAAAAGGCAGCATTTCCTTCCATACCTTTCTGGCTAGGGAGTTATAAGTTTTCAAAAGTAAAATAGATTGCAGAATTTGTGCAGGAGCTGGAGCAGTTCCATTTTGGTGAGATGAACTTTCACAGGAATGACTCCCAGAATAAGGTAGCAGAACACTGCAAAGAGGCACAGATTCATTTTGAGTATACTAACTTTTGGGACAAGGACAAAGAAACCTTTAGGAGTGCAAAGAATATGGCTGCCTTAAAGAAGAGATTTAAATAGAAAATCACTACTGTGGGAGAAAAAGGAAAAAATGTATAGAAGACTAAGACAGCTGAAGAACAAGAGGCCAGAAAGAGAGAAGAAGATGATAGAAGGATAGCACAAGAGGCATAAATCTGGCTAAAGAATGAAGAAGAAGAAAGAAAGAGAGCTACAGAGGAAGCAACAAAGAAGGAAGAGGAGGATAGAAAGAGAAGTGAAGAAGCAAAAATAAAGAAAAGACAAGATGAAAGTGAGGGTTTGAGATTAACAGGATCTAAAAAATATCACCAGAACACTGAGCGGATGGATACACCAGGGGGACATGATCATACAGATCAAGGGCCTGGACAAGATAATGTTGATCCCCAGGAGCCTGCTGCAACTTATGGCATCACTCAAGGGCAAGCTGTGTCTTCTGGAATGAATTTGATACCTTTCATGTAGAAATAAGGGGAAGAGGTCCTTGATTTCAACACCATTTTCTATGACAAGGAAAAGAAAAGGATTGTTAAAAGGACCTAGAAAAAGGTTGAAACAAGAGGACAATCAAGAAAAATGATAACTGACAAGACTTTGGTGTATGGGATAGATGCAGATCCAAGATTGATAGCAAGAGCTAGGGTGGCATTAACCCAAGCTACTGAAGATAATGTAGATAGGATGATGACGGATCTTGAGCAATCCAAAAGGAATGCAGCTCAATTAAAAGAAACACTGAAAAAAGAGAGAGATGAAGGTCATAAGTTGAAGAGGAAATTTGAGGACATGCAGAATGAAGTAAGGAATTCAAAGATAGAAATCCAGACTCTACAAGCCAATAAGGATGCTTTAGAAGTTTTTGTAGAGAAAACAGAAAAAGATGCTCAGAAGATCTTAGCATAATTACAAAGGCTACAAATAGAGCATCAAGTGTTGAAAAGTGAGAAAACTGACCTTCAGGTGTCTTACGAAACTCTATGTGCAGAGAGGGTCCAGTTGCAAAACAAGGTAATTGAGTTAGAATCAGAGAAGGATGCCACTGAAGAAAGAGAGAAATAGTATCAAATGTAGGTAGTAGTTTTGGAAGGACAGAATGCTTCATTGACAACATCACTGAAAGATGCTATGGAACAAGAGACAGATGTCCAACCTTTGAAGGAACATGTTATAACCAAAGAAAGAAGATCCACCAACTACAAATGCGCATTAAGGAAGAAAGGTGTAAGATTTTGCAAATAGATAGCAGACTGGAAAAAATTTTCGATACTACATCTTATTTTTTGGATAGATCTCAGGAGATTCTGACAGGAAGAATAGTGTGGACAGAAACGAATGAGGAACCTCCTGCAGAGCTACCAGTTAAATATCGACAAAGTTTAAAGAAGGATTATGATTTATTGGATTTTGCAATCAATATTGCGAAAGAATTCAAGAAAACTGTAAAGAAAACAAAGGGATTATGTGCTGAATACTACAGAAGAGTGCTGGTCACATACAATAGATGCCAGGTTTTGCAGAAAAAAGGTTGGATGCTATACCAGAACATGAGTTGTTCATAGAACATCTACAGAACAAGTATCACGAAGCCGAGCAGGAGATCCAACAAGTCAAGGATCTAGATGAACAGATTCTAAAGAATGCAGTGGCTCATGCAGCAGTAAGTATCCACTTACTAGAAGATCATCTGTACCTGAGTTTGGCGAGAGTAGAAGTAATTAAGAATCAGGCTGCTAAGTATGAGATAAATATCTGTTTTCTTGAACCCTCTGATTTTGAAGGAATAGCAAAAGAGTCCCAAGCATGGAAAAAGTTAATAAATGACCAAGCGGGCCCCGCTTCATAAAGTGTTCTATAAAATTTTGATTTAAAATGTAATATATTGTATAAATTATGAGCACTTACTACAAGACAAAATTTTGGGATTGAGAGGTTGGGGAAGCCCAAAATTCATTAAGGAGCAGCCCAAATATTTTGGTTTTTTGTATAAATATAGGAGAGGTTTGATGTAGAAGGGAATTCTTTCCCAAGCTATTTTTGAGAGTATATTGTAAGAAGAACTACTTCCTTTTACAATAAAGAATTACAAGTTTCCTTGGAGAAAGTTTAGTGGAATGTTTCAAATGCTTTGCTATGGATCAGGTGAATGTGAACTATTTTATTTTCAGCTTATTTCCATTAACTGTGAGATCATTCTAACTCATTGCATTTCTATTATGTTATGAATGTCTTATAGTTTATTCTGTCAAATTTCCACTGTGAGTAATGAAGGTTGTCATAAACAATAAACTATCTTGTTGCTCATATTTTTATTAATGTTCATGTGCTCTGAAATAAGTAACAACTATATGTAATTTTTCTTAATACATGCACATAAATACATTACTCATTGATAACTGATAATTTTTGCTCCCTAGGGATAGGTTAGTTATTTATAGTTATTTTCTGGTTGTTTGTGATTTAGATTAGAGAGAGGTAAGACGAGAGGTAAGAAATTGTGCATCACATTGTGACACTCCTCGTTATCTCTATCAATTTGCATTTTTAGATAGACACTTGCACATCATAACTTAAACACAAAAACTAAAAATATACTTGGTGGACCAGGCCATAACCGGTAAAACCTTTTAATTTGTTACTTGACCTATGGTAGCCGGATCGTAAACCGGATGAATTCCCCATACCATAAAGTAATGGGTTAGTTGGGAACGTTTATTGGGGAGAATCCCTAACTGTTGGTACCTACGATTTTCCAGGCCTCAACATGTGTATAATTTCATGGTTAAGCTGCTAAGTTAAAATATAAGTCGTGCACTATTTTTCAAGTATAAGGAATCGACTGCATCACATAGTTGCACCAGTTGTTAAGGTTTAAGGACAAGGTCATGTTGTGTGAGTGATCTTGGCACTTGGCTATGCCCCTGTTGTAGAGTGAAAGAATCCATCCCATTTTCTTTTTCAAGCGCCTTGTGTTGGATTCATTTACCCAACATACACACTTATTTGGTCAATTTTTGCCTATTTACCCACTATCCTAAGTTTATTGACTTACTTGGCATCATATGAGCACATTATGACATAGAATGAGCACACCCATGCCTTCCTTCAATCAAGGAGGCCAACTAAGACTTCTCTTTCAATCAAGGAGGCTAACTAGGCTTCCTCCTTAAATCAGGGAGGCTAATTGGGCTTCCTCATTCAATCAGGGAGCATTTCTGGGGTGAATTGAGTGTCATAAGTGCACCTAATAGCTATATGATTGTTGTTTCACCTAAAAATCAGTTAAGATGAGTTGTAAATGTGCCTCCATCATGTAATTGTCTATTTTGGGATGATTGGGATGAACTGGAGTGAATGAATGCGCCCCCAACCAGTTCGAATGACTAGCACCACTTCAGTTAACTCCATTAGAGTTACTTGGAGTTAGTGATGCGCTACCACATACTATTTGGCATGCAGTGACATGTGTCTGAGTTACTTTCAGTAAGACTCGATCATATATTGCACTCCGATTCAGTTAGGACTTAGTGTCAGAGTTAGTTATGGCTAGATTAGTGGTTAACTAAGTGTGTCTAGTGTTACTGACATTTAGTTAAGCTACACCCATCCATGCAATTCGAATTAAATTGGCATTCATGCATTCTACATGACATTGTATTGTATTATTCATTCTTTTATTGATAATACAGAATTGCAACCTCTTATTGCAGTACCGTTGCATTATTTCATGTGTAATTTGTCAATTGAATCACTTGTGAGTTTATACTTTGTCCCAATATTTCTTTGAAATAATTAATATGGTATCAGAGCCACAATGGGACGAAGTTCTATTCTTCAAAAACATAATTTTTGACGGATCTTTCATGCAAAATTGAACAAAAGCTCAAATTCTAGCACTGCACTAGAAGCAGAAGGTTTACCACTTAATACCCTAAGTTAAGGAATTGTTGATCAAGATTGCTTGATCAATTATGCTTGGTGTGATGAAAAACTGAAATGTGCAATATGTTCAACCTTACGGTGACTTTATTATGTTGATTGCAGGTTTTTACAGTTTCTTTGCATTCGCTACAGTAGCTCCATGGCTCATTCTCTGGATCTTCTCACCTCTTTAAATTACCACCAATGGAAGGAGAATATGGAGATCCAAATCCATTCAAGAGGGCTCTACCAGTTCACAATGAACACAGAATTAGAGCCTAATGCTGTTGCAGAGAAGATAAAATACTGGAATAAACTGGATGAGGCCTATGGATTCCTATGTTTTTCCATTTCCAAAGATCTTCTTTTCCAGATCTCGGGATTGAAGACTCCAAAGGATATTTGGGATCATCTTGCTACCTTGTTTGATAAACAAGATGATCTTTGGATCTATCAGCTTGAGAACGAGTTGATATCCCTGAATCCAACTAGCTTCGAATCCATGGATGAATTTTTCACAAAATTCAAACATTTGGTGCTCCAACTAAACCAGTGCAGGGTGGAGAAGGAATATGACTAGCTCATCCTAGCTATCCTCTCCAAATTGGGTCCAGACTATTTCGTCTTTATTTCATCATTCCACATGGGGAAGCTAACAACCCAAAACTAGAAAATTCCTTCTCTTGATGCCTTCATCAAAACCCTTACAAATGAGCATGATAAGCTTGTTTAGATGGGGATCCTCAGATCCTCAAAATATCAAGATTTGTTTGCTTCAAGGACAAAAGATTCAAAGGGAAAAGGGAAGAAAAAGAATTCAAAGGCTAAATTGGATGCTCCAAATCCTAAAGAAAAGAACCAGCAAGAAGAGCCTTCCAGATCAAAGAAACATAAGAACAAAGGACTTCAAGGCAAGGAGAAAGTCAAGTGTCCCTACTGGGGGAAGGGATTCCACCCTGACCATGCCTGCATGAAGAGGAAACTTGATGAGATGACTTCTCTCCTCAAGAGAAAAAATATGAATCTCCCTGAGAACCTTCGAAGGAGAGATAATCAAGATTGGGATACCCAGCAAGAAAGAGGTCATGCTCTCATGGAAAGCATCTCGAATCCCACAGCTCTGCTCATAGACTCTGGAGATTTTAATCACATGATGGAAAGCACCTCGAATCCCACAGCTCTGCTCATAGACTCTGGAGATTTTAATCACATGATGGAAAGCATAGATTCTTTTTTCCTCCCTGGACACCGACAAGAGAATTCCCATCCACATGGGAGATGATTCCACCATCATTTTGAAAGGGCAAGGTACAGTAAATATTAAACATGGCACTTTTTCAATGTTCTATATGTACCCTGCTTGGCCTCCAACCTCCTAAGTGTATATTAAATGACTCATCATCTGGAGTTCCCAAGAGAGTAGCCTTCAACCCCAATGATGTAGAAATCAATTAGATTGCATCTTGGAAACTTGCTGCAAAAGGTCTTGCAACCTATAATGCAAAAGCCTATGAGTTTTCCCATTTTTTGGCGGATGCAAAGTGCATCGCTCTTCCGACTCATGGAAATGAGGTTAGTAGAATATGGAATGAGAGATTTGGTCATTTAAATTTTAAGTACTTACAACAAATTTAGAAAAATTCCATGGTTGAGGGCCTCCTGGGAATCAACTTTACCAAAGGAATTTGCAAGGGTTGTGTTGTGGGAAAACAACTTGAGCATACGTTTAATCGAGGGAAGGCTCGTAGAACATCAAGTATCTTAGGGCTATTACATTATGATATTAGAATACCAATGCCAATCACATCCATGAATGGATCTCAGTATGCACTCACCCTCATATATTATTTTCTAGATACCCCTGCGTGTTTTTCATTAAGAAAAAATCTGAAGTTTTAGAGAAATTCATTGAATTGAAAGAACTGGTTGAGAATGCCTCTAGGAAACAGATCAAATCCCTGAGATATGATAATGGTAGGGACTATATCAGTTATTATTTTCTGAATATATGTTCCAATAGTGGGATCAATATGACTATGGAAATTGAACCCAGGTGTTAGAACAATTACACTCACAAAAATTGCCAATTACACATGCAAATTACACACAAAGGAGACTGAATATGGAGCAGAACACTAATCTGTATTGAATAAGTGTACAATAGACAACCTTGTGAAGTCATAGGATTCCACAATAAATAATTACATGAGATATTCGAATGCATTGGGATGCCATTCGAATTAGTCAAAAGCAGGCTTACTAAATCTAGTCAAATCCCCCATAGGTGCATAAAGCAGTTTCCAAATCTGCCTAGGAGCTCAGGAATTGGAAAAATCAATTAGGCAAGATAATAGGTGATGGAAGGAAAAATCATGCATTCTTTTATTAGGATAAAAGAGAGGAGGATGATGAGGGCAAAAAACAAGTCAACTTCACCTAGTCATACTTTCCCAATTGCCTTAAAACTCAGTAAAAGTAGCAATAAAGCAGAAAAAGTAGATATGTGCTAGGGAGGTTCAGGAATAAATCTGAATTGATTCCAAGAGGTTTCCCAAGCACTCCGTGACTCATTTTTAGCAAGTTTGACCATCTAGGACATGTGGAGGACAACTTGCATAGAGTGGAATATGGAAACTAGGCAAATAAGACAAAAATGGATTAATTAATGTCTAAGGTAGCTAACTATGGGTTGATTATTCTAACACCCCCCCTTAAGCCTGAATTATGAGTAAAATATCAGAAAATTATAGGGCCTAGCAACAAGGCTTAGTCACTTTTACATACTGCATGCCCATTTAAACAAGGAAAGAGGCAAAAACCCAGTGGGAAAAATCCTCCCTTAAACATGGACAGTAAAACAAAATTTGAAAATCTTGTCATCAATCATGATTCACAGCATGATCAGAAATCCCCAGTAGTGATTTGAGATTGCTGAAAGTCTTCTCACAAAAAACTTTGGTGAAGATGTTTGCTACTTGTTCTGAAGATGAACAAAAGAGTAGGTGAATGGTGCCATCATGCACAAGATGTCTGATGTAGTGCATATGGATCTCAATGTGTTTGGTTCTCTGTCTCTGAATTGGATCATTGTAGATTCAAATGGTACTTTGATTATCACAATAGATAGTAGTTGAGTATTTTGATTCTAAGCCACACTCACCAAGTAACCCCTGCAACCATAAACATTGAGTTGCTACATTTACAACTCCTCTATACTCTGCTTCTGTAGATGAGAGTGCAATGGCACTCTGTTTCTTGCTTGACCAGCTGATTTGTCCTTAGGCAAGCATGAACACATATATTGATGTTGAATTTCGATCTGTGTTGTCACTTGCCCAATCACTGTTAGTAAACCCAATCAAATCAAGATCAGATTTAGCTTTGTAGAAGATCCCATGAGTCCTTGTTCCCTAAACAAAGTTAAGGATCCTTTTGGCTGCTCTCCAATGTATCTCATGAGGCTTATCCATGTATCTTGAAGCCACACTTACTGCATAAGAAATATCAGGTTGAGTATGTGTAAGGTACAACAAACACCCAATCTGATGCCTATATAGTGTATTATTTACCATAGGAGAAGAACCTGCTTCTTCAAGCTTAACTCCTGAAAGGAAGGGAGTCTTGCTTGGCTTGCAATATTTCATGTTGAACTTGTTTAGAAAATCCAAAGCATACTTGGATGGATGTACTTTTATTCCATGTTTGGTTTGATCAATCTCGAGACCCAAGAATTGGCTCAATAACCCCAAATCAGTCATAGAAAATGCATGGTTCATTGCATCCTTCAAGGAGGTAATTTCATCCTTTGAGCTTCCTGTAATGAGAAGGTCATCCACATACAAGAAAATAATCATCAAATAAACATGAATTAGCTTCAAATAAAAATTAGTATCAGACTTGCATCGAACAAAACTCAATGATAGCAGAAAGACATCAATCTTGGCATACAAAGCCCTGGGGGCTTGCTTAAGCCCATACAATGATTTCTTTAGCCTGCACACAAGAGATGGATTAGTAACAAATCCTTGAGGCTGCTGCATGTAAATTTCTTTAGTAATATCTCCATTCAAGAAAGCACACTTCACATCCATGTGATGTACCTTCCACTGCTTCGAAGTTGCAATGGCTAAGGCTAGCCTGATGGAGTCCATCTTTGCCACTGGTGCAAAGGTCTCATTGTAGTCTATACCATGTACCTATGAGTAGCCATTGGATACAAATATTGCCTTATATTTCAAAAGTGAACCATCAGCAGAAAACTTAGTTTTGAAAGCCCACTTACATTGAACTAGCTTCCTCCCTTGGGGAAGATCAACCAACTCCCAAGTGTTGTTCTTCTGGAGTGAGCTGAATTCTTCTTTCATGGCTGTTTGCCATCTTGGATCATGTGCTGCATATTCATATGTCTATGGGTCTGATTCAACCATCAGATAGCATTTCTCTGCAAACAAAGGGTCTTTCATACACAGGGCACTCTCAAACCGAGATCTAGTCCTCCTAGAATCACTAGGATTTCCAGCTAGTACCCCAGCTGCATGAATGGTATTTTCTGCCCATTTTGGTCTTGTAGGACTGTTAGGATATGCAATTAAATCATCATTATCATACATATCAGAATCAACAAACTCATTTATCTCTTCACTTACATTCAGTGGTTCTGGTGGTTAAGAAGAGTCTCCAACTTCAACTGTCGCTAAAGGTTCTTCTTGGAACTGAACACTCCTTTCAATGAAGGATTTGTTTGTGCTCAAATTGATCAGCTTGTACCCTTTTTAATCTTCAGAGTACCAAACAAATAGACACTCTTGTCTTTGTGGCTGCAAATCCTTCCTCTTTTCTGTTGGAATTCTAGCCCAAGCCCTTGAGCCAAAAATCTTGAAATGGGTCACATCTGGCTTGTGCCCACTCCATGCTTCAAAAGGAGTCATAACATCAAGCTGTTTATGAGGCACCCTATTCTGGATATAGGCTGCATAGTTTATAGCTTTGGCCCAAAACTTTGGTGGCAAATTCTTAGCCTTCATCATGCAGGTTTCCATCTCTTTCAGTGATCTGTTCTTCCTCTCAGCAACACCATTTTGATGTGGTGTGTAAGGGATAGAATGCTGCATCTAAACACCTGCATCTGAATAATATTGAATGAACTTAGACTTGACATACTCACCACCATTGTCAGATCTGAGGACCTTGAGTTTCCTCCTAGACTGGTTTTCAACCAAAGCCTTAAAGACTTTGAAAGCCCAAAAACTTCAGACTTATGCTTCAAGAAGTAAACCCAGCAGTACCTGGAAAAGTCATCTATGAATGTCAATGCATATTTGGCCCAACTCATTGACATATGAGGAAATGGGCTGGCAACATCATTGTGGATCAACTCAAGAGGTGCAAAGGTTCTCTCATGACTAGCTTTCTCAAATTTATGCTCTGGATGTTTTCCTAAGATGCAACCTTGACAGACTCCTTTGGAAAACTTAATCTTTGGTAACCCTTTGACCATTTCTTTTTCACTAAGATCAGAAAGATACTTATAGTTAATATGGCCAAATCTTTCATGCCAAATCTTGCTTGCCTCATTAGCATGAATCAGAAGAGCAGAGGGGTTTGAGTAGGGTAGGAAATGTCAGAACATGTATACCTTTGAAGTGTGATTTGCAACTCCTTTTGCAATGAATTTACCACTTGAGATCTCTGTGATCTCAACTTCATCAGGGGAGAATATGACCTTCTTTGGAGACCTTGTGTGGGTCATCTGATACACTGATAAGAGGTTAGAGGCAAGACATGGAACATACAATACATTGCTGAACTTACCATGGTCAAGATCAATCCTCCCTTTGCCCAAACTTTCAGTGAGAGAGCCATCTCCCAGTACTATTGGTGGACCTTTCGACATGTCAAGTGAGGTGAATGCCTCCTTGGTCAAAACCATATGTCTTGAAGGTCCAGAATCAATGATGAAACTAGGTGAGCTTGATGTGCCAGCAACCAATGCATGAACTCTCTCTCTGTCTTCTGAATTTGATCCTCCTTCCCTCTTCTTTGAGCTATTAGGAAGGGAGATGCCATTCTTCTCTAGGAGTTGGGTTAGAATGTCAATTTTCTTCTTCATGTAGGAGATTTCAGGATGATTTCCCTTACTGCAGTATGTGCACTTGCTCATTTCTCCTTTGTTCTTCTTCTTCTGGGGGTTCTTTTTGGAACCTTGGGGCTCCTATGGAGACTTGTTCTTGTCTCTCTTTTGCTCAGGTGGCTTGTTATCTTTTTTCTTGCCTTTTTAATCCACCCTCGAATCTCCAACAACTAGATCTTGGTCTTTGGAAGGTTTGATGGTGCCCATCATTACCAGTTTATCTTATTCTTGTGTGAGAGATTCCATGAACTCTGCAAGTTTAGGAATCTTCCAGGCTGGAGCTGTCAACTTGGTGGCATGGAAGGTAAAAAAAAACACTGAATAGTCAGGGCCAAGCTTTGAGAGTATGGCCAAAACTAGTTTCTCCTCCTTCTTTTCAATTCCACACTGTTTTAGCTGCAAAACAAGGGCTTTAAACTTGGAAAAGTAGAGTTGCAGGGATTCGAAGCTACTGGGACTCAAGGAGATCAATTCATTCTTGATTTGATGTCCTCTCATCTCATTTTTTTTACCAAAAATCTCAAAAAGCTTCTCCCATACTTCATTTTGTGATGTCAATCCATCAAGATGGAAAAGGAGGTCTCTGGATATGCTCAGACACAGGAGACCATAGGCCTCATCCCTCATGTTGTGCCATTTAATTTTCTCTGCAGCTGCATTGGGCTCTAATTCTATTGCCATAGTCACTCTGTAGAGGCCTTTCACTCTCAATAGTATCTCCATCTCTACTTTCCATTCAAAGAAATTAAATGGAGTCAAGATGATCTTCTAAGATTGATCCATAGCTCAGAAATTGTCCCTTCAGTCAGCAGAATGCTTCCAGTCAATGATGTTGAACCTGTAATAACAATATGGAAGGAGAGAAATCAATCTACATATGCATTGATACCATGTGGAAATTGAACCCAGGTGTTAGAACAATTACACTCACAAAAATTGTCTATTACACATGCAAATTACACACAAAGGAGACTGAATATGGAGCAGAACACTAATCTGTATTGAATAAGTGTACAATAGACAACCTTGTGAAGCCATAGGCTCACACAATAAATAATTACATGATAGATTCAAATTCATTGGGATGCCATTCGAATTAGTCAAAAGCAGGCTTACTAAACCTAGTCAAATCCCCCATAGGTGCATAAAGCAATTTCCAAATCTGCCTAGGAGCTCATGAATTGCAAAAATAAATTAAAGCTAATAGGTGATGGAAGGACAACTCATACATGCTTTTATTAGGAGAAAAGAGAGGAGGATGATGAGGGCAAAAACCAAGTCAACTTCACCTAGTCATACTTTCCCAATCGCCTTAAAACTCAATAAAAGCAGCAATAAAGCAGAAAAAGTAGATATGCACTAGGGAGGTTCAGGAATAAAGAAAAATTGATTCCAAGAGGTTTCCCAAGTGCTCCATGACTCAGTTTTAGCAAGTTTAACCATCTAGGACATGTGGAGGATAACTTGCATAGAGTGGAATATGGAAACTAGGCAAATAAGACAAAAATGGATTAATTAATGTCTAAGGTAGCTAAATATGGGTTGATTATTCTAACAATGACCACATGCATGCTCGAAGCAAAAGGATTGGCTGCAAATTTGTGGGCTGAGGCCATGGATGTTGCTGAAAAAATTTAGAATAGAGTACCTCACTCCTTCATGAAAGGTAAGACACGTTTCGAAGCCTATTTTGGACACAAGCTGGATGTGTCAAATTTCAGGGTGTTTGGGTCCACTGCATGGGCCCAGATTCCATTTGACAAGAGGAAATATTTTCAACTGCAAAGTGTTGAATGTTTGTTTATTGGATATCCGAGAAAATATAAAGGATTAGAGCTTCTGAATATTAGAACAAAACAAATTTTCACCGAAATAAGTGTTCAGTTTGATGAGCCTCTCCAAGAGGTAGAGCTAGTTGAAGAAAATTCTGCTGATTTTCTTGCCTGTTCTGCTGACAATTTGGGTGATAAAAGTGTGAGTGATGAATCTGATTTTGTAGAAATGATATATGATATCAGTGAGAAATAAATATAATATTCAGAATCATATTCTTAAGTGCAACAAATCTCCCAACTTGGGCCAAGAAGAAACTTTCTTCCCCCGGGGAAAACATTGGAAATCCTGTTGATCCAAGAAGAACCCGGTCTGAATTTCAAAGAATAGGTACAATGATCTCTTGCCATGATTATTTACTATCCAATACCTGTTATTTAATGATAGCGTCAAATCCTAACACTTAATACCATGCTTGGAAGGATCTGAGATGGCAATTTGCCATGGACGAAGAGTTTAATTCTCTTCGGAAAAATGCTACTTGGGGGCTAGTTTCCCTTCCACCTGGGAGGAAATTAGTTCAATTCAAGTGGGTGTTTTAGAAAAATGTTTCTGCTGATAGCATAGCATGAAATTATAAGGAAATTATGGTTGCAAAATGTTTCTCCTAGTTCCATGGAGTGGACTATCATGAGAGCTTTGCACCAGTGGCAAAGATGGACTCCATCCACCTAGTTTTGGCCACTGCAGCATCCAAGCACTGGGAAGTGAATAATATGGATGTAAAGAGTGAATTTATACATGGATATATTCATGAGAATATATACATGAAGCATCCCAAGGGATACATTTTAGATCCTTCTTTGGTTTGCAAATTGCAGAAGTCATTATACAGGTAGAAACAGACCCCAAGATCATGGTATGCCAAGATGGATGCCCTTTCTGCTTTCACAAAACTTCCAAAGGTGTAAGTCTGATGCAAATGTGTATCTGAAATAGTATGATGGTCATTTACTTATAATTTTTTATATTTTTATGATCTCTTGATTATTGGTAGCACACTTGCTTCCATTTCATTCATAAAAACTACCCTTTATGATGCATTTGAGATGAGCGATTTGGGCCTGCTGAAACCATTTTTAGGGCTCGAAATTGCACAAAATTTTGATGGGATAATGGTAACTCAGTATAAATACATTTCAGACTTGTTAGTGAAGTTTAAAATGGATGAATGTAAGGCTGCAAAATTCCATTTCCTGTCAAGGATCAACCTTGAAGAGGTAAAAAACACTCCACCCATGGATTGCACTATCTATTGCCAGTTGATTGGTAGCTTGATTTAATTGACTCATTCATGGCCTGATATTTGTTATGCTATATCAAGATACATCTATAAGCCTCATAACCTGCATTGGAACGAATCCAAGAGGATCCTTCAGTACATTCAGGGCACAAGATCCTACGACATTCACTATGCTGCAGATTCAGAGCTAGAGTTGGTTGGATACATAGATTCAGATTGGGAAGGGGATTCTACTGATTGGAAGTCCACTTACAGGTATGTATTTATGTTTGGTGGTGGCTCCATTTTCTATTCCAGCAAAAATCAGGCTGCCATTGCATTGTCTTCACCAGAGGCCGAGTACAGGGGAGCAGCGAATGCTTGCATCCAAACTGTTTGGTTGCAAGGAATTATTTTAGAGTTTGATATTGGTATTACTTTGTACATAGTCATATTTTGTGACAATAAAAGTAATATTAAGATATCCACAGATCTAGTTACCAGGAATAGTGTTGGAGTAGGGTCCCACAGCTACAAGAAAAGCTGCTACATCGGGACAGGGAAGTCAAAGAAGAACAGTACCCGAGCGACCGAGAAGAGAGAGCTCAACCACTGCACTTAAGGCAGTGACAAAGACAGGAGGGCTCAGCTACCCTCATAAAGCAAAATGAGCAATGGGCCGAGGCATTGAAGACGAAGGACAGAAGCGGAGTGACCGAGGAAGCGATGCCCATACCCACAATCAACGCCGGGAAGCGTGGAAGACTGCAGAAAGCTGTGGTGTGATGGAAAGAGACAGTTCAAGTAGAGATAGGCCAACTTTCACAGTTAGGGTTTTTAGGGTTAGTGTTGGGACAGGCCCACAGTGTTATAATGGCGAGACCCTTGGGCCGCCTATATAAGGATGTATTTTGTATTGTAAAAGGTTAGACAATTGGGTAGCTGTTTAGATGGTTAGACAGTTATCCTTCTGAGTCATTTAGCTAGCTGAGTGTCTCTAGCGTCTCAGTATTGTAAGAGTTAAGCTTTGGTTCTGTTATTTAGTCAGTAGTTATCTTACTGTAACCAGTAGCTGGATCTAAGAGCATGTATGTAACAATCCACAGGGATTGAACAATCCGCAGGGATTGAGAGAGAGAGAGAGAGAGAAGAAGAGTATATTGTAAGAGAAGGCAATATAAGAAATGAGATATAAGAGAGAAGGGCTCCTCGCGGTGTGCGCGGAGTTTCCCAGAAGATCTCAAGCTGCATATCAGGTTGCCACGGAACTATGTTTACTCTCTCAATATATAATATAAAAACCAGTTCCCGTGGACGTAACTTCCCCCTTGGAGGTGAACCACGTAAAATCAGTGTGTTGTGCGACTATTCATGTGATTGTGCTTTATTTATCTGTTATCTGTTATTCATTACATGAACTTTACTACCAGTTAATGAATGAGTAAATGTATGCTATATTTAGTTAGAGTAGCATGGAATATTACTATGAGTTGAACCTATTAAGTATTTTGTATATGAGTTCTCAGTACTTGATGTGCAATAGTTGCAGTTACAGTGTTAAGTGATTTCTGCATATTAGTTCAGTAAGTTGAGCATAGTTGATGTTAAGTATATTAGACTATAGAAGTCTAAGTGAGGCTATTAGCTTAACTATTATACTATGAGAGCAGCCATTGGACCATGAGAGTCATATTGTAGCCCTACTGTAAAGGATATCATAGTATGGAAAGGTGATATCGCACTGCCAGAGGAACCGTGGTGTGAGATATCGCAGGTTAAGAGCTGAGTAGAGGAGATAGTTTGCACATCGCGACAGCATCGGCGATGCGATAAGAGATCGCTCCCTCCCAGGACCGATGAGTAAGAAAGGTCACCATCGCAGAGAGATCCCGCTGACTAAGAAGAGTTGCATGACCACCAGGATGCTACAGAACCTAACTGAGGACACTTGAGTCCTCAGCCAACCCATCCAAGATCACTTCGGGTGAGACTTCAGGCCATTCTGCAATCTATCACTGAAAGGGCCAGTGAGCTAGGGGTTTTGTTGGTACATTAAAGGAAACCCGGGTCTGCCCAGAGAGACCAACAAATGGTTTCGTTGCCAATTTTGAACAAACTGACGAGCTAATGTTCTATTGGCATCCTAATAAAGAAGAACTTAACCACCGGGTTGAGTCTAAGGGGAAATAATTTGCTGAAAAAGAAAACAAGAGTCTTAGACTGAGTACAGAGGACTAGTTACAAAAACATATCTTCACTGATCTACATACGGTATTTTTTGTGACCTATGGAAATGAGTTGTATGACTGGTTATCAAAGTTGATTGATTAGAACATATTCAAGAAGAAAAGAAACATTGTCTGGACATCGGAGCTAATTCAGACCGTGAAAAGAGTTGATAATCCCATTTCATGGACAATAGACTTCTGGCTTGCAAGTTTGCTGGAAGGCTCCGTTATAGAGTTTGCAGTCGATCAAAGAAAGAGCTTCAACGAAGCAGAGATGTACTTCTTCAAGGGATATCGTGGTAAGTACCTAAGCTCTTTAAAATTGTCCATTAAGATGTTATTATATGAAAAAGGTGTAATGGATATAGTCTCAGATGAATAAGTAAATAAGTGTAATGTCACAAGAGTTTGAAAGTGACGTTGATGAAATTGGATGTACACGTAGTGGTAAGAAATATAAAGTAGATTTCAGATCTTCTCTCTTTGAAAACAGTTCAGATACTAATAGAGAACAGAGTCCAAGTAATATAGAGAGAACAGTAGAGGGTATCCCTTACCACCCTTATACCCCACAGAAAGCAACCCGGACTCAGAATAATCCCGCAGGAACTACATCTAATAGTTCACATACAGTACATACTACCGCTACATCACCTACACCTACACCGCCGAGTGGTAGTAATACAACAAACCAGCATCCACCACATAGAAATAGAATGGGGGATGACATGAAACTACCTACCTTCAAGGGTACAGGGGCAGAAGACCCAGAACAACATTGGTTCTTATGTGAAGCCATATGGACCATTAAAGGGATTCAGGATGATCATATTAAACTTGTACAGTTGGTCACTACACTTAGAGATAGAGCCTTAACATGGTATATGAAGTATACCACAGCACCGGGAAGAATGCTCGTACAAGTCAGGACTGCTATGATTAAATAATTTAAGAAACCTAAGTCTGAGTCACAGTGCATCATAGAGCTCAAAGACATTAAACAGTTACCTACAGAGTCAGTATGGGACTTTGATCTGAAATTCAAAGCCCTCATAGACCAATTCAGCTTTGAGTTTTCCCTAGATTAGCATAAGGAATGGTTTATCACAGCACTGCTCCTGCACATCAGACTTCCATTATTGCAACAGAGACTCTGTACGCAGGATGAAGCGTTGGAAATGGAAATGAAACTAGAGGCCTCACCTCTAGCTGAAACTAGTATAGGTATGACAAACCTGCAAAACTAGTTATCTAATCTCACGTTATAGATGCATGAGATTAAGAAAGGGAAAGAGATTACACAAGAGCTATGGTGTACCAAGTGTAAAGCACAGGGACATACTAAGGATAACTGTCCAGTATTTGTTGAGTATTTAGCAAGTGGGGCTCCTAACCCCTTATTACAGACTCAAGGGTCGTGGTGTGAACTTTGTAGAACAAGAGGACATCGACCACCGAAATGCCTTTTACTTCAGAAATATGTACAGACCCCTAAGAACTTATATTGTAACTTCTGCAAGTCAGTAGGCCATGATGAACATAATTGTCGAGCTTATGATCTCATGGTAGAGAGAAATCATGACTTGTACAGAGTCCAGACAGAAACACCAAGTCCAATAGTAGGACCACAACATGAACCGGCTCGTGATGGCCATGGAGGAGGATTCAGAGGACGAGGCCGTGGAGGAGGCTTTGGCCATGGTGAAGGCTTTGGCCGTGGCCGTGGACCTATTACTTGTTACAATTGTGGAATAGTAGGACATTATGCTAGGGATTGTCAAAACCCTACTACAACATGTAACTATTACAAGTCCTACGATCACACTATAGAAGAGTGTCCGACCTTGATATCCAAGATTAGAGATCCAAAGCCAGCAGTACACTAGAACATCCATCTTATCGCTGCTGAGCAGAAAGATCCAGAACCAAGAGTCAACATTGTGACTCGCAGTGGTGCTTCTACTAGTCCGACATCGCAGGATGCAGAAAAGAACACAGATCTGGAGTGGGTGCGCAAAGCCACTACTAAATTAACACCACTCGACCTGCAGAAGAACAAAGAAACATTCCAGGAAGCTCAACCTTTCTTTGATGACCCTACATCATCAGGATTGTAGGTACTATCGTGCAGGGATGTACCGCAGTAGCAAACACATTGTGGCATTAGTCCTGTGTAGACATCGCAGGCTACCACATCGGGAAGATGCAAAGAGGACGAGTCAATAGGAAGTGTACAATCCTTCCTGTGGAGTTGCTTGAAACTCGTTAGAAATGAAAAAGCTATCAGAGAGCTACAACTCATCATAGATCAGTGTCAGCCATCTTCTTCCGTGAGCAGTGCGCAGCGTGCTGTTCATAATATTATGGGCCATACCAGAATAGGAAGAGAGATGAGACTCACAACACAAGTCGAAGAATTTGAAATGGATGAGGTAATCCTAGACTTAGGATCATAGGTAAATGTTCTGACTATGCAGACATGGGAATAGATGGGTAGCCCTAAGTTAGCCATATCGCTTATCCATCTGCGACTAGCCAATCAGCAACGGGTATCACCACTGGGTCGATTACCGTAGGTACCAGTTGATATCGATGGAGTCCGCAGCTTTGCAGACTTTGAAGTTATAGAGATCATTGGCGATAGTAGACCATATCCATCTCTACTAGGTATTGATTGGGCAATCGATAACATGTCTGTTATCGATTTAAAGAAAAGACAAATGACCTTTGAGGATAGTCAGATCTGGGTCATTGCACCGTTGGATCCTTTCCAGGGTCCTTGCTGTATTGAACCTATCCGAGCAGAGGAAGAGGCATGCAACATGGAAAGCCTCTATCAGATGACGGCTAATCAGAGTGATTACATGAATCTGACCATAGAAGGAAACATCAGTTGGCAATGTGACAGCTCATGTGCATCAGATTCAGAGGTTGGTCTAGAAAACATGTAGGACAGAATTTACGAAGTCTCAGTGCGCAGATGTGCATTTATGACTAAGTCACTATGATGGATTGGTGCAGACATTATTGATATTCTGTCATTTCATGGCTTAGCGGATGTCAATGACTTCTTACAGCAGTTTGAGCAGGAAATTCCTTAGGAGCAGAGGTTGACAACTATGGACCTTGCAGTAAAAGCCACACCTGCAAGATGGTGGCATGCACATAAAGAACATATCGCATCATGGGACGACCTTAAGAGATTGATGGAGATCAGGTTCTCTAATGACAAGGAACCCTTACAGCATAAATATACAGGAGAAAGTGACCCCAGGTCACATATTCAGATTTGTGAACAGAATTGGTCAGAAATTCCAGAGGATGAATGGGTCCATCTATTCATTCACACTTTAGACACAGTTCCAAGGAACTGGTACACTGATACCGAGTTTCGCAGAGGAACCATCACATGGCCACTTATGATAGACAGTTTTTTACTCACTTTCACTTTTGAATATGAGTATCCAAGTATTAATCAGGCCCTGGAAATTATAAATACTAAGATATTTGACGACTGTACCCAATCAGTGTCAGCTCAGTCTGATTGGGCTATCCAATTGCAACATGCGGTAGAGTGCTACAACTTCACAGCAGAGCCAGATGATGAGGATAAGAATCCTCATAGCATCAACATTCCAGAGTCAGAAGGGACTCGCAATGTTGATGGACTGAAACTCGAGATCCCAGCTATCACAGAACCTATCAAGATTAAAAAGATCAATATTGGTATAGAAATAGAACCAAAGTTTGCCTCTATTGGAGACTATTGGGATAATGAAACAGTAGGACACATTGCAGATCTTTTACACGACTATCAAGACCTATTTCCCACTAAGTTCATAGAGATGAAGGGAATAGTAGGAGATCTGGGAGTAATGCGGATCCCATTGAAAGAGGATGCTAGGCCAGTTAAGCAGCGTCCATACAAATTGAATCCTCACTATAAAGAAAAATTTAAGGATGAGATCGATAAGATGCTAGCAGCAGGCATCATTGAGCCAGTAGAAGAAAGTGAATGGGTTAGTCCCATGGTTGTGCAAGAAAAGAAAACTAAAGGAGAAATCAGGATTTGTGTCGATTTGCGCAAACTCAACGATGCATCACTTCATGATCCATTTTCAACACCGTTTAGTGATGAGGTTTTAGACAACGTGGGAGGACAAGAGGTCTACTCCTTCACTTATAGATTTTCAGGCTACCACTAGATCATAATCCATCCCAAGGATCGACATAAGACCACCTTTGCGATAGAATGGGGCTCATTCCAGTATACGGTAATGCCCTTTGGTCTTAAAAATGCACCAGCTATCTTTTCTAGAGTAGTAGTTGCTGTATTCAAAGAATACATCCATAAATTCTTAAAAGTCTATTTTGATGATTGGACTGTATTTGGATTAATCAACAAGCATATAGGATATCTAAGGCTCATGTTAGAGAAATGTAGGCAATATCATATTTCTCTTAACTTGAAGAAAAGTATATTATGTGCACCATTTGGTATTTTGTTGGGTCACACTGTTTGCAGACAAGGCTTGATGGTAGATCCCGCAAAGATTGCGATAATTGTACATCTACCAGCACCCAACTCAGTCAAGCAGTTGAGGACAGTACTTGGTCATACCAGATACTATAGAAAATTCATCAAGGGTTATGCAAAGATCACAACACCTATGGAAAAGCTGTTAAAGAAAGACGTGAAATTCCTATGGAATGAGGAATTCCAGCAAAGCTTAGATACACTTAAAGAGAAGATGGTTACAACACCCATCTTAGTATTCCCAGATTGGAATAAGCCATTTCATGTTCATGTGGATGCATCTGGCATCACACTGGGCATTGTCTTAACGCAGCCAGGAGAAGGGGGTATCGATCATCCCATCACGTATTCTAGCAGAAAGCTATCTACAGCAAAAAGAACTACACCACTACAGAAAGAGAAGGATTATCTATGGTGTATGCTCTACAGAAGTTCAGACACTACCTGTTGGGTGCCCCATTCAAGATGTTCACTGACCATTCCGCTTTAAAGTACTTGGTCAATAAGCCAGTGTTAGGGGGAAGGATCTGTAGATGGTTACTTCTATTTTAGGAGTATGATTTTGAAATCATTGTAAAACCAGGAAGATTAAATGCTGGACCGGATCATCTATCACGAATAGATTCAGGAGAAGAACCAAGTAATTTAGAGGATAATTTGCCAAATGCACAATTGTTCTCCATCCAGATTGTAGATGAGTATTACACAGACATTATCCACTTTCTCACTATAGGGTGGACACCCGTTGACTTCACTAGGCAGCAAAAGAAACAATTAGTTGTGAAAGCAACAGACTTCACTTTGATCATAGGACATCTATATAAGTTAGGTCCAGATGAAGTCCTGCGCTGATGCGTGATGCCGCATGAGAAAGAGGCCATTATCAGAGAGGCACACTCAGGTACCGCAGGAGGTCATTTCGCAGGAAAGCCGACTGCTCAGAAAATCCTGACAGCAGGGTTATGGTGGCCTATGTTGCACAAAGACACTAAGGAGTTTTATAGATGTTGCGATATCTGCTAGAGGGTAGGAAAACCTTCGCGGAGAGACGAAATGCCACCGCGACCTCAGATTACGTTGTGGGAATTTGGAAAATGGGCTATAGATTTTGTGGGTCCTATCAACCCACCAGGGAAACAAACTGGTGCGAGATACATCATCACAGGAACAAAATACCTCACCAAGTGGGCAGAGGCTAAAGCAGTACATAATTGTGATGTTGCTACAGCTGCATGATTCATCTTTGAAAACATCATTAGTAGATTTGAATGTCCAGTAATTTTGATGAGTGATCAAGGAACACATTTTCTGAACTGCACTATTGAGGCCTTGACGGAGGAATTCCAAATCCAGCACCATAAGAGCACTCCCTACCATCCTCAAGCTAATGGTACGGTGGAGGATTTTAACAAGATTCTAGAAAATTCCCTTACTAAGATCTGTAACAACCAAAGAAATGATTGGGACCTCAGGGTTAATGCTGTATTATGGGCTTATAGGACTACATGCAAGAAACTTATAGGACCCACACCTTTCAGTTTGGTGTATGGACAAGAGGCTGTTATTCCTATGGAATATATTATTCCCAGTTTAAGAGTTGCTCAAATTACCGAGATAGCTGATACAGATACAATGAATGAAAGGCTAGCGTAGCTGCTTGCCTTAGAGGAAGACCGATTTATCGCCGGATCCCATTAGAAAGTGTAGAAGGCATGAGAAAATTCTTGGCATGACAGACACATCAAGAGCAAGAGCTTTCAGATAGGAGACCTAGTACTCCTGTATGACAGTAAGTTTGTTAAGTTTCCAGGGAAGTTCAAGATGCATTGGTTGGGGCCATATTAGATACAGTATGTTACAGAAGGAGGTGCCATTTAGCTCAGCAAACTGAACGGGGAGCTTCTTCCTACGTTGATTAATGGCAGTAGGCTAAAGCTTTATAGTGATAGCCACTCCACCTCCCAGAAAGGATGGACAATTAATGAAGTGCAGATGTCCAGTGTAGTTGAAAGGAGGCATCGCACTGGGAATGAGTCTACACATAAAAAAAAATCCAAGTATGAGGAATCGCATCAGAAAAATTATGTTGCGCAAGCCATAGGACGCTTACGGAGTTCATACCGACACTTTGGGTTGAGATGATGCGGTGGAAATCGCAGCAATGCGATGTTCCCCGTGCCACGTAGGCCATTTTGAAAAGAGACAGAGGGCCAGTCACTTCACCTTCTGATAAGCAGTTAATGTAAAAATTACCGGTATACGATTTGGCAACAGTATAATGTTTTTTCTAGATTTGCTAAATATTCAACGTGACCGGTGCCTGCACACATGTTTCGAGGGAAATTTGATCGGATTTTATCAATTAATGAAGATCGAAATGACAGGTATTGTCTTGTCCATGCAGTTAATACCACCGACGGTTCCAGCCTAGATGACCATTGCTGCAGAGATTATCAACTTCGTTATAAATTCGAAGATCATTTAGACATAAGGGTTATTTTTGTGATTTCTGATAGTTACAGAGCAATTTAAAGAGTCTTCCCTATGAAGAGATAACCCAGTTACAGAGTGCTATTTTACCCCAATTTCGCAGCCATTTCCAGTTCATAGTATTGCACCGAGTGGTCTCTGTCCGAGATGGAGCCCTTAGAGGACATTGTGCAAAGATTCCAGCGTGGTGGCCTCAGGTCTGCTATGACGATGCCGCCCAAGATTGTGAAATTAGGTACATCATAGGTCAGACAACCGCCAAGGATGAGGAGTCAAACCCAGGATGTAGAAGATGTCATTAAAGTCTTTGCTGCAGAGAAGCAGAAAGATGAGCTGATCACTGAAGATAAGAAAGTAGAACAGAAGAATGACGAAAATAAATCTCCAGCTAGGAAGAAAGTAAAAATGAGAAAAAGATGGCAACAGGAGAAGAAAGATGACCTATCTCATCCCCTAAGAGAAGAACAAGAGATTGTAGAGGCAAAGAAATGAAAATATGAAGATCAAGGCAGCATGAAAACCTAGAGTGATTTGCTAAGAAGAAAAGTAAAAGGGGAAAACAAACCAACAAGCAGAACTTCAGAATACAGACAAATGTTTGTTCTCAGAATGGAATTCATGGTTTGTAAAATTTTCATATGGAAGGATCCATACCGAGTGAAATGTTTCAGAAGGCTGGAAGATACAGATTTATATCTTCTTTGGGATGCGAGTTCTAAATCCAGCTAGAGAGGAGTTCTCGTGATACCATGGATTTGAATCCTTGTGATGAACAAATGGATGGCAGCTCTTGCAAGCAACGAGAACGAAAGCATGACAATAAGGGAAGGAAAGGTAAGAGAGACCTACGAACTAAATTTACAGAAGAATCCAGCATTAGTCAAGCTATGCTTGAAACGACACAAGAGTGTGTTGAAGCTATGAACAATGAAGTCGCAGGACTTCGAGTGAGATTCGCAAGAACTTCACATGAATCCAAGGAAAAGATACAGCAGGAGAAGCCAGCTGTTAGTGGCTTAAGGACAAGCCACAAGTAAGTGTTAGGGGACTATTGGAACAGGGTCCCGCAGCTACAAGAAAAGCTGCTACATCGGGACAAGGAAGTCAAAGAAGAACAGTACCCGAGCGGCCGATAAGAGAGAGCTCAACCACTGCACTTAAGGAAGCGGTGAAGACAGGAGGGCTCAGCTACCCTCATAAAGGAAAAGGAGCAACAGGCCGAGGCATTGAAGATGAAGGACAGAAGCAGAGTGACCGAGGAAGCGGTGCCCATACCCACGAGCAGCGTCGGGAAGCGTGGAAGACTGCAGAAAGCTATGGTGTGACAGAAAGCGGCAGTTCAAGTACAGATAGGCCGACTTTCATAGTTAGGGTTTTTGGGGTTACTGTTGGGACAGGCCCACAGTGTTGTAATGGCGAGACCCTTGGGCCGCCTATATAAGTATGTATTTTGTATTGTAAAAGGTTAGACAATTGGGTAGCTATTTAGACGGTTAGGCAGTTAGCCTTCTGAGTCATTTAGCTAGCTGAGTGTCTCTAGTGTCTCAGTATTGTAAGAGTTAAGCTCTGGTTCTGTTATTTAGTCAGTAGTTATCTTAATGTAACCAGTAGTTGGATCTAAGAGCATGTATGTAACAATCCATAGGGATTGAACAATCCGCAGGGATTGAGAGAGAGAGAGAGAGAGAGAAGAAGAGTATATTGTAAGAGAAGGCAATATAAGAAACGCGATCTAAGAGAGAAGGGCTCCTGGCAGTGTGCGCAGAGTTTCCCAGAAGATCTCAAGCTGCATATCAGGTTGCAGTGGAACCGTGTTTACTCTCTCAAGATATAATATAAAAACCAGTTCCTATGGACGTAAATTCCCCCTTAGAGGTGAACCACATAAAATCAGTGTGTTGTGCGACTATTCATGTGATTGTGCTTTATTTATCTGTTATCTGTTATTCATTACATGAACTTTACTACCAGTTAATGAATGAGTAAATGTATGCTATATTTAGTTACAGTAGCGTGGAATATTACTATGATTTGAACCTGTAAAGTATTCTGTATACGAGTTCTCAGTACTTGATGCGCAATAGTTGCAGTTACAGTGTTAAGTGATTTCTGCATATTAGTTCAGCAAGTTGAGCATAGTTGATGTTAAGTATATTAGACTGTAGGAGTCTAAGTGAGGCTGTTAGCTTAACTATTATACTATGAGAGTAGCCATTGGACCGTGAGAGTCATATGTAGCCCTACCGTAAAGGATATCACAGTATGGAAAGGTGATATCGCACTGCCGGAGGAACCGCGGTGTGAGATATCGCAGGTTAAGAGCTGAGTAGAGGAGATAGTTTGCGCATTGCGCCAACATCGGTGATGCGATAAGAGATCGCTCCCTCCCAGGACCAGCGAGTAAGAAAGGTCACCATCGCAGAGAGATCCCACTGACTAAGAAGAGTCATGCGACCACCAGGATGCTACAGAACCTGACTGAGGACACTTGAGTCCTTAGCCAACCCATCCAAGATTACTTCGGGTGAGACTTCAGGCCATTATGTGGTCTGTCGCCGAAAGGGACAGTGAACTAGGGGTTTTGTTGGTACATTAAAGGAAACCTGGGTCTGCCCAGAGAGACCAACAAAGAGGATCGAACATATAGAGATTCACATGCACTACATCAGGGAGTTGGTGCATGACAGGACCATAGTTTTGCAATACTACCCTACAGATTAGAAAATTGCAAATATCTTCACCAAGAGATTTATAAGGAAAAAGTTCACTTACCTCCATTCACTGTTGGGGGTGAGTTCATCAGGGTGATCGGTTACTTCTTTAGTGTTTAGCTTGAGGGGGGGTTTTGTTCCCACTTGGTTTTCCCTCTTTCCCCACTTAGATTTATTTTGAGCATTGTTAGAGTTACATTTTTGTATAGGGTGACATATGGCCATTGTTTCTGGGGCCCTAGAATTTCATGCATTTTATTTTTACTCCTCTTGAGTATAGCTTAAGGGGGGGTGTTGGATTCATTTACCCAACATACACACTTATTTGGCCAATTTTGGCCTATTTACCCACTATCCTAAGTTTAATTGACTTACTTGGCATCAGATAAGAACACTATGACATCATCATGAGCACACCCACTCCTTCCTTCAATCAAGGAGGCCAACTAAGCCTTCTCCTTCAATTAGTGAGGCTAACTGAGATTCCTCCTTCAATCAGGGAGGCTAACTGTGCTTCCTCCTTCAATTAGGGAGCAATTCTAGGGTGAATTGAGTGTCATAAGTGCACCTAATAGCTAACTGATTGTTGTTTCACCTAAAAATCAATTAAGATGAGTTGTAAAGGTGCCTCCATCATGAAATTATCTATTTTGGGATGATTGGGATGAATTGGAGTGAATGAATGTGCCCCTGACCACTTCTGATGACTAGTACCACTTCAGTTAACTCCATCGGAGCTACTTGGAGTTAGTGATGCAATACCACCTACTATTTGGCATGCAGTGTGTTGCCGCCTTTCACACACCTGGGGGGATGTGGCAGAAATCTTCAAGCCACTCAGTGTGTCCTTAGGGGCAAGTCTCGAGTCAAGGCTGTCACCTTGTTCTTGACTCCTCCATTTAGGAAAACTACTAACGAAGCCAAGTGGGGTAGAACCTATGAGTTACTAAGGCTGGTTACTTAGATGATGATGAGTAATTTTTTTAGGAGTTTTGACAAATGAATTCGACACAAGATATTTTCAATATTTGTTATACCACAACAACATAGAAATCAAAGCTTGATAAGCAGTAATGCGGAAACATATGATAATATAAAAATAGATCAATGCCAATAATGGAGTCCACAAATGAGATTAATGTTGAAATAAAAATGGGTGTTGCAAGTGCTCTTGCTAAAATTTTAAGTTAATGTATGATGAGTGAATTAAATTAGGCGGGGGGACTCTAGATATACCCAGGGGGTACTTGGAGTATGTCCAAAAGTAACAATTGCTACGACTACCCGCAAGGAATGTGTGGGATGAATGGAGTCTCTGAGACTCTATTCATAATACACCCGCTAGGATGTAACAAAGATCAGTGCCTCGAGGTCACTGTCCAGTAGTTCCCACTTCCTTTGGGTATTTTGCGACCGTTTATGGTTCAATCGAGGCGTTGGATTTTCACCTGAGGTGGTTAATTGGGGAAAGTGAATCCTAATTATTCTAGTTAATTACGTTGCTTTTGATGTAGCTTGACTGATAGGATGAACTGTAGCCATGTGTAGAGCATAGACACCGGAGCCTTGATAAGTTTTTTAAGGATTTTAAGCTGTGTTCTTTGTTAAAAAAAAGGAGAACCTCCAGGAATCTCTTTCGGTCCAAGTGGACCTCAATCGGGAAAGAGAGGAGGGGTTAATTTTATATGATAAGAAATAAAAAAAATAAAACAAACATCAAAACACAACTCACAGGTTATCTAATTAGTCCTACCACACATCTCTTTCCCCTTTCGGGTCAACCGGGAAGTTGTGGGGTAAGTGGTATGGTTACTTTGAATTCGTAAAAGATATTGAAATTCTTATTATTCAAATTATATATTGCTGCAATACAAGACAAAACTAGAAAAAAGCGAAAAAGTGCAAAAATCACAAAATGCAGGATCCCCCCTGGGGGGATGGGGAGTTGGCTCGAAAGAGCCTACTCAAACTTGTTTTTTATTATTAAGGGTTACAATAATCAGAAAATTAATTTAAAAAATTCCTCTTGGTTCTTATACCGAATGAACCCAAGGGCTTACAAAGTACACCAATAATGATTACGGAAGATGGGGAGACCCCTGGGGGTTTTCGAATGGACCAAAAATTGCCTTTCGAACAACGCCTAGTCCTATTTTTGGGTGGAACTGATAAAAAACATAAATATTGAATTAGTGTAAAGTTCCCAAAAAGACTTTAAGAGTGTCTTTGGACAACCCCCAAAAAAACTACCGAAAAAGAATAAGTTAAAGTACTTTTTAAGAAAAGACAAAAATAACTCAAGAGGACAAGTCCTCTTGAGGATCTTGGATAGATTTGGGGAAGTCAATGAAATATGCACTTTAGATTCTGGATTTAACTTTTAATAAATAAATACTATTCACGTTAAACAAGCTTTTGATTTGTCTTAAAACTACTTATAAAAAATGAAAGACTTTTATTGCTAGATCTAGTTTTTTAAAGAGAAAGGGATTGAATCTTTTTCTTAAATGAAACTAAATCTATGCATGAATATCCTATATGTTTAGATCTAGAAATATATCATATTTTAAACAATATATCTAAAATATAAAATCCAAGTAACCAAGAAGATTTAATTTAGATTTTGAAGGAGGAAGAGGAAAAGAGAAGAGCTTGTTGCTGAAACAGATCTGCAAAAGAAACTTGTCAGTGAAGCACCGAGGGGCACAATATTCGCAATATTTATTGGAAAACCAGTGGAATCAAATGTTATCCACAACTCTTCCAATCACAGGAAAACTGCAAGCTAAACAACAAATCCTGCAAACAAAACCATTAAATCTGAAGGTACATATGAGAAATAGATGGCATAGCATGAAAATAATCTTATTTAGCATGCAAATATTATCTCATTAAAACATATGTAGCAAAATAGGATTAAGTAAACTTACTTACAATGATCTATTCCTATGATTCCAATAATCATTAAGGCAAACAACAGTTTACTGCAAAAATTGAAAAAATAGTAGTTCACCTCAAAAGCAACATGATAATGATGATCCACACATGAAAAGTACTCCACAATTTAGCCTCCAAAGATTCCCTTTATTTAAACAAAAAGGATGATCAATATGATATTACACAATAGCAAGCCTTTCTTCCTAGCTCTAACTAGCTTGGAAGAGGAAAAATATGCTTTATTTATAGTCGGACTGGCCAAGAGGGGTGCATACCTGACTGCAGCTAATGGAGAGTCAAGTCGAGCCTGATATGATGATGAATTGAGTCTTATCTAATGAAATGAGTCTGATCTGATGATGAATTGAGTCTAAATGGACTAGAACTGCAAATCGGAGTGACACCTCACTCAATGAACTGAGCCACCCATCAAACAACTCCCGGTTTGATCCACATGTGTGGAGGAGAGAGAAAGGAGGGCACAACACCTAGATTTGCATGAGCCTGTTAAGCTCCAGTTCAGCCCTGATTCATGCCTTCAGTCAAGGCATGGGAACTCTTGGTCAATCTAAAGCCGATGAGACTGATTTCAGTCAAATCGGAGCAAAATCCACTGATTTAGGAATTTGGATTTGCTCCATTATTTAATTAATTTTTAATTAAATTAATTAATATTTGATTTTTTTTTGGATTTTCTCACCTGAGTGATGGAAAAGTCACTCAAAACTTAGGAAAACTGGGTTTATGGGTTTACCAGGTGCTCTAAGTTAGAAAATGAGCACCCCCATGACTGAATCTGACTTTTAACCCCACTTTTATTACAAGACCATTTTTTTTTTCGATTAGACTATTAAAATATAGCCATAGTTTTGTGGAAAAATTAAAATTAAAAAAGCAAAACCTAGGGGGACTTAGCACATGTTCATATGACTCAACCATAATGCCTAGCATTTTTATACATTGGCACAAAGACTCTAATAACCTTAATAGGCCTAAATGACAAGCCGACCACCCCAACTTTGGAGGTATTGAGTGAAAAAATCAGAAATTATCAGTCGTTTATTCAACAACCAATAATAACCAAGGGAACAAACACTCTGGGATGATCGGATTGATAAATAATGTCCAAGAGACTGAGTCTTTTACAGACACTACCATGCTAGAACATTTTATTACAACTCCCCAAAGGGGGTATGAACATGTGGTAGATAAAAAAAACACTTCCCAGAAGAAAGTCCGAATGTCTTCTGAAGTCCGAACAAATCATCTTTGTCCGGTTCACTAGGCTCACTTGATAACACCGACTAAGTACAACTTAGGTGGTAACATCTGGCTCCAATTGCAGGACGTGTGCTCGATCTGGTCATAGGGAAAGGAGAGGATATGAGAACACCAAAAACTCTGGTTTATATACCCTATAAAAACAATTCAACTTGACAATAAAACCTCAGTAGCACAAGCTTTATATAAAATCCAAATGAACCACTAAGATGATTTATTTAAACAAAATAAATGTAGCTAACTAATGAAAGAATTTTTTTGTTATAGCTAAGTACAAAACAAAAATGCAGAAATTAAATGCTGTCTTTTAAGGAGCTGATTTTCCTACTCTAAGCATGATATAAAAGGGTTAAAATTAATCAGAAATCCATTGTAACCACCTAAGCATTTTATTAACGTAAAAAAAAAATTCCTTGTCTTTGGTTACCAGCCAAAGTAAGGATACTTTATTTAGAGAATGAAAACTTGCGTGATGATCCGAAATGGGACGGTTGGATGGGAAATCATAGGCATGAATAAAGTCATTAAAGTTCTTCCCAAGATGGTATGTGCTTGCGCAGGATACTTCTATTCACGACTAGATAGGACTGATATACCAATCGGAAAGATGAGGCAAACTAACTACATCATCATACTGATCATCAGGGCTTATCAAATGATAACTTGTTGCATAAACCCCAAGTAGCTCCAAATCATAAGGAACCTCTATATGTGAAGAAGATGGCTGAGACTGATATTCCACTGATTGCATCACATCTAACTTTTCACAACACCGCTTCTCAATGTCTTCATTACTGATACCTTTGTGCAGCTCTACATGATATGAATCTGAATGATCATGTGAAAATTCTGAATGCTCCTCTTCCATGCTAAGATTTTCCTAGGTATCTATGCTCCCCTTGCTGGACATATCTTGGATGGGATTCTCAATAATATTTTCACAAGTTGGATTATCTATGAAATTCCAATAGTCATCATTCCCATCCATGTCATATGTGGGGGAATTTTCATCCATGGCATCATTCTCCTTCCTATCCATGTCTTCCTTGTATTCATAACAATCATCTTCAAAATATTTGGCTTCAAAAATGTTACAAGGAAATAAACTTTTCAAACCTTCATCAACATGTGGAGAACAAGGTCTAGTGTCATAACACACCATACTGATCTTATCATAAGTTTCTTTATAGGCTTCTGTAATGGTTTCTTCTATATTATCTTCAATCAAGGAAACTTTATGGACATATTCAATGGGATCACTTGGGATGTGTTTCTCAATGGGTTCCTCTAGTTTTTCCAAATCTTTATTATTTTCCATTAAAGTGATATGAGGTTGGTTTTCAATCATGTCTCTAAATAATGGTTGTTCAAGAAACTCTTCAACATGATTGTCATGGATGTTCCCATCTTCAGAATCTTGCTGTGTATTGAGAGATACCTCATATTCTTTAATAAGCCAAATTTCTTCCTTTCTTAAATAACTACGAGGAATTTCTTTGATGGGAGTATCATGGATCTCCTCTTCACTTAATGTTCAAGAAGTGATTCCAATTATTCAATACTTTGTATCATGGAAAAAGGTCCATCATATGTTTCCATGTGATACTCTAACCTAGATAGGTAGAAGGTAAAGATATTTTCAAGGAAATTTTTCAAACCATTCATACTTACCCTACCATCATGCCACTGCTCTAAAAACATCCAAAGGAAGCTTGGAAATGAGGTTATACATTTATTGGGAAGGCCCTGATAGAACCAACAAAAGGCCTTGGCCTGAAAAGTACTAGCAAACATTTCCATCATATTGTCTTCATAAAGCACATTAGAGTCAGCCATCAACTGAAGGAAATATTTGACATGCCACATGGCCGAATCACCATAATTTCCATGAAATACTGGAAGCCATTTATATACATCCCCCACACCATGAACAAGGTTAGGAAAACCCGGGATGTCTGAGAAATCGATAAGCTGAAAAAGTCTGGCTATCTGGACACCACACTGCTCCCTTAATTCATCCATATAAAAAATTAATAGTATGCATTTGATATAACCATTAAACCTTGTACTAAAAATGTGGAGATGTCAAGTGATGAGATTTAAAGGTTTTAATATGTCACATGGGATCATCTACACACAACAAAACTTCACAAGTTTATGAGATAACAGGGTTTCATCCCTTCAATGGAGTTGCCATGTGAAAAACTAAGCATTTATAAATCTTTCACAAAAATTATTTTTTACTTTTCTTTGTAAAAATAAAAATTGAAAAAAGTCAGTGGAGTCGCCAGATCAAAATTAAAGATCTAATCTAAGAATTCATAAAACAAAGCAAACACAAAAACGAAGAAAACAAAAGTCGTACTCCAAGAATAAAAATATTTATCCCCCGCAACGACGCCAAAAGATGTTGCCGCATTTCACACACCTGGGGGGGACGTGGAAGAAATCTTCAAGCCACTCGGTGTGTCATTGGGGGCAAGTCTCGAGTCAAGGCTGTCACCTTGTTCTTGAATCCTCCGTTTAGGCAAACTCCTAACGAAGCCAAGGGGGATAGACCCTATGAGTTACTAAGGCTGGTTACTTAGATGATGATGAGTAAGTTTTTTAGGATTTTTGACAAATGAATTCAACACAAGATATTTGCAATATTTGTTATTCCACAACAACATAGAAATCATAACTTGATAAGCAATAATGCAAAAACATATGATAATATCAAAATAGATCAGTGCCAATAATGGAGTCCACAAATGAGATTGCTGTTGAAATACAAAAGGGTGTTGCAAGTGTTCTTGGTCAAATTTTAGGTTAATGTATGATGAGTGAATTAAATTAGGCGAGGGGACTCCAGATATACCTAGGGGGTACTTGGAGTATGTATACAAGTAACAAATACTACGGCTGCCTGCAAGGAATATGTGGGCTGAATGGAGTCTTTGAGACTATGTTCATAATACATCTACTAGGATGTAACAAATATCAGCACCTTGAGGTCACTGTCAAGTAGTTCCCACTTCCTTTGGGTATTTTGCCACCGTTTACGGTTCAATTGAGGCGTTGGATTTCAGCCTAAGGTGGTTAATTGGGGAAAGTGAATCCTAATTATTCTAGTCACTCGCATTGATTTTGATGCAGCTTGACTGATCAGACGAGACACATCCAAGTGCAGTGCATACACACCGGAGCGTTGATAAGTTTTTTAAGGATTTTAAGCTGTGTTCTTTGTTAAAAAAAAGGAGAACTTCCAGGAATATCTTTCGGGCCAAGTGGACCTCAATAGGAAAAGTGAGGAGGGGTTAATTTTAGATGATAATAAATAAACAAAATAAAACAAACATCAAAACACAGCTCACAGGTTATCTAATTAGTCCTACCATGCATATCTTTCCCCTTTCGGGTCAATCGAGAAGTCATGGGGTAAGTAGTATGATTACTTTGAATTCTTAAAATATATTAAAATTCTTATGATTCAAAGTATACAATGCTTCAATACAAGACAAAATTAGAAAAAGCAAAAAAGTGCAAAAAACACAAAATGGAGGATCCCCCCTGGGGGGATGGGGAGCTGGCTCGAAAGAGCCTACTCAAACTTGTTTTATTATTATTAAGGGTTACAATAATCAGAAAATTAATTGAAAAAATTCTGCTTTTTTCTTATACCGAATGAACCCAAGGGCTTACAAATTACAACAATAATGATTACGAAAGATGGGAAGACCCCTGGGGGGTTTCGAATGGCCCAAAAATCGCTTTTCGGATAGTGCCTCCTCCTATTTTCTGATGGACCTGATAAAAAACAGAAATATTTAATTAGTGTAAAGTGTCCAAAAACACTTTAAGAGTGTCTTTGGACAACCCCCCAAAAAAACTACAGAAAAAGACTAAGTTAAAGTACTTTTTAAGAAAAGACAAAAATAACTCAAGAGGACAAGTCCTCTTGAGGATCTTGTCTAGATTTGGGGAAGCCAATTCAATGTGAAAATTATATGCTGTATTTAACTTTTAATAAAGAAATACTATTCACTTTAAACAAGCTTTTGATTTGGCTTAAAACTGCTTATAAAAAATGAAAGACTTTTACTGCTAGATCTAGTTTTTTAAAAAGAAAGGGCTTGATTCTTTTTCTTAAATGAAACTAAATATATGCATGCAATTCCTATATGTCTAGATCTAGAAATATATCAGCTTTGAAATAGCAAATCTAAAATATAAAAGCCAAGTAACCAAGAAGATTTAATTTAAATTTTGAAGGAGGAAGAGAAAAAGAGAACTACTTGTTGCTGAAATAGATCTGCAAAATAAACTTGTCAGTGAAGCACCGAGGGGCACAAAATTCACAATATTTATTGGAAAAATAATGGAATCAAACTTGAACCACAACTCTTCCAATCACAACAAACCTGCAAGCTAAAAAACAAAGCTCGCAAAAAAACCCATTAAATCTGAAGGTACATATGAGAAATAGATGACATAGCATGAAAATAATCTTATTTAGCATGCAAATATTAGCTCATTCAAACATATGTAGAAAAATATGAGTAAGTAAACTTACTTACAATGATCTATTCCTATGATTCCAATAATCATTCAGGCAGACAACAGTTTAATGCAAAAATTAAAAAAATAGCAGTTCACCTCAAAAGCAGCATGATAATGATGATCCACACATGAAAAGTACTCCAAAATTTAGCCTCCAAAGCTTCTCTTTATTTAAACAAAAAGGATGATCAATAAAATATTACACAATAGAAATCCTTTCTTCCCAGCTCTAACTAGCTTGGAAGAGGAAAAAGTTGCTTTATTTATAGCCAAACTGGCCAAGAGGGGTGCATTCCTGACTAAAGGAGAGACTACAACTAATGGAGAGTCAAGCCGAGCCTGATATGATGAACTGAGTTTGATCTGATGATGAACTGAGTCTAACTAGACTGGAACTGCAAATCGAATTGACACCTCACTTAGTGAACTGAACCACCCATCAAACAACTCCCAGTTTGATCCACACGTGTGGAGGAGAGAGAAAGGAGGGCGCAACACCTAGATCTGCATGAGCCTGTTAAGCTCCAGTTCAACCTTGATCCATGCCTTCAGTTAAGGAATGGGAACTCCTGGTCAATATAAATCCGATGAGACCAATTTCATTCAAATCAGAGCAAAATCCACTAATTTAGGAATTTGGATTTGCTCCATTATTTAATTAATTTTTAATTAAATTAATTAATATTTGATTTTTTTTGGATTTTCTCACCTAAGTGATGGAAAAATCACTCAAAACTTAGGAAAAGTGGGTTTACGGGTTTACCGGGTGCTCTAAGTTAGAAAATGAGCACCCCCATGACTGAATCTGACTTTTAACCCCACTTTTATTAAAAGACCATTTTGTCCAATTAGACTATTAAATTTAAATTAAAAATTAAAAAAAAAAACCTAGGGGGACTTAGCACATGTTCATATGACTCGACCATGATTCCTAGCATGTTTATACATTGACACACAGACTCTAATAACCTCAATAGGCCTAAATTCCAAGCCAACCACCCCAACTTTGGAGGTATTGAGTTAAAAACTCAGAAATTATCAGTCGTTTATTCAACAACCAATAATAACCAAGGGAAAAAACACTCTAGGATGATCAGATTGATAAATAAAGTCCAAGAGATTGAGTCTTTTATAGACACTACCATGCTAGAACATTTTATTACAAATTCCCCAATGGGGTATGAATATGTGGTAGATAAAAAAACACTTCCCAGAAGCAAGTCTGAAGGTCTTCTGAAGTTCGAACAAATCATCTTTGTTCGGTTCACCGGGCTCACTTGATAACATCGACTAAGTACAACTTAGGTGGTAACACAGTGACATGTGTCTGAGTTACTTTCAGTTATAATTGGTCATCTATTGCACTCCAATTCAGTTAGGAATTAGTGTGAGAGTTAGTTATGGCTAGATTAGTGGTTAACTAAGCGTGTCTAGTGTTGCTGACATTCAATTAAGCTACACCCATCCATGCAATTAAAATGAACTCCTAGAGAATTGGAATTATCTTGGCATTCATGCATTCTGCATGACGTCATATTGTATTATTAATTCTTTTACTGATAATACAGAACTGCAACCTCCTATTGTAGTATCGTTGCATCATTTCATGTGTAATTTGTCAATTGAATCACTTGTGAGTTTATACTTTGTCCCAACATTGTTATGAAATAATTAATACCTTGTCCATGTGCCAAGGGAATATAATCCCTTGCCAAATATGGAAACATGGTTATGGAAGTCACCCATTAAGATATATTGGGTGAGACTGCACCTGCCTCGCAGGAATTGCCAACTGAGCTTGCTCTGTTGGGCCGATGTCTTTTGGTGTCTTGTTGGTATTGTGTTATTGTTGAATTGAGAGTCGAAACAAGAAGGAGATAGAGGCCAACACCTAGATATATGTTGAGGAGAAGCACTGGAGCCGAGTAACTACCTCAAAACACACATTGAAGAGAGTTGGTTATCAAAGGACATATGACACACAACTAGAGGAGAAATTACTTGTATAATATTATTGGATAATGAACCACAATGGAAGAGGAAGCATTGGGATAACAACTTGTTAGAGAGAACACCCTCTAAAATCAGGGGCATTTAACCCCAAAAGGATCATGCTTGGATGGAGTACAATATTGGGATTGGATAAAGCCCCACTGTTACACTTGTCATCTTTGTATTGTATAACACTCCATGTGGTTTCCTTGTTTTTTTCTCAAACAAGAAAAAAACTATACTTGATATTCATAAATGAATCAAAGTATACATAACTGTCAAAATTTCCAACAATATCTATATAAAATATACAAACTGTTCGAGACTATCAAATATAAATTCTGATATCATATATATACAAAGTCCAAACTGTGTACATATGCACTGAAAAAAGAAAAAAAAATACAAAATAATTATAAAAATACATATCTAATGTGTTTGAAACCCATATGACATCAAAAAATCTGAATGGTATTCCTAGGAAGGAATCCTACCCTAAGGAAACTTATCATATAGTACCCTTAGGGCACTCCAAAGCCCTTTTTGACAAAAAAACTTCTTTCTTATTGAAACATTTGAAGACATGTGTGAAGGAGATTCCATAGAAATGTTGCTTACAAAACTATAATCCATCTCTCCCACCCCACCAAAAATGGAACTTGAATATTACGCCTTTCATTTTCCTAGTAAAAAATGATCCCAGAGTCACTTTGCACCTACATCGTAGTAATATGCCTCTCATAAGCAATGTATATAAGATCCCACATAACGAAGAGTTACTACCTAGTGTTTGAAAAAATTCCACATCCCATCCAAAATATGATAAAGTGATCATTCCTAATAGACAAAACACCCCCAACATGTAATGTCCCCATTTTAAAATAATTGCATAGTGGGGAAATTCCATCAATCCTACTAGTTCTCTAGGTTGGGTGGAAACATTGGGAAGTTAATAAGGGAGCTAATAAATGATGTTTAGACATTAGAAGGAGTAAAATATTTATTTAATAAGGTCAATTAAATAAATTCAAGTGAATAGTGAAATGGCTAGGAAAAATGGAGACATATGGAGACTATGGGGCCCACTCAAGCTAGAATTCCTATGTTAAATGGCATCCACCTCTTGCAATCTCAAATCTATGGAAAACCTAATGTTTTGGATGGATTATAAGGTCAATAAAATTTTACATATACTTTATAGGTCTAATTCTAAATTAAGTGTAACTTACATGAGCAAGGAAGAGCCAAATGGGGAGTTTCATGGACACCCGGCTAGATTCCCCTTACACTTATGACATCTATGACACCAATGATGGAGATTCTATGATAGTTATGAAAAAATTCAGATATGAAGGATAAAATATGACATATCTGACATATCAGGTCGAAATAGAGCATCCAATAGAGGTCTCATGTGATTTGGAGAAGCCCAATGGGTTCCTACTCAATTTGGGAGAAGATGGAAGGTGAAGAGAGAGGCCACATGGCATAGCATGAGAAGCCACATCAATTCGAATTGGATTTTGTTTATGGATATATTTGGAATTTGAGGAGACCATTAATTTTTATAAAATACAGGGAGCACCCATGAGAAGGATATTTTTGATCAGTTGTGAAATTTGTTGTTGTGAAGAGAGAGAGCTAGTGAGTGACTAGTTCATGCTTGAGCCAATTTCGAGGGTGAAAGATTCACATTCTAATTGGTGATTGCAGAGGCCACTTAGGTATTTAAAGGAGCTTAAATGGAGTTATGATATACAGGTGCATCTATAGTAGCTCGTGGACACTTCAGGATTCAGCTCATTCCCCCACCCATCTCACATTCTTTCACCATATTTCAACCCCGTGGAGTGAGGCTCACTTGGTGAGCCATTTATCTTTTTGAGGGAGCTCCTCTTGCTCCATAATTTTGTATTCTAATGTAAATAATATTCCCAATCTATTCAGAAAGTTATCAGGTCCAAAGGCCAAGATATTTTATGTATTATTGATCAGTAATAAATAAACAATGCCATTTCCCACTTCTTTGCTTCAAACTCTTATAATATAGGTAGATTTGAATGGATGTGTAAAATATTGATTATTCAAGCATTAATGAAATTTAAATGAATAATATTTGAGGTTTCATATTCATTAACTGAGATTTTGTGGCCATTGGGTCGAATTCCATAACCATTGGATTAAATTGCAACTCATTTCCCTAAGGATTCAAAACTAGTTTTTATATATCTGATTGAAGGAAGTGATAATAACCATGGGAGTTTTATTGGTTCAGAATATGAGTCCCTGTTTATTTCCTATACACATCTCCTTCCTCAATTTTATTATTCTTGTGGGTTTCTATACATTTGGGAGGCCATTATGACAATTTCCCCGGGGGGATCTGAGCCCTAAAATTGCTAATAAAATCATCTATCTTGTTCAGAATTTAATACAAACTTGAAGAAGTGATTGGAGGGCCATAAAACATCCCTGAAAATAATAATTAAGTTATTATATCATTCATACACCTTCTTTGAATATTTTGGAGCAATTGGGCCAATTTGGAGACCAAGACACTAAGACTAGTCAAGGGCAAAAATTGTGAAAAATTGGAAAATTGGGCATTTTAGTAAAAATTAAAAAAGGGACATTACACAACACCACATTTCGATCTATTTAATTGAGAGTCTCAATAAAAAAAACCAAGTCAAATAATATAAGAAAAATTTGGAAATTCAATATATTTGAATATATCAACTTTCTTGGACACATACCACTCCTTATATGAAACAATAATGGATCCAACCACCTGAAAAGTTGAAATGGGAGCATATACAATATAAAATTATTTATATGAATCCAAATATACCATGAAACTAAACATGGTGGGGATTTGTGAAACTTCTCTTCTCTAGCACTGTACCTAGAAGTCACTGAATCAATGATCGAATTAATTACCTGTGATGCCCAATACCTTTCTGTACTTTGAACACATAGAATTTGTGAAGTCACAATAGATAAAAAGGTGAGAAATGGTCTCATTGTCATTTTTACAGAGAGGGAAAATTCTTTTCTCAACACCACCTTTCGTCTGAAATATTTTCCAAGTGATAAATTTGTTCTCACTTGGGAAAATGCCATCCAAGAGAACTACACAAACTTAAGAGTGTTAGATTTTTATCATTCAAGATAGCATTAACTTAGGATCTTTAACTGAGAGAACAACAAGCACAACAATAAAAAAAAAGAGACAATAGACACAAATATTTTCCTCGGGGAAACTATAAAGGAGAAAACCCCACAACTTCCTCAGAGATAGAATTAGCACCAAAAGTAAAACCCCAAAACAGTAATATGATCTACCGATAGCAGTAGTCTCTCTCTCTCTTGTCCTAGCAACTTATTCTCTCTCATTTATGATCTACAACTGAGTGTGAGTGAATGTGTGATAAATAAAGAGGCTCACTCTCTATTTATACTAATTCTCGACTTGAAAATAACTCACTAGGGCCGAATTCTCTAGGAGAGTCTAATAACCCTAGGGCCCCACAACTGTGGGAAATTTAAACCTTGATTAATAGGAAGGGTTACCCTCTATTACTTTACATTACTTGTTTACATTATTGAATCTCCTGATAGGAATATCCGGGCATGACATGACTCAATTACATTACAGATACTTCCCGGAATAAACATCGGGGTACAATACATAAAATATACAAGTGGATATATTTCAAAGTTACAAATACATCAACAATCCATCTTAACTAGGAAGGTATTCTCTCTACACAATTTATCAACATAGGTCTTCTTCTCTATATCATTTGGATCATCATTAAGTTCTCTTTATCTTCAAGTCATCTTCATTACTGGATCTGGATCATCACTCAATCTGGATCATCACTAGATCTGGATCATCATTGCTGGATCATCATCATTGGATCTAGATCATCACTAGATCTAGATCATCACTGCTAGATCATCATCACTGGATCTTGGATCATCATTGGGTCATCATCACTGGTGCTATCTCTCAATTCTTCTCGTCATAGGAATTTCTACAGAGCCATCCATTTTTCATGCTGGTTGTAGGCCTAGACTCCATGTATATATTCTTCAGCGCTTATATCTGACCCTAAGTCAGAATGGCCCGCCCAGCAGTTACATCTGACCATGGGAGGAACAAATCCAACAACCATGTCAGAAAGGCATGTCCAACACTCACATCTGACCATGGGAGGAACACATCCAAGAACCATGTCAGAAAGGCCCAGCACTCACATTCGATCATGGAAGGAACACATCCAAGAACCATATCGAAAATGCTCAGCACTCACATCCAACCATGGGAGGAACAAATCCAAGAACCATATTGGAAAGGCTCAACACTTATATTTGACCATGGGAGGAACACATCCAAGAACCATGTCAGAAAGGCTCAGCACTTATATTTGACCATGGGAGGAACACATCCAAGAACCATGTTAGAAAGGCTCAACATTTATATCCAGCCATGTGGGGAACACATCCCACATCCATTCTAGAAGGGCTCAACACTTATATCCATCCATGTGGGGAACACATCCCGCATCCATGCTAGAAGGGATCAACACTTATATCTGATCATGTGGGAACACATCCCACAGTCACATCAAAATGGCTCTGCACTTACATCTGATCATGTGGGAACACATCCCACAGTCACATCAGAATGGCTCTGCACTTACATATGATCATGTGGGAACACATCCCATAGTCACATCAGAATGTATCTACACTTACATCGGATCATGTGGGAACACATCCCATAGTCACATCAGAATGGATCTTGGACTCATAACCTCCCCTTGGAGGGAACCTCGATCTGGAGAACACCAAGCTTCTCCCTGAAGTACTCAAACTTCACTCTGTCCAATGGCTTGGTCAATACATTAGCTATCTATTTGTCTGTCACAACATACTAGAGCTTCACTGCTCCTCTCTGTACCATATCTATGATATAGTGATATTTTATCTCGATATGCTTCGACTTGTCATGGAACACCGGGTTCTCAGACAACTTCACACAACTCTGGTTGTCGCAATATATACAAGTAGCATCCAACTGGAGATCAAATAAATTAGATTGTAGCTTCCTTAGCCATACTGCCTCACAACTAGCTGAACAAGCTGTGGCATACTCTGCTTCAGCTATACTCAGTGCTACGCAAGACTGTTTCCTACTAAACCAAGAGATCACACCTGATCCCATACTGAAGCAGCACCTTGAAGTGCTCTTTCTATCGATGGCACTACCTGCTTAATCTGAATCAACATAACCTTCCAGGTTTATCTTTTGATCAGCCTTATACTCGAGAACATAATCAACTGTACCCTTTAGGTACCTCAGAATATGCTTTGTAGCAGTCAAGTGAACATGTCTAGGATCTGTCAGGAACTGGCTCAATGTGTTCACATCAAAGAAAATATATGGTCTTGTATTCGCCAGGTACATCAAGGACCTAATCATTTGACGATACATCATAGCATCAACCGCTTCTGATGAAGCATCACTCAATAGCTTCAGGTTTGATGCCATATGTGTGGTCATGGCCTTGCAATCCATCATCCTGAATATCTTCAAGATATCTACCGCATACTTCCCTTGTCCTAAGGAAATTCCATCTACATTCTGCCACACCTCCATGCCTAGAAAATAGTGCATCATACCCAATTCCTTCATTTCGAACTCGACAACAAGCTTCCTCTTTGTATCAGTAATCAACCCATCCATACCTGTCACAAATAGATAATCTACATACAACAGGAGTATCACTGGGTTCCCTTCTTCAAACTTGTATTAAAGGTTGGAATCTTCTTTACTCTTGGTAAAGCCCAAACTGGATAGGAAGCTATCAATTCGGTCGTACCATGTCCTGGGTGCCTGTTTCAAACTGTACAGGGATTTCTTCAATTTACACACATGAGTCTCCCTGTCATGTGTCTCAAAACCAAGTGGCTGCTCCACATACGCTTCTTCTTCCACTACACCATTCAAGAAAGCAGTCTTGACATCCATTTGGTGTATCTTTCATTTCATCACTGCAGCTAGAGAAAGCATTGATTTAATGGAAGTGTATCTAGCTGCAGGTGAAAAAGTTTCTTCATAATATATTCCTTATTTTTGGGAGAAGCCACGAGCTAAAAATATTACTTTATATTTCTCTATGCTATCATCTGTAGCATGCTTGATCTTGTAGATCCATTTGGAAGTCACAATAGACTTCCCCTATGGTCTAGGGTAAACATCCCAAACATCATTCTTCATGATCGATTGGTACTCCTTGATCATAGCATCCTTCCATTCTTTCTTCTCTGCCGCTTCTTCATAGTTGGAAGGTTCTTTATCAATAATGTCACATAGTAGGGCCACATAACCGGAGTAGGACCTAGTTCTGTTTCTTTCTCTTTATGTTTCTTCTGAAGCCCCATATCTTTCTCTACCTAGGAATCCCTCTCGTACCCATGTAGGTTTCCTCTTGTGAGAATTCTTTTCTTGAGGTGGATGTACAGATTCTTGAGGTTCTTCTATTTCTTGATCTTCATCTGGAATTGCTTCATTCATGGTTGTGTCATGAATTCTGGGTACTTCTGTTTCTTCATGTTCTTCAACGAGTCTCTTTCTAGATTTGTTGTAAGTTGAGTCTTCATCAAATGTTACATCCTTTCTGATGTTGATCTTCTTGAATCCTGGGAAGTATATTCTGTAAGCTCTAGAGCTTTCACTGTATCCCACAAATATACCTTTCTTTCCAGAAGGATCTAACTTTGTCCTCTTTTCTTTTGGAATGTGTATGTATACCGGACATCCGAATATTCTGAGATGACTGACTTCTGGTTTCTTGTCTGAAAAGACTTCTTCAGGTGTCTTGTTCTCGAATACTCTGTGTGGAGTACAGTTCTGTACATACACCACTGTTCTGGCAGCTTCTACCCATAGATGCATGGGAATATCTTGGTCATGAAGCATGGCCCTTGCAGCTTCCATGATCGTTCTATTCTTCCTTTCTACAACCCCATTATGTTGTGGATTATATGGAGTGGTTAACTCCCTCTTAATCCTTGAATCTTTGCATAACTCCTTGAATTCATTTGATGTGAATTCTTCGCCATTATCTAATCAAAAGGTCTTGATCTTATTTTCTGTGTGGTTCTCAATCAAGGATTTGAATTCCTTGAACTTGCTGAATACTTCAGCTTTGTTCTTTAAGAAGTATATCCATGTCTTCCTAGAAAAATCATCAATGAAAGAAACATAGTATACATACCTCCTTAATGAACTAGATGACATCAGACCGCATACTTCAGAGTGAATGATTTCTAAGATTCCTTTAGCCTTGCTTTCACTCCTTGGAAATGTCTTCCTTGTGTTCTTTCCTTTCACACATCCCTCGCATACGCCGTCAAGCTTTGCTTGTATTTATGGAAGACCTTCAATAACTTTGCTTGCAAGTGGTAGTGCCCTATAGTGCATATGTGCAAGCCTTCTATGCCAAAGCTCATTTGTTTCTACTGAGTCATGAAGCAAAGCTTGTTTTGGTTGGCCCTTTAACTTGTATAGACCTCCTTCTTGTTCCCCAATCACTACTTCATCATCAATAGTCTTTCCCTTTGGCCACATAAGAACTTGGAAATCTACAAATGCAACCCTCATGCCTTTTGCATCCAATGCAGATATGGAGAGGAGGTTCTTCTTTAGTACTAGTGCAAACAATACATCCTTCATATTCATATACTTTCTAGAGTCTATATTATAGGAGGATTCACCACTGCCTTTTATTGGATACTAGTAGTCATCCCCAAGTTTCACCTTGTGGGGTGATTCATGTTCTGATAGTTTCACAAAAGATTCTTTGAATCCTGTCATATGTTTGGAAGCCCCACTATATATAAGCCAATCATTGCTTCCATGTGTGATGTTTCCCATGAGAGCGGAAATCAAAACATATTCTTCATCACTTTCTTGTTTGATTCTCTTTTTGGAAGGTTCATCATCTTCTGCAGCATGAGCATGATGTCTTCTCTTGTTTCCCTTCTTCTTGTGAGAGCTATTTTTGTTTCTAGGACAATCTTTGGAAAAGTGTCCTCTTTCATCACATGTATAGTGTTACCACCTAAGTTGTACTTAGTGGTTTTTTATCAAGTGAGCCTGGTGAACCGGACAAGGATAACTTGTTCGGACTTATGAAGACCTTTGGAAGTACTTCTGGGAAGTGCTTGTTGTACTATATCACATGTTCATACCTGATGGGGAAATTGTAATAAATGTTCTAGCATGATAGTGTCTATAAAAGACTCAGTCTCTTAGACTTTATTTGTCAATCCGATCAGCCCAAGGTGTTTTTTCCCTTGTTTATTATTGGTTGTTGAATAAACGACTGATAATTTTTGATTTTTTCACTCCATACCTCCAAAGTTGGGGTGGTCGGCTTGGCATTTAGGCCTATTGAGGTTATTAGAGTCTATGTGTCAATGTATAAACATGCTAGGTGTAACACCCCGATTTTGACCCCATTGCATTAGATGTATATGATGTATATATTGTAAATGATCATGGTGTGGAGCTCAACGCCAAGGCCCCACCATTGATTGGTTATGCTATGTTTTGGATTTAAATTTGTCACCGATGGTATATCGGGGCATGCGGCATGCATACTAAGTTTTAGCATCATGTAAATATGCATATTTAATTAAATGAACCCGACCAGCTACGCTCGCGGAAACTAAATTGAGAAGGGGCATGCTTTTCACAAGGATAAGGGTGGGGGAAATTGTCAAACCTTGAGCCATGAGGGAAAAACCCATGTGTCACCACCTTGTCTTACCGAACCACATCCATTAAGAATTGCTGGTGGTGGTTGAGGTAGTTATTGTTTTTGGGAGTGGGGTGACAGGACTGTTAGTACTTTCCTACACGCACACTCCACCAGCAATGAACCTCACGATGGGTAGAGAGAGGACTACACCTCTCATTCCACGCATTAGAGGGACGCCATCCTTGCCTTGGCTGTTCATTCTCACGCATAGGAGCTTTCCTAGTTTTATCCACGCAGTTTTTCCTCCACAGATTTGCGGATGGTGTGGCTGTATCATTTCCCCACAGACTAATTCACTTCTCTTCTATTTTGGTCTCACACAGCAAGCTGGGATATGTTTGGAAACTATCACCCACGATTTTCCTATGGAGAGTCATTTACGCTCAGGGTTTGTGTTGCGGTCTGTGTAATTCTTTTTCGCTTTCTTAGTTGTCCAGAACGAACTACTGTTTTTCCTCATGTCATGAGCTGTGTTTGCTGTTGCGCTTTGGGGATACTGTATATTTTTTGGAGTCGTTTTGGCCACGATAGGGCCAATAATGACTCAGGAATCGTTTCCCCTATTAAGCTATAATCGTTGATTGATTGCATACGTGCAATGGTCGGTATTCAGACTGTGTAGGGAGCAGGGATGGGGGCTTGGTTTGCTTGATAAACCTGGTGTTTGGAAACCACATAGACAGAGCTAGAGGCCTGGTTTCTTCTCCACAACCCCTGAATAGCACTGGAAGGGAATGCAGGGCCTGAGGGATTGTGTAGCAGAGAAGGGACTGATTCCTTGTGTTGGGTGTGTGTGGGTGTCTTAGAAGTCAGGCTAGTTCTGGTGTAGGTGTTCCTAGCTCTGCAATGAGCTCACCAGCTTAGAATTTAGCCTTTCCCAACTCCTTGATGGCCTGATAAACCCAAATGTGTTGGCTTGGCTGTGTTTTGTGTATTCTTGGCTATGTGTAAGCCTGCTTGTTCCCTTATTCCTTGGAGAATCATGCCTAGCTCGGGTGTGGCAGCGTTGCTGAGAGATTAAGGAGCACGCTGGCCTATGGTTGGGTGGAATGTTGCAGCGACGTAGCTGGTTGCGGAACAAGTTATTTATAAGATAAGTAATCTTATCTATTTTACTTCTACAATCATATTTTCTGTTAATGAATGTGATGAACATGTTGAATGAATGCTTGTATGAATGTATGTTGTTTCCGCTGCGTATGATAAATATTTTCATCTGTGTATGTTCTACTTCAATGCATCTTGTTATCAGCATTCTGTTTTAGTATTTTATTCCATTTTATTCCAGCATTTCAATAATTTTTATGAATTCACATGTTCATGCTTGGATGGCTAATGCCATGGTCGCGTCCTCTTCGCTGGTCGAAGGGTTGGGGACGTGACAACATGGTATCAGAGCTCATGTTGCAACATGGGCTTGAATGGACCATGAAGATACAGGGATAGAAGCAGTATTTCTTTCTTCCCAATAGAAATCAGGGAATGACTGGAAATTCAAAAAAAATTCATATGTGTTTGAACTGTCGGATCATCTAAAGAGTTAGTGGGAAAGAATTCCGACGTAGCGGAAGAGCTAGGCGGAAGCATGCCCGACGGGGCACAGATGGAAAGAAAATCATGGAAATTTTCTAAGTGATTTGACGTCTGTCGATGGAAAATAGCTGATTGAGCGCCTGCCATTGCGGACGGCTAAAGGACCATGGGTCTGACGGGTAAGGCCTCCGACAGCCGACGCCATAAAAGAAAGTTAAAATTTTTTCTAAGTAATGGAAAAAAAGGGCATCGAAAGGAGATAGTTTTTGTGCGCCCGCCATTTACGAAGCCATGAGCACTAGCTTGCCGATGAGAAAAGACTGCCGATACCGATCAGGTTGTGCCGCCGATCGGAAGAAGATCGAAGATCGTGTTCCGCCGTTACGGCGGCTGATGGAACTATTTCGCCAACAAAAAAAAGAGATCAAGCGATGGCAAGTATCAGAGGAAAATAGAAGATGAGGTTCCCGATGCGGCGGCAGAAGGAAGAAGAAAGATTTCTGAAAATTTTTCTAAGTATAGAAAACGTCAGAAAACTTTAGAAGATTGGATTGCCGACATGTCGGAGAAAATTAGAGGATCAGTCCGGCGATACGTTGGAAGCTAGAGGAGGATCGCCCTGAAACATCGAAAAAATTTAGTTGTTCCAACCGTCGATGAGCTGTTTAGCCACGGAATCCATAGACGGTTTACTGCCTGACATTGCGGATGCCTAAGGAACTATCCTTCCGAAGGATAGTGGATCCGATCACCGATGAAAAAGGGATTTGAAAATTTTATTTAAGTATAAGGACGTCGGATGAAGTTAGTGGATAGAGTTCCCGACAGCCGATGAAAAACGGAAGAAGCTAGTTGTTTCAACCGCCGATACAACAGAAGAAGCTAGTTGTTTCGACAGCCGATGAACAACAGAAGAAGCTAGTTGTTTCGACTGCCGATACAGCGAAAGAAGCTAGTTGTTTCGACAGCCGATGAATAGCGGAAGAAGCTAGTTGTTTCGACCACCGATACAACAGAAGAAGCTAGTTGTTTTGACAGCCGATGAACATCAGAAGAAGCTAGTTGTTTCGACTGCCAATATAGCGGAAGAAGCTAGTTGTTTCAATAGCCGATGAACAGTGGAGAAGTTAGTTGTTTTGATTGCCGAAACATCGGATCAATAGTGGAAATGAGAGCCGATTCTGCATAAGGAAAATTTGAGTTTTTCGTGGGATTTCCCCAGCAGATTTTGACTGTTTTTCAGTGGAATTTTCAGCTGTTTTTCAGTGGATTTTCAGATCTGAAAATGAGAAAGACGCAGTGATCTTATGTTCTAGATTGCGCGAAAACATAGATTTACAAAAAAGAGAAAATTTTTCTATGTCTCGGGAAAAAAAAATAAAAAATTGTATTATGATTTTTACAAGAGAAGGTAAGCAATGCTGGTTTATATCAATGTTATGCATCTAACAGTTGTGTTACTAACACGTTTTCAGAGTCATAATCACCTTCAAGGGAAGTATTCTAGGTAGTGCATTTTGATAAACAAGTGGTGGTTCAGTTATGAGAACCCATGACGTATATGATGCTCAGGATTCTTATGAGCATGTGTGAGATGCCATGGGAGAAAATGTCCGTAATAGAAATGATGACATTGAGTCTAATGGAAGGAGATTCCAAGAGACACCGTTAGATGTTGTAGCCACCATGAGAAGCTTGATCAAAGCCCAGGAAGAGAAGCATCAGTTGAATGCTGCTATGTTGCAGAGTTTGACAGACTTACATAGAAATATAGACTCTGGACGAGGTACAGCAAGACCAAAAGGCAGTAAGAGTAGTACTAGGAGAAGGAGAAGGAATTCTAGTGGATCACCTGATTCTGAAGAATCCAGCGGGGATTCAAGTTCTTCTTCTCATAAAAGAAAAAGAAAGAGACACCATAGGGATCGCTCTTGGGATGAATTTAAGAAATCTAAACTTCCTACGTTTGATGGTGAGGTAAAGACTGGACAAGAGGCTGAAGCTTGGCTTCTTGGGATAAAGAAGTACTTTCAAGTGCATGATTATTCAGGAAACATGAAGGCAAGAGTTGCCATATTCAATTTGAATGGAAGAGCATCCATTTGGTGGGAACACCTCAAGTAAGTAAAGACGATCAGTGAAAGGAGACTCAAGTGGAAGCAGTTCAAGAAGTATTTCAAGCAGAAATACCTCTCTGACAGGTATTATGACGATAAGATTAAGGAGTTCCATGAGCTGAGAATGGGACAGTAGACCATGGAAGAGTATGCAAATAATTTTTTGGAGCTGTTGAGGTATGTCCAGTACATCAGAGATGAAAAAGTGAAGGTCCAACATTTTTTGAGTGGATTACCTCAGTCTTACAAAGATAGAATTGAGTTTTATGAACCTAGAACTCTTGAAGAAGCAATAAGAAAAGCTAAATATTGTTATGAGAAAAGCAAAGGTAAACCTGATTACCATAAGGCATGGAAGGACAAGAAGAACGAGAAGTTTGAGCAAAGAAAGCAAGGTTTCAAGCCTTCTAACTTCAGGAATCGGCAGAAGAAGCCATCCCAAGCTACGAGTAAGCCAGTTGGAGTGACAGGAGAAAAGCCTAAAGATCCACAACATAATAGAGGACCACTCCAATGTTGGAAATGTGGAGGACCCCACATGTGTAGAAATTTTCCACTCAAGAATGAGAGTACAAGGCCAGCTTACAACATTCAGGAAGCAGAGACAGTGGGTCAAGTAGCAAGGGCAATCCCTAGGATTTATGCAGCACTGGAAGACCGCCAGGAAGATCACCAATCAACTGTGGTTGAAGCAGCAGGTAAGATTATTGAGCAATCTATTTCTATTTTGATTGACCCGGGTTCTACGCATAGTTACATTACTCCTAGAGTAGTGGATATTTGTGCTTTTGAGAAAATAAAGCATAGGAAGTCTTGGTTAGTTCATCTAGCCACTGGAACTAAGAGAAAGGTCAGTGAGGTGGTAGAGAAATGTCCATTGGTTATGGATGGATTGGTCACTTATGTAGATCTGAATGTTCTACCGCTTGGTTCCTATGATGTTCTCATTGGAATGGATTGGTTAGAAGCTCACCGGGTGAAGCTTGACTGTTACAATAAGACTTTTGAATGCATGAATGAGGAAGGGAACCTAGTAGTTGTGAAAGGTATTCCAAAGGTGATTTCAGTAAGGCATGTTTCAGCAATGCAGTTAAAGAAGTTCTGTAGGAAGGGTTGCCAGCTGTATGCAGCTCATATTTTGGAGGAAATGGGAGATAAAACTCCTAGGTTGGAGGATTTTCAGGTGTTACAGGAATTCAGGGATGTGTTTCCTGATGAGATTCTAGGGCTTCCTCCAAAGAGGGACATTGATTTCACAATTGAACTTGTGCCAGGAGCAGCACCAGTGTCCAAGGCACCCTACATGATGAGTACATCGGAGATGCTAGAATTGAAGATGCAACTAAAAGAGTTGTTGGAAAAGAAATATATCTGACTGAGTGTGTCCCCTTGGGGAGCACCGGTTTTGTTTGTAAAGAAGAAAGATGGTACACTCAGGTTATGTATTGATTACAGATAGTTGAACAAGGTTACTGTGAAGAATAAATATCCTTTGCCAAGGATTGATGACCTCTTTGATCAAATGAGGGGAGGAAAGGTATTTTCCAAGCTTGACTTGAGGTCTGGTTACCATCAGGTGAGAATCAAGGATGAAGACATTCATAAGACAACCTTTAGAACGAGGTATGGACATTATGAGTTTGTAGTGGTACCATTTGGTCTCACAAATGCACCAGATACATTTATGTGCCTTTTGAATCGTGTCTTCAGCAGGTATTTGGACAAGTTTGTTCTTGTTTTCCTTGATGACATTCTTGTTTACTCTAAGAATGAGGAAGAACATGAAGAGCATTTGAGATTGACATTGAAATTGCTTAGGGAGCATCAGTTGTATGCGAAACTAAGCAAGTGTGACTTCTATAGAGATAGAATTCAGTATTTGGGTCACATTATCTCAGAGGAGGGTATATATGTGGACCCTGAAAAGATTGAAGCCATTATGAATTGGCCTACTCCAAGAAATGTGACAGATGTAATATCTTTTATGGGACTTGTAGGATACTACAGGAGATTCATTGAGGGATTCTCCAAAGTTGCACATGCCATCACTTCCTTGCAAAAGAAGGGGATGAAGTTCGAATGGACATCGAGGTGTGAAGAAGGCTTCCAGCAGTTGAAGAATATTCTCACCAGTGCACCCATATTGAAAGTTGCAAATCCAAAGAAGGATTTTGTGGTGTGTATTGATGCATGCCGCGACAAGGGCTTAGAGGAGTCCTTATGCAAGACAACCACGTGATATGTTATGAGTGGAGAAAGCTTAAGGAACATGAGAAGAACTATGCCACTCATGACCTATAGCTTGCAACCATAGTACATGCTCGCAAGATGTGGAGCCATTACTTGATGGGTAGAAGATTTGAGCTCAGAACATACCATTGTGGACTGAAGTATTTGTTTGATCAGCCTACTCTGAATGCTAGGCAAGCAAGATGGATGGAATTTTTATGTGAGTTTGATTTTGAAATCAAACACATAAAGGGAAAGGAAAATAAGGTAGCTGATGCACTCAGTAGGAAGGCGCAAGAAATGTATGTGGCATCTCTTAGTATTTTCCAATCAGATTTGAGGCAGGAGATTGTTAGTCATGCTGCTGAAGATGAATTGTATGAGCAGGTAAAAGACAAATTACAACAACAAAGTCTTGAGAAGAGGTATGAAGGATATAAATTGGAAGAAGATGGACTTATTACTTATAAAGGTAGAATTTATATTCCAGATGTAGCAGGTTTGAGGAGAGTTGTTATAGGTGAAATCCATCAAGCTCCGTATTCTGTTCACCCAGGATATCAGAAGACGATTGCTATAGCTAGAAAGCAGTACTTTTGGCCAGGAATGAAAAGGGATATGGCTGAGTACATTTCCAGGTGTATTAAATGTCAGCAGGTAAAGGTTGAGCATCAACATCCAGTAGGTTTGTTGCAACCTTTGCCAGTTCCAGAATGGAAATGGGAAGTTATTTCCATGGATTTTATTACAGGATTGCCGATGACTTTGAGACAACATGATTCCATCATGGTTGTGGTGGACAAGTTGACAAAGGAAACACATTTTATACTGGTCAAGTCTACACATAAGACTGATGACATTGCAAAGATATTCATGAAGGAGATATTCAAATTGCATGGATTGTCAAAGGAAATAGTCTGTGACAGAGATGTCAAGTTCACTTCCAACTTTTGGAAGGGGTTGTTTGCAGATTTGGGTACAAATCTAAACTTCAGCACTGCATACCATCCTCAGACAGATGGTCAGACAGAGAGAGTTAATCAAGTGCTTGAAGATATGCTTTGCATGTATGTGATGGACAAACCAACCAAGTGGGAAGATTACTTACACTTGGTAGAGTTTTCCTATAACAATGGACAACAGACATCCCTGGGGATGAGTCCGTATGAAGCTTTGTATGGAAGAAGGTGTAGGAAACCAGTGACTTGGGATAATCCAGTGAACATGATTGTGCTTGGACCAGAATTGCTCAAGGAAATGGAGCAAGAGGTTGTAAAGATCAGGCAGAAGCTGAAAGCAGCACAAGACAGATAGAAAAGGTATGCGGATAAGCATAGGGTGAATAAGGAGTTCAGTGTTGGGGATCATGTTTACCTCAGAGTGAGGGCAAGGAAGATTTCCTTGAAGCTTGGGAGTTGTGCCAAGTTTTCACCTAGATACTGTGGGCCATTTGAAGTGCTTGAAAGAATAGGTCCAGTTTCATATAGACTTGCATTTCCTGCTAGCACTAGAGCTCATAATGTTTTTCATGTTTCTTTGCTTAAGAGATATGTACATGATCCTAACCATGTGATAAATTGGGATGTGATTCAGGTGGAACTCGGGGGAGAGTTTCAAATTGAGCGAATGCACATCCTCGACGGGAAGGTCACAATGCTCCGAAACCGGGCCATAGGGTAGGTAAAGGTGCAATGGGAGCACTATGGACCTGAAGACGCTACGTGGGAGCTGGAGGATGCCATACGATTGGAACATCCATTTTTGTTCAATTTTTCTAAACACTGAGGCGATACTAGTGTAGCATTTTGTTCAATTTTGTAAAGCACTGGGGACAGTGCTAGTGAAGGGGGAGGGGAATGTAACACCCCAGTTTTGACCCCGTTGCATTAGATGTATATGATGTATATATTGTAAATGATCATGGTGTGGAGCTCAAGGCCAAGGCCCCACCATTGATTGGTTATGCTATTTTTTGGATTTAAATTTGTCACCGATGGTATATAGAGGCATGCAGCATGCATACTAAGTTTTAGCATCATGTAAATATGCATATTTAATTAAATGAACCTGACTAGCTACGCTCGCGGCAACTAAATTCAGAAGGGGCATGATTTTCACAAGGATAAGGGTGGGGGAAATTGTCAAACCTTGAGCCATGAGGGAAAAACCCATGTGTCACCACCTTGTCTTACCCAACCACCTCCATTAAGAATTGTTGCTGGTGGTTGAGGCAGTTATTGTTTTTGGGAGTGGGTTGGCAAGACTGTCAGTCCTTGCCTACACGTACACTCCACCAGCAATGAACCTCACGATGGGTAGAGAGAGGACTACGCCTCTCATTCCACGCACTAGAGGGACGCCATCCTTGCCTTGGCTGTTCATTCTCATGCACATGAGATTTCCTGCTTTTACCCACACAGTTTTTCCTCCATAGATTTGCGGATGGTGTGGCTGTATCATTTCCCCACAGATTGATTTGCTTCTCTTCTGTTTTTGTCTCACATAGCAAGCTGGGATCCGTTTGGACACTATCACCCACGATTTTCCTTTGGAGAGTCATTTACGCTTAGGGACTGTGTTGTGGCCTGTGTAATTCTTTTCTGCGTGCTTAGTTTTCCAGAATGGACTGCTGGTTTTCCTCATGTTGTGAGCTGTGTTTGCTGTTGTGATTTGGGGCTGCTGTAGATTGTTTGGAGTCATTTTGGCCATGATAGGGCCAAGAACGACTCAGGAATAATTTCCCCTGTTAAGCTATAACCGCTGATTGATTGCGTACGTGCAATGGTTGGTCTTCGAACTGTGTAGGGAGTAGGGATGGGGGCTTGCTTTGCTTGATAAACCTGGTGTTTAGAAACCACACAGACAGAGCTAGAGGGATGGATTTCTTCTCCACAACCCGTGAATAGCACTAGAAGGGAATGCAAGGCCTGGGGGACTGTGTAGCAGAGAAGGGACTGATTCCTTGTGATGGGTGTGTGTGGGTGTCTTAGAAGTCAGGCTAGTTCTAGTGTAGGTGTTCCTAGCTCTGCAATGAGCTCACCAGCTTAGCATTTAGCCTTTCCCAACTCCTTGATGGCCTGATAAACCCAACTGTGTTGGTTTGGCTGTGTTTTGTGTATTCTTGGCTATGTGTAAACATGCTTGTTCCCTTATTCCTTGGAGAATCATGCCCAACTCGGGGGTGGCAGCATTGCTGAGAGATTAAGGAGCACGCTGGCCTATGGTTGGGTGGAACGTTGCAGCGATGTAGCTGGTTGCGGAATGAGTTCTTTATAAGATAAGTAATCTTATCTATTTTACTTATGCAATCATATTTTCTGTTAATGAAGGTGATGAACATGTTGAATGAATGCTTGTATGAATGTATGTTGTTTCCACTGTGTATGATAAATATTTTCATCTGTGTATGTTCTACTTCAATGCATCTTGTTATCAGCATTTTGTTTTAGCATTTTATTCCATTTTATTTCAGCATTTCAACAATTTTTATGAATTCACATGTTCATGGGGCTGGTTTCCCGGATGGATAACGCCATGGTCGCATCCTATTCGCTGGTCGGAGGGTTGGGGAAGTGACAGCGTGGTATCGGAGCTCATGTTGCAGCATGGGCTTGAATGGACCACAAAGATACAGGGATAGAAGCAGTATTTCTTTCTGCCCAACACAAATCAGGGAATGACTGGAAATTGAAAAAAAATTCGTATGTGTTTGAACTGTCCGATCATCAGAAGAGTTAGTGGGAAAGACTTCCAATGTAGCGGAAGCATGCCCGACAGGGCACAGATGGAAAGAAAATCGTGGAAATTTTCTTAGTGATTTGACGTCTGTCGGCGGAAAATAGCTGATCGAGCACCCGTCGTTGTGGACGACTAAAGGACTACGCATCCGACGTTTAAGTCCTCCGACCGAGGACACCATAAAAGAAAGTTTAAATTTTTTCTAAGTAATGGAAACAACGGCCATTGAAAGGAGATAGTGTTCGTGCGTTCGCCATTTCGGAAGCCATGAGCACTAGCCTGCCAACGAGAAAAGACTGTCGATACCGATCAGGTTGTGCCACCGATCGGAATAATATCGAAGATCATGTTCAACCATTTCTGCTGCTGATGGAACTATTTCACCAACAAAAAAAAGAGATCAAGCGGCAGCAAGTATCGGAGGAAAATAGAAGATGAGGTTGCCGATGCGGCGGTAGAAGGAAGAAGAAAGATTTCCGAAATTTTTTCTAAGTACAGAAAACGTCAGAAAACTTTAGAAGATTGGACCGTCGACACGTCAGAGAAAATTAGAGGATCAGTCCGCCGATACGTCAGAAGCCAGAGGAGGATCGGCCCGAAACGTCGAAAAAATTTAGTTGTTCCAACTGTCGATGAGCTATTTAGCCACGGAATCCATAGACAGTTTACTGCCCGACATTGTGGATGCCTAAGGAACTATCCTTCCGAAGGATAGTGGATCTGATCATCGATGAAAAGGGGATTTGAAAATTTGGTTTAAGTATAAGGACGTCGGATGAAGTTAGTGGATAGAGTTCTCGACAGCCGATGAACATCGAAAGAAGCTAGTTGTTTCGACTTCCAATACAACGGAAGAAGATATTTGTTTCAACAGCGGATGAACAGTGAAAGAAGCTAGTTGTTTCGACCATCGATACAGTGGAAGAAGCTAGTTGTTTCGACAGTCAATGAACAACAGAAGAAGCTAGTTGTTTCGACCGCCGATACAGTGGAAGAAGCTAGTTGTTTCGACAGCCGATGAACAGCGGAAGAAGCTAGTTGTTTTGACCGCCGATACAGTGGAAGAAGCTAGTTGTTTCGATAGCCAATGAACAACGAAGAAGTTATTTTTTTTGACTGCCGAAACGTCGGATCAATAGTGGAAATGAGAGCCGATTCTGCATAAGGAAAATTTGAGTTTTTCGTGGGATTTCCCTAGCAGATTTTGACTGTTTTTCAGTGGAATTTTTAGCTGTTTTTTAGTGGATTTTTAGAGCTGTAAATGAGAAAGAGGTAGCGATATTATGTGCTAGATTGCACGAAAACATAGATTTACAAAAAAGAGAAAATTTTTCTATGTCTCGGAATAAAAAAATAAAAAATAAAAAATTGTATTATGATTTTTCCAAGAGAAGGTAAGCAATGCTGGTTTATATCAATGTTATGCATCTAACAGTTGTGTTACTAACACGTTTGTAGAGTCATAGTCACCTTCAAGGGAAGTATTCCAGATAGTGCATTTTTATAAACAAGTGGTGGTTCAGTTATGAGAACCCATGATGGATATGATGCTCAGGATTCTTATGAGCATGCACGAGATGCCATGGGAGAAAATGTCTGTAATAGAAATGATGACATTGAGTCTAATGGAAGGAGATTCCAAGAGACACCGTTAGATGTTGCAGCCACCATGAGAAGCTTGATCAAAGCCCAGGAAGAGCAGCATCAGTTGAATGCTGCTATGTTGCAGAGTTTGACAGACGTACATAGAAATATAGACTCTGGACGAGGTACATCAAGACCAGAAGGCAGTAAGAGCAGTACTAGGAGAAGGAGAAGGACTTCTAGTGGATCACCTAATTCTAAAGAATCCGGTGGGGATTCAAGTTCTTCTTCTCATAAAAGAAAAAGAAAGAGACACCATAGGGATCGATCTCGGGATGAATTTAAGAAAGCTAAACCTCCTATGTTTGATGGTTAGGTAAAGACTAGACAAGAGGCTGAATCTTGGCTTCTTGGGATAAAGAAGTACTTTCAAGTGCATGATTATTCAGGAAAAATAAAGGCAAGAGTTTCCATAATCAATCTGAATGGAAGAGCATCCATTTGATGGGAACACCTTAAGCAAGTAAAGAGGATTGTTGGGAAATAGGGTAGACCCGAGTTTAATCCTTTAGTGTCGCACCAAAAAAAGACCCACAGTGTTGGCCCTTTCGGCAACAACCTGCGCGCAGGTTGCGGTCTCACCCGAAACAACTATGGGGTGCTGCAGAATCAGGTTTCTGCAAGCAGAGAGGGGGATTACTGTACCTTATCCTTTTAATAACCTTATTAACCAATACTTATAAAGTTTTACCATTAATTCACATACAACTTCGTAGATAAATAAACAGTCGTGACTTGCTCAACCCACTACAGGGAATTCACAACGAAGCTAGATATTAGCAGTGATCTAACTTATCAGATGTATATAGTTATTAATGCATAAAAGACAACAGAAACAGAAACAATACAAGAAACCACAACACTAGATATAACGTGGTTCACCCCCAGTGTAGGGGCTACGTCCACAAACTGTGTTTTATTCAACTTGCTGCAAAACCACAGTTTGATCTGCGCACTCAGCTGCAGATCCCTTCAATCCTTAAAAGCCGCGCACACAGCAGTAGGCCCTTGTGCACACAGCTGCAGGTCTTTCCTCAATATTCCTTACAAAAACCCTCTGCGCACACAGCTGCAGAGGTCGTCCACGCACACAGTTGGGACTTATCCTTTCCTTACAGAATCAACCTTAGGTTTGCCTTAACCTTTCTTACATCATAAAACCTAACCTATTTTCTTTACACAAGCGCTTATTTATACTGCGCATTTTTACAAAACCATGGTCTTAAACCATGGGTACCCAAAACCCTAAACCCTGGATTTCAACCAAGGGTTTATTACAAAAAAAGGAGTTTTAACTTCCCCCGACACCCCTAAGACTATTTTGACCCATAACTCTGCTTACAAACTTTCTGATTAACCACGGAGTTACCCATCTTAAGGGTCGTTAGGGTGCGCGTCCCAACAGGCCCCTAAGACTCACCAGTGGCCCGTCCCGAGACACTCTTCAGTTTCTCTGTTGGCAGAATTCCGCTGACGAAGCATAGTGTACTGCTTGCTGAAGCTATCCATGCTGCTGTCGGCTGCCTACTTCTGTCCTTTGCAGAAGTTTTGCTGATGAAGCCGTCGCAATCCACTTGAAACACCATCCTTCACTCCAATTGCTGATGCCTGACCATCCCCAACTTTGGGGTCCGCTGGGATTACGTGTCACACTGCGGAAGGAATATAGCTGCCATGGTTCTGCTATGCCGAAATATTGCATGGCGGGATTCCCCAGAGTCTTTCTACGAGGCCTCATGCCCTTTGTTGCTCTAAGTTAGAGAAAACTCCTGTTCGTCTTTGCAAATTTAGAGCAAACTCCTGCCTGTCGATGTCCTTAGCCAAGTAGGGCTGTACTGGCGGAGTACTCAGAAGGTGCTGCAGACCTCTGTCCCTTACGTCTCGTACTAGCTCCTGAACTTTACAGTCATTCGACATGGTTCAGGTTGAATATCTCACAGACGTGCTTAAGATAGAAAACACAGGTCGAGATGGCTTCTTATAGAATCCTGAAGCGGAATTTGTCATCATGGTGTAGTAATGACGCCAAATCTGATGAAGTTCCGGAAATCTTCTCCGCACAGCGTCGGATTTTCCCAAAATCTCATTATGACGAGTAATGAGAGAAGCTCTCATGCCAGCGCCGCCGAATGCAGTATGTCCCATCCGTCACATTTTGGGCTGTGACACACCTTGACAACCTTCGACTTCGACACAGTCTGACCCTGCGACCTACGACCAACCTGTAGCTTCGCATTCTTTAGACAAAACAGACTACAATAATCGATAATGCTACGAGCATCTTGCTTATTTGCTTGGTGCTACTTCCTATTCTGAGTACCTGGCCTATCCATGTACTTTTTTAAGCGGCTCCCATTTATCATAGAGGGAAAAAGCTCACCATTTAACTTAGCTAGCTGGACTGCGCCCCCGTCAGTAACTTTCTGTACTACATATGGTCCTTTCCAATGTGTCTTAAACTTTCTTGGGAACTTCATGAATTTGTTGTCATAAAGGAGCACAAGATCACCCTGCTGAAAATGTTTCTTCTTGATGTGCCTATCATGCCATGCTTTTTCTCGAGCTTTCTGCACCTGTTGTTGGAAGCCTGCGACAAATATATCCTCTTCAAGTTCTAATATCTGTTTCAGTCTCTCTGTGATTATGGCTGGGTCATCCATGTCGGTGAAAGCAGATATCCGGAGGCTGGGAACAATGTATTCCATGGGTATGACAGCTTCTTGCCCATAAACTAGTCGAAAGGGTGTATGGCCTGTCAACTTTTTGCAAGTAGTTCTGTAAGCCCATAGCACTGCTGGAATTCAAAGATCCCAATCATTCCTGTTAGCGTTACAAACCTTTGTCAAGGCATGCTCAAGGATTTTGTTAAAAGCTTCAACAGTCCCGTTTGCTTGTGGGTGATATGCGGTACTCTTTTGATGATACACCTGAAATTCTTCAGTCAATACTTCAATAGTCTTGTTCAGGGAATGTGACCCCTGATCACTCATAAGAATTTTGGGACACCCAAATCTGGATAAGATGTTGTCGAAGATGAACTTCGCAGTAGTAGCATCGCTACAGGTCTTGACTGGTTGAGCTTCGGCCCAACGGGTAAGATAATCAGTTGCTGTAATGATGTATCTGGCTCCTGAATTTTTTGCAGGGGGGTTGATAGGACCAACAAAGTCAATTGCCCATTTGTCAAAGGCCTGTAATGTTACTTGTGGAGCTAGGGGCATTTCATCCCTCTTAGATGGTTTACCTGTCCTTTGACAGATGTCGCAGCTGTGGCAATATTCTCTTGCATCTTTGTGAAGTGTGGGCCACCATAAGCCGGCTATCAAAATATTCTGCGCTGTGGCTTTGCCTGCATAGTGACCTCCTGATGCACCAGAGTGTGCTTCAGCCAATATTAGAGGTTTTTCGTGTTCCAAAACACATCTGCGCAGTATCTCATCTGGTCCCATTTTATACAGCTGTCCTGCTATTAAAGTGAAGTCCGCGGCTCGAACCACCAACTGCTTCTTCTACTGTGTGGTCATCTCTGGAGGGGGGGTACCTGTGGATAAATACTGAACAATATCCTGGAAATATTCATCAACTATCTGGATAGCAAATAATTGTGCATCGGGGAGGCCTTCATCCAAATTGGTAGGTTCTTCACCTGACTCGAGCCTCGACAAGTGGTCAGGTCCTAGGTTAAGTCTTCCAGGCTTAACAATGATCTCAAAATCATATTCTTGAAATAGAATTAACCATCTGCATATTCTTCTACCTAGCACAGGTTTGTTAACCAAGTACTTCAAAGCAGAGTGGTCAGTAAACATCTTAAAATGAGATCCTAGCAGATAATGTCGAAATTTTTGTAATGCATATACCATAGCAAGACCTTCACGTTCTGTCGTAGTATAATTTTTCTCTGCTGTAGACAACTTTCTGCTAGCAAAAGAGATAGGGTGATCGATATTACCTTCGCTTGGATGAGCGAGCACAGTACCTAAAGCAATAGAGGATGCATCAACATGCACATGAAACTCCTTGTTCCAGTCAGGGAATACTAGGATAGGGGCAGTGACCAT
>LPNX010693169.1:627287-640915 GCA_001517045.1 Pseudotsuga menziesii
CCTTTAGAATGAGGTATGGACATTATGAGTTTGTAGGGGTACCATTTGGTCTCACAAATGAACCAGATACATTTATGTGCCTTTTGAATCGTGTCTTCAGCAGGTATTTGGACAAGTTTGTTCTTGTTTTCCTTGATGACATTCTTGTTTACTCTAAGAATGAGGAAGAACATGAAGAGCATTTGAGATTGACATTGAAATTGCTTAGGGAGCATCAGTTGTATGCGAAACTGAGCAAGTGTGACTTCTATAGAGATAGAATTCAGTATTTGGGTCACATTATCTCAGAGGAGGGTATATCTATGGACCCTGAAAATGTTGAAGCCATTATGAATTGGCCTACTCCAAGAAATGTGACAGATGTAAGATCTTTTATGGGACTTGCAGGATAATACAGGAGATTCATTGAGGGAATATCCAAAGTTGCACATGCCATCACTTCCTTGCAAAAGAAGGGGATGAAGTTCGAATGGACATCGAGGTGTGAAGAAGGCTTCCAGTAGTTGAAGAATATTCTCACCAGTGAACCCGTATTGAAAGTTGCAAATCCAGAGAAGGATTTTGTGGTGTGTACTGATGCATGCAGACAAGGGCTTGGAGGAGTCCTTATGCAAGACAACCATGTGATATGTTATGAGTGGATAAAGCTTAAGGAACATGAGAATAACTATGCCACTCATGACCTAGAGCTTGTAGCCATAGTACATGCTCTCAAGATGTGGAGGCATTAATTGATAGGTAGAAGATTTGAGCTCAGAACAGACCATTGTGGACTGAAGTATTTGTTTGATCAGCCTACTCTGAATGCTAGGCAAGCAAGATGGCTGGAATTTTTATGTGAGTTTGATTTTGAAATCAAGCACATAAAGGGAAAGGAAAATAAGGTAGCTGATGCACTCAACAGGAAGGTGCAGGAAATGCATGTGGCATCTCTTAGTATTTTCCAATCATATTTGAGGCAACAGATTGTTAGTCATGCTGCTGAAGATGAATTGTATGAGCAGGTAAAAGAAAAATTACAACAACAAAGTCTTGAGAATAGGTATGAAGGATATAAATTGGAAGAAGATGGAATTCTTACTTATAAAGGTAGAATTTATATTCCAGATGTAGCAGGTTTGAGGAGAGTTGTTATGGGTGAAATCCATCAAGCTCTATATTCTGCTCACCTAGGATATTAGAAAATGATTGCTACAGCTAGAAAGCAGTACTTTTGGCCAGGAATGAAAAGCGATATGGATGAGTACATTTCCAGGTGTATGAAATGTCAGCAGGTAAAGGTTGAGCATCAACATCCAGCAGGTTTGTTGCAACCTATGCCAGTTCCAAAATGGAAATGGGAAGTTATTTCCATGGATTTTATTACAGGATTGCCGATGACTTGGAGACAACATGATTCCATCATGGTTGTGGTGGACAAGTTGACAAAGGAAACACATTTTATACCAGTCAAGTCTACGCATAAGACTGATGACATTGCAAATATCTTCATGAAGGAGATATTCAAATTGCATGGATTGCCGAAGGCAATAGTATCTGACAGAGATGTCATGTTCACTTCCAACTTTTGGAAGGGGTTGTTTGCACATTTGGGTACAAAGTTGAACTTCAGCACTGCATACCATCCTCAGACAGATGGTCAGACAGAGAGAGTTAATCAAGTGCTTGAAGATATGCTTCACATGTATGTGATGGAGAAACCAACCAAGTGGGAAGATTACTTAAACTTGGTAGAGTTTGCCTATAACAATGGACAGCAAGCATCCTTAGGGATGATTCCGTATGAAGCTTTGTATGGAAGAAGGTGTAGGACACCAGTTACTTGGGATAATCCAGTGAATAGGATTGTGCTTGGACCAGAATTGCTCAAGGAAATGGAGCAAGAGGTTGTAAAGATCAAGCAGAAGCTAAAAGCAGCACAGGACAGACAGAAAACCTATGCAGATAAGCATAGGGTGAACAGGGAGTTCAGTGTTGGGGATCATGTTTACCTCAGAGTGAGGGAAATGAAGAGTTCCTTGAACCTTGGGAGTTGTGCCAAGTTGTCACCTAGATACTGTGGGAAATTTGAAGTGCTTGAAAGAATAGGGCCAGTTGCATAAAGACTTGCATTGCCTGCTAGCACTAGAGCTCATAATGTTTTTCATGTTTCTTTGCTTAAGAGATATGTACATGATCCTAACCATGTGATAAATTGGGATGTGATTCAGGTGGAACCCGAGGGAGAGTTCCTAATCGAGCCAATGCGCATCCTCGACAAGAAGATCACAATGCTCCGGAACCGGGCCATAGGGTAGGTAAAGGTGTAATGGGAGCACTACAGACGTGTTGTGCCCTTGCTCAACAGCCTTTAAAAAACATATTTCATCAAACAAAATCCTATTTTGTTTGATGAAATGTTCGAATTTCTCAGGACAAATCTAATGAATCACCAACTACTGAAATGATGACTTTATGTGAGCTACTGAATCAGTGAAATGCTATGTTCTTAAAGCAGCCTTTGCAAACTATAGATTCTTTGAAAAAATCATAATTATCAAGTTATTATTTTGGGTAAATTTACCTTAAAAATTAAGGGATGAGTATTAATAATTTCCATTTTTTTTATCATAACCTAATCTTGAAGTCTTATCCAAACATTTATCACTTGATTTTGATTTTATTATTATAGATGTTAATAAGGTTGCGAAAATTGGATCATTGATCATAGTATGGTTTGGAACGTTATCATAGGTTTCATTCGGATGTTAATTAACAAGTATGCATGGTTGGTTCAATATAAGTGTAGCAAGGTCCTAGAGCATCGAAGGCTTAATAATTTATGAGAATATGCATTACCCTAGGTTTTTCTCTTCAGACTCCGAACCATATTCAATATTACTATGGTTATTTTAATCTTCATTTTTATAACATGTTCTATATTGTAAAGTTTGGTTTTGATTTGATGATTTATATGGCATCATTGCTCGCCACCTTTGAAGGTTAAATCAAATTTACGGTAAGGGCAACATGGGATTATTGTTTATCATCAACTCAATTTATGTCGTCGCCTCCAATTTCGATCTACCTGCTACTAAATTGATATGGTATCATTGCGTTGGTACTTAGCTCTGTCAATCACATTCAATTCTGAGTACTTGTTCAGTGTCGTGTCTCCATCCTTGTTCAACACCTGTGGTCTGTGCAATGAGTGGTCTCACATCAATAGCCCGGGATAAATAATGGAAAGATCAGTTTGATCTCGAGTCATTTGCCGTCATTTCTTGTTTTTGATTACCTTGTAGTGTTATCATTCCCCTTCATGCCAAACTTTCAAGGTTATCAGCTGCGGTTATTCATGTTGCAGCTGGTTTATGAAGGTATCAGGCTCCATTGCTTAGGTTTTCTCCTAGGTCTGCACCCTGAGTGCTCACTCTCTAGTTCGCTGTCGGGTTTTGATCTTTGGTATCTTTTCTGGGTAAGGCTGCGTGCATGCGCACAGTTAGTTATGGTGCTGGTGGTGAGAGTCGAGCCCTGTGAGATGAAGCTTCTTGATTCGAACCCTGGGCTTTCAATCAAGGTCGAAGCTGTCGGGTGGCTGCCATTTATCAGTAAGTTCTCGGATTCAAACCCTGAAGTGACGAGGGTGTTTGCTCTGTCTTTGGCCGATTTTCAGGTTAGGGTAGGTGATCTTCAAGTTCGGGTGGACGAGCATTTGGTTGCGCTTGCTACTGGTTTGCCACTGATAGGAAAATGATGGTTTAAGTACCAGCGAATTGGATATAACTGAATGGAGGAAAATAATGAAGAATCCCTGTCAGGACGTATCGTTCCGAACTGGTGTGTCCCGGAAGTACTTTAAGAAGGAATGGCACCCGGTCTTGGACCTAATCCACAGGTACGTGACCTGTGAAGGTCGCCTCTCTTCGGCCTATGTTTACCATCTTCGGTTGATGTCTGTGTTTATCGGTTTCCCTCTGAATTTACCTTATTACCTATTTCAAAGTATGTCTAAAATGTCCTCTGCAATTAAAAAGGGCCCGAAACATATTAGTCACAGCCTTTTCCATCACGGCTTGGTCAGAATGTTGATTGAGAGGGAATTGTCGAAATTAGACAGGTCATGGGATGAATTCATTGAGTCTAATGGTTTTTCGGCCTTTTGCCACTGTCAGTTTGACTGTCCCGAGGAATGTATCAGGCATCAAGAGCTAAATCAAGTTTCAGTTTCGCCTTTAAGCAAGCCCGTGTCAAACACTACTGGCCATATGAGCCCCAATTCCTGTAATGAGTCGATTCCTCCTCCTGTAAGTAGCCCCGGTTCTTCTGTGTCTGCAAAACATATGAAGAAGTCTTCGGGTTTGTCTCCTGTAACCCCGAGGAGAAGCACTGATACCTGCAATTGGGGAGGCAGCAGGCCGAAAGCTAATTATCGATTAGTTGAATATTTTAACTTTATACCCTTTTCCAATGCATACTCAGTTAATTTAACAGAGGAAAAATAAGTTGCATTGTCAAAAATCAAAGATTCAGGAACACCAAATCTGGTGATAATAAAAGAATCAAGGAATGATATCACCTGTTCCAAGTTAACCACTGGCAAGGGGATGGATTCAACCCATCTAGTGAAATAATATATGGCTGTCAAAATGTATTTATGCTGCTATGAAGAAGCTGGTGTGATTGGGCCAACAATATCCAGACCCCATTGCTGAAATGGGACTTCGATAATAACCGGCTGGAGGGGTAACGCTGCTTTCTTCAGCCTGCCTCCTGCTCTCTAACGCTCCTGTGAATTTATAATGGGTTGGGGTGCACTTACTTTTGATTTCAGGTTTGAAGTTATGATAATTTGATAATCAAGTTTTTCTTACAGGTATTTAGTTTGTATTAATTCATTTATTATTTAGTTTATTTCATTTTCTTTTTGTGTGGGTTTTAATTATATTTCTTTTGTGTGCAGTATCGCAGGTAATGTTTTGGATCTTATTTCATGGATTTTGATGATTTCCTACTATTTGGATGATCCCTACATAATTGGGAACAAATCGATTGGCGAGGACAGTTTTTCTAGGTGTCACTATATAGTTAGTGCCTTTGTCGCTTTCTTGATTTTGTGCTATGAACTGAGTTTCTTCGATTTCATAACATTACAATGTATATTAAAAATGACATGTTTCACTTGTCATTTTTAAGGGGATTAGTTATGATTTCAATTTTATGGTTTCCAGTTGTTTAGAACCATTTCTCTATGAATTGGTTATTTAAAGAGACATGTGGGTATTGAGAAGGGGTCGATAGTTTGGGAAAGGAGGACACAAGACCACTGTTTGATTTTCCTGTTACTTATGGCAGTTTGCTGTCAACAGCTACAGTCTTTTAAATTGGTGATACTTATATATGTTTATAGTATTTTTACTTAGCATATGTGTTTATTGTATCGATTGGTCTTGTTATTTTTTCCACATTATTAATGTTTGTTATGATCTCTTTAATGAAATTGTGCAAATATTTTATATATAATTGTCGACTTATACTGTTTTCGTTTTTGCTGATATATGTCGTGTTGTAAGTTTGATGTTTGAACATCATAAGGTATATGATAATATCTACTGTGCGATCTTGTTTAAGTTCTGAATTTATTCTGAATATTTCCAAGATTATTAACGCAGTAGTCTTATTGGCAAATGTGATTACAGTTTTATGTTCTCCACGCTCCTGATCAGGATAGGACTTAGATTAGATTAGTATTTTCCTTTTAATTGTTTTACTAGGAACTTGTTTGAATCAGATCTTTATATTCATATTACAATTCAGATTATTCTCTTGTAATTAATGTACAAGTGTTTATAATATATCTCTGTAAATTTATCAACTCTGTTAATATTCAGTTACTTGTTTATTCTTGTATGATAAATTAATTGCTTGAAGTAGATGTAATTTAACTGATTGATCTTGTAAGATATAAAATTTATTAACTCGTGTAGGGATAGGTTTAGATCTGATTAACAAACAATAGTTTTAGTTTTCCCTTTTCAAATCCTCTCCTGTAGCGGGGAATAACTTTAGGAAAGGCAACGGGGCCTTATTCCCGTCAGAAACAGCTATTTAAACAACTGAGAGCATCTCGAAAACTCTTGGATCGGGTTGTTCCTCGGTTGACTCTGGCATAACATTTAGGCCTGTCAACAGGATGTGAAGAGGCTACGTGGGAGCTGGAGGATGCCATGCGATTGGCACATCCATTTTTGTTCAATTTTGCGAAACATTGAGGCGATACCAATGTAGCATTTTGTTCAATTTTGTAAATTACTGAGGACAGTGCTATTGAAGGGGGAGGGGAATGTAACACCCCAGTTTTGACCCCGTTGCATTAGATTTATATGATGTATATATTGTAAATGATCATGGTGTGGAGCTCAAGGCCAAGGCCCCACCATTGATTGGTTATGCTATGTTTTGGATTTAAATTTGTCACCGATGGTATATCGGTGCATGCGGCATGCATACTAAGTTTTAGAATCATGTAAATATGCATATTTAATTAAATGAACCCGACCAGCTACACTCGCAGCAACTAAATTGAGAAGGGGCATGATTTTCACAAGGATAAGGGTGGGGGAAATTGTTAAACCTTGAGCCATGAGGGAAAAACCCATGTGTCACCACCTTGTCTTACCCAACCACCTCCATTAAGAATTGCTGGTGGTGGTTGAGGCAGTTATTGTTTTTGGGAGTGGGGTGGCAGGACTGTCAGTCCTTGCCTACACACACACTCCACCAGCAATGAACCTCACGATGGGTAGAGAGAGGACTACACCTCTCATTCCACGCACTAGAGGGATGCCATCCTTGCCTTGGTTGTTCATTCTCATGCACATGAGCTTTCCTGGTTTTACCCACACAGTTTTTCCTCCACGGATTTGCGGATGGTGTGGCTGTATCATTTCCCCAAAGACTAATTCGCTTCTCTTCTATTTTGGTCTCATGCAACAAGCTGGGAGCCATTTGGACACTATCACCCACGATTTTCCTGTGGAGAGTCATTTACGCTCAGGGACTATGTTGCGGTATGTGTAATTCTTTTCCACTTGCTTAGTTGTCTAGAATGGACTGCTATTTTTCCTCATGTCGTGAGCTGTGTTTGCTGTTGCACTTTGGGGCTGCTGTAGATTGTTTGGATTTGTTTTGGCCACGATAGGGCCAAGAACAAATCAGGAATTGTTTCCCCTATTAAGCTATAACCACTGATTGATTGCGTACGTGCAATGGTCGGTATTCGAACTGTGTAGGGAGCAAGGATGGGGGCTTGGTTTGCTTGATAAACCTGGTGTTTGGAAACCACACAGACAGAGCTAGAGGGCTGGTTTTCTTCTCCACAACCCCTGAATAGCACTGGAAGGGAATGCAGGGCCTGAGGGACTGTGTAGCAGAGAAGGGACTGATTCCTTGTGTTGGGTGTGTGTGGGTGTCTTAGAAGTCAGGCTAGTTCTGGTGTAGGTGTTCCTAGCTCTGCAATGAGCTCACCAGCTTAGCATTTAGCCTTTCCCAACTCCTTGATGGTTTAATAAACCCAACTGTGTTGGCTTGGATGTGCTTTATGTATTCTTGGCTATGTATAATCCTGCTTGTTCCCTTATTCCTTGGAGAATCATGCCCAGCTCAGGGGTGGCAGCGTTGCTGAGAGATTAAGGAGCACACTGGCCTATGGTTGGGTGGAACGTTGCAGCGACGTAGCTGGTTGCGGAACGAGTTCTTTATAAGATAAGTAATCTTATCTATTTTACTTCTGCAGTCATATTTTCTATTAATGAATGTGATGAACATGTTGAATGAATGCTTGTATGAATGTATGTTGTTTCCACTGCGTATGATAAATATTTGCATATGTGTATGTTCTACTTCAATGCATCTTGTTATCAGCATTCTGTTTTAGCATTTTATTCCATTTTATTCCAGCATTTCAACAATTTTTATGAATTCACATGTTCATGGGGCTGGTTGCCCGGATGGCTAACGCCATGGTCGCGTCCTCTTCACTAGTCGGAGGGTTGGGGATGTGCCACTAGGCATCATGGTCAAGTCATATGAACATGTCTAAGTCCCCCTAGGTTTTTTCATTTTTTCATTTTAAAATTTTTTTCAGTGTTTTTTATTAAAATTTAATTTTTCCAAAACTTAGGCTATTTTTTAATAGTTTAATTGGAAAAATTGTTTTTGTAATAAAAGTGGGCCAAATAATAAGTTTCAGTCATGTAGGTGCTCATTTTCAAGCTAAGAGCACTATGTAAACCCATGGACCCACTATTTCCTAGTTTTGAGTGATTTTCCATCACTCAGGTCAGAAAGCCCCAAAATATCATTTATTGATTATTTTAATTAATAAATTGATGAATAATGGAGCAAATCCAGAATCATAGATCAGTGGATTCTCAGCCGATTTGATTGAAATTAGTCAGATATGAACCAGATTGACTGGATCTGAAAAATCCTTGACTGAAGGAGGTGATCAAATCAGATCCAGAGTTGATCTTCAGCATCCTTTATGTGGAATTTTTCCCTCCTTCTCTCCTCCACATGTTTTGGCTCATCTGGGTGATTTTTGGTGGATGCTTTAATGAACAGGTTGAGGTGTCAGTTAAATCAGCTCTGCGATTGACAATTGCACTTAGTGAGACTCAGATCTGGCTCAGTTAGATAGAGATCAGGCATTGATGGACTCTCCTTCAGCTACAATGGTCTATCTCCTTGGGATTTGTGCCCCCCTAGGCTGGATCTCCTATTTTTTGTATAAATAAAGCTCAGGATGCCTCTTCCAAGCTAGTTAGAGTTGGATTGAAGGGCTTGCTATTGTAATATTGTTGTAATTTTTTGATTGTTGGAATAAATAAGCTTTGGAGGCCAAATGGTGTAATGCTCTCATGTGTGTGGATTAAGCATTGTCTTACGGTTATTGATGTTGTCGGCTTTTCTCTCAATTTCTGCATTTGAACCCTGTCTGGCTTGAACGATTCAGTTGAATCAATAGGAGTATAGTTGGGCAGGTAAGGTTAATTGTTTTTATTATATCTCATAGCATATATGTTATAAGATCTAGATTATAAATGTTTAATAAGTTTATTTTCATGTAATTCTTGTCTCTTTCTCATATATATATCTAGATCTCGTGAGGTTTCGTGCATGATTGTGTGTTTAGATTTCAGGTAGCAAGGATTGGATGAGCTGTGGATCTAGTTTGACTCCACTGTACATCCAAAACCTTTGTGAAGACATTGCCCCTATGTATTCCACTAACAAGTTTCCATTGCAGATCTGCTTCAGCAACAAGCACTTCTCTTCTCCTTTTCCTCCAAAATCTTAAATTTTATTCAAACTGGTTACTATTAAGGAATCTTATTGCTTAGATCTGTCTCATTAAGAAAATTACATATAGATATAGCAAGTAATATCCTCTCTTAAGTTTAGATCTCATTTCCATTTTGCATATAAAGTTATATTTTAAGAGATCTAGCTGAAATTATCCTCTTTTTGCAAGCATTTTAATGAAAATTTGTAGCTTGCTTTTAAGGTAGTTTCCTTTGTTGTACTTTAAAATTTCATATTCTGCAATAAAAGTTCACATCTCATTGGATTCTGTTGGAGTAAAGCCCCGCAGCTACAGGAAAAGCTGCCATTTTGGCGAAGATGAAGAGATAAGGTAAAGATACGACGCCGTAGCATGTTTCTAGCTATAGAACAGAGCCAGAAATTATGACTATCGGGGCAGAGAAAGTCAAAGAAGATAGCAGTACCTGAGTGACCAAGAAGAGAGAGCTCACCCACTACATTGAAGGCAGCGATGGAAGACAGGAGGGCTCAGTTGCCCTCATAAAGGAAAAGGAGCAATGAGGCCGAGGTATTGAAGAAGAAGGACAAGTCAGGGAAGCGGTGCACAATACCCATGGTCAGTGCTGGGAAGCATGGAAGACTGTAGAGAGTAGTGGTGTGACGGAAAGTGACTACCCCAAGTATAGATATGCCAACTGTCACTAGTTAGGGTTTTTGGGTTACTGTTGGGACAGGCCCACAATGTTGTAATGGCGAGACCTTCGGGCCACCTATAAAGGGATGTATTTTGTATTGTAAAAGGGTTGGGCAGTTGGGCAAGTTAAACAAGTAGACACTTAGACAGTTGTAATATAGAAGCTGAGATCTGGTTCTGTTATCAGTAGTAGTTATCTTACTGTAACTAGTAACTAGCTCGTTGAGCATGTATGTAACAATCCGCAGGGATTGACAGAGAGAGAGAGAGAGAGAGAGAGAGAGAGAGAGAGAGTATTGTAAGAAGGCAATATAGAGATAGAGAAGAGATCTAGGAGAGAAGGGCTCCAGTCAGTGAGTGTGGAGTTACCCAAAATATCTCTAGCTGCATATGCTGTGCAGCAGAACTGTGTACTCTCTCAAGATATAATAAAACATAGTTCTACGGATGTAGCTTCTACCCTGGAAGTGAACCACGTAAATCAGAGTGTTATGTGATTGATTCATGTGATTGTGTTTGCTTGTTGTATCTGTCACTCATTACATGAACTTTGCTTACAATTTAATGTATGTATATTTTATTCAGTTCACAGCATTATAGAAGGATAAATGCATGTTGAAGTCTTTAAGTATTCTGTATAAGAGTTTGTCTATGTTTCACTCAAGATAGTTAAGAGTCGCAGTGTAAAACAACCTTGTATGTTGAGTCCTGTAAGTCGAACCCGAGTAACACTGAGTATGATGAGCCGCAACGGTAGGATATCATAGGGAGGCGATATTGCACCATCAGAGGAGCTGTGGTGCGCGATACCGCCGGTTAAGAATCGAGCGTAGGAGAGAGTTACATGTTACCCAGGATGCGGCGATGCGATAAGGGCTAGAGTCATCGCAAGTAAAGAGGAAACTACGCATCGCCGAGAGAAAGAGACCTCGCAGGTTAAGAAGAGCTGCGAGGCGCACATAGGATGCTACAGAACCTGGTCGAAGACACTTGAGTCTTTGGCCAACCCATTAGAATCACTTCGGGTGAGACTTCAGGCCGCTCCGTTGTCTGTCGCCAAAAGGGCCAGTGAGCTAGGGGTGTTGTTGGTACATTACAGTAAACCCGGGTCTTCCCATAGTGACCAATAAATGGTTCTGTTGCCGGTTTTGAACAAACTGATCACTGATGTTCTGTTGGCATCCTACTAGAGATGAACTCAACCAGTGGGTTAGGTCTAAGGAGAAAGAGTTTTTTGAACATGAGAACAAGAGTCCTAGACTGAGTATAGGGGACTGGTTACAAAAACATATCTTTACAGACCTGCATACGATATTTTTTGCGACCTATGGAAATGAGCTTTACGACTGGTTATCAAAGTTGACTGATAAGAACATATTCAAGAAGAAAAGAAACATTGTCTGGACACCGGAGCTGATTTAGACCATGAAGAACCTTGATAATCCCATTACGAGGACAGTAGACTTCTGGCTTGCGAGTGTGCTAGAAGGCTTCGTCACAGAGTTTGCAATTGAACAGAGAAAAAGCTTCAGCGAGGCTGAGCGGTACTTCTTCAAAAGAAATCATGGCAAGTACCTAAAATATTTAAACTTGTCCATTAAGATGTTATTACATGAAAAAGGAGTAATGGATATGGTTCCTTATCAATAAGTTAATAAACTGTAATGTCACAAGAGTTTGAGAGTGATTTCCATGACATTGGACGTACACGTAGTGGAAAGAAATACAAAGTAGATTTTAGATCTCCCATATTTGAAGACAGTTCAGATAGTACTAGACAAAAGAGTCATAGCCATAGAGACAGAACAGAAGGGGGTATCCCTTACCACCCTTATACCCCACAGAAATAGATCGAAACTCAGAACAATCCTGTAGGAACTCCATCTAGTAGCTCCCAGACAGTACATACTACCACTACATCACCTCCACCTACACCGCCGAGTGGTAGTAACACAACAAATCAACATCCACCACGTAGAAATAGAATGGGGAATGATATGAAGCTACCTATCTTTAAGGGTACAGGGGCAGAGGACCCAGAGCAACATTGGTTTCTATGTGAATCCGCGTGGACCATTAAAGCAATCCATGATGACAATATTAAACTTGTACAGTTGGTCACCACACTAAGAGAACAAGCCTTAACATGGTATATGAAGTATACATCAGCGATACCCAGAACACTTGTTCAGGTCACGACCGCCATGATTAAAGAGTTTAAGAAAACTAAGTCTAAGTCACAGTGCATTACAGAGCTCAAAGACATCAAACAGTTACCTACAGAGTCAGTGTGGGACTTCGATCAGAAATTCAAAGCCCTTATAGACCAAGTCAGCTTTGAGTTTGTGCCAGAGCAGCATAAGGAATGGTTTATTGCAGCCCTACTCCCTCACATCAGACTGCCATTAATGCAGTAGAAAATCCAGATGTAGGATGACGCATTGGAGATGGCGATGAAACTAGAGGCTTCACCTCTAGCTGAAACCAACACAGGTATGACAAACCTGCAAAACTAGTTGGATACAGTCTACTATCACCAATGATTTCTATAACTTCAAAGTCCATAGAGCTGCGAACTCCGTCAATGTCAACTGGTACCTGCGGTAATCGACCCAGGGGTGATACCCGCTACTGATTAGCTAATCTCAGATGGATAGGCGATCTGACTAACTTAGGGCTACCCATATTCCATATTCCATATTGCTGCTTTCATATTCCATATTTGATATTTCAAAGTAATCTTAATACTTACCCCACGACTTCTCGATTGACCCGAAAGGGGAAAGAGATGCGTGGTAGGACTAATTCAAAAATTGGAATTGTGTATCTGTGTTTTTCTTTTCATCATTTGTTTCTTCATCTATGTTAAAATTAACCCCTCCTTGATTCCCCAATTGAGATCCACTTGGATCGAAAGAGGTTCCTGGAGGTTTTTCTTTTTAACAAGAACACCCATCTCAAAATTTACTAAAATTGACAAGACTCCGGTGTGTATGTTCTGCACTTCGCTGCGGTTCATCCAATCAGTCAAGCTGTATCAAAAGCACTTGAGTGACTAGAATGATTAGGATTCACTCTCCCAAATTGAAAAACCATCAGGTGAAAATCCAACACCTAGATCAAACCATTACGATGGAAAAATACCCAAAGGAAGTGGGAACTCCTGAAAAGTGACCTCAGGGCACCGATCTCTATCACACTCTAATGGGTGCGTTATGAACAATAGCCCCATAGACTCCATTCAACCCACATATTCCTTGCGGGTAGCTGTGAAGGTTTAGTTTTGGACATAATCCAAGTACTCTCGGGTATATCTGGATTCCACCCCTTCACCTAATTTTAATCAACTCATATTTCACATTAATTTAAAACATACCAAGAGGCAATTGGAAAACATTCCCTCCAAGCACATGCAAGTACATTGATTTTTTTTTGACTCGATTTTAAGGCACTGGTTATTTTCTTGCTATATATATATATTGTGTCTCAGCATTGTTCTTTCGCACGCTCATTTTGTATTGTTAGGTATAACTCCCGATTCATTATTCTATTCATGGCTAAGCATTCATTTATACATTCATGTGACGGTTTGTTTAACCTTCCGTCCAGCCTTTTCGGCTTCCAACTA
>LPNX010693171.1:0-66240 GCA_001517045.1 Pseudotsuga menziesii
TTTTGGTTTCGTGGAATATGATTGAAAGTAATAACTTCAAAATGTCTTTCCAATAAACGAATTTGCATGAACTGACGTAATAAGATAGGATTTCGTACCTGATAAGTTCGATTGAGCTGGAAAACTACCAACTGATAATCCAAATGGACCTCAATCCAGGTTATGCCATGTGACAAAGCATCCCATAGGAGCTCAATTATATCCCTATACTCAGCAACATTATTTGAAGTAGGACCTAGACAAGCGCCACCTGCGGCAACAAGCTGTCCTGAGGGAGAATAGATAACCCATGCTGCCAAAGCTAGGTTATAAGTATGATGACTGGCACCATCAATAAACCCTATATACCGTTCAGAAGACATCTACAAGAACCAATAGATAATATAAAAACAAAACTGATAACATAATGTACATAAAAATACAAGAAAAAGTGCTAAGCCTAAGCATAGTACTTCTTCAAGTAGAGCCCATTTCTGGGATCAGGCAGCTTATTCCCATCAAAATCAACTAACTCATATGCACCCTTACTTAATACTTTTGACACAACATAGGGTCCTAACCACATTGCCTTGAATTTTCCTGCGCCCATAGGTTCTTTATCCTGGTCTCAAAGCAAGACAAGTTCCCCTTCAGAAAAAACCCTAGGTTTGACCAATTTATCATACTGAGATTTAACCCTATTTTTATTATCGTGATTAGCAGTCAGTGCATCTCTACGCTGTTCATCAAGGTGTTCTAAATGTACCAAACATTCCTCAAGCTCAGTCGTATCAGGTAACACATGAATGACTATCTGTAGAGACGGGATTTCACATTCAATCAGAGTAACTGCTTCCACCCCGTGAACAAGTTGGAAAGGTGAGAAACCCGTGGTAGTCTTTAAGTTGGTTCGATAGGCCCAAAAAGTAGGATATAACATGATGTGACAATTAGAGCGGGCTGCATCAATTGTCCGTTTAAGGATAGTTTTTAAAGTCTTGTTTACAGCCTCAACCTGACCGTTTGCTTGCGGATAGTATGGAGAAGAATGTTCTTGTCTAAATCCGAGCATGGTAGCCAGTTCCGTCATCATGTTATTTTGAAAATGACTGCCATGGTTAGTGACAATCACTTTGGGTATATCGAACCGTGCAATAATCTGATTGAAAACAAAGAAAGCTGTTGTTTCCCCGTTGGCTTTGAAAGTAGGCATTGCCTTTGCCCATTTCGTAAAATAGTCAACAGCGACAATGATGTATTTATGCCCCCTAGTAGAGGCTAGGTTGCATGTCATGTAATCAATCCCCCATTTCATAAAGGGGCCCACCGAGACAACGGGAAATAACGGAGCACGATGCGACTGCATCTTCCTAGTGTAAAGCTGACATGGATGACAGTGCTTCATGGCTTCCACACAATATTTAAAGATCGTGGGCCAGAAATAACCGGCTCGCAATATCTTTTGGGCCGTTGCTAACCCAGATAAATGACCCCCACATGCTCCACTATGGGAATCATTTAGGACAATCTCCACTTCCTCATGAGTAAGGCAACGACGCAACACAGAATCTACCCCTTGTCGATATAATGTATCTCCTATAATGAGGTAGTTCTTGGCATGCAGGCGTAACTTATGTCGTTCCTCCCTAGAGGAAGCTGCAGGGTACTTCAGAGTCTGGAGATATTATAAGAATATCTCCATACCAAGGATCAGAGGTGGATATCAGGAATATGTGCTCATCTGGGAATGAGTCATCCTCAACCACTACATCTTCTTCAGTAGGAAATTCTGCTATGAGCTCAGCAAAAACTAAGGACTTTTTAGACTTAGTGGACTATAAATCCAAGTCAAACTCTTGGAGAATGTCTATCCACTTATTAAATTCCCCCCCAACAATCTGTCAAGATAAAACATATTGGAACGGATTCACATCCGCCACTACTATGGTGGTCCTCAGTAAAATGTAGTGGCGCAACCTCTGCACAGCATAAACAGCTGCTAAGGCTAATTTCTCAACGTGGGAGTATCTAAGCTCAGGTCCGGCCAAATCATAGCTAATATAATAAACGACATGCTCTACAAGCTTATCGTCCTCCTGAACTAGCACTACCCCAATGGTCGACTCCAACGTGGCTAGATATAATATAAAATCCCTAGAATAATTTGGTGGACATAATAAAGGTACCGACAGCAAAGCTTTTTTCAATGCCTCGAATGCAAGTTGTGCGGTTTCATCCCATACAAATGGGGTGTCTTGTTTGAGCAAGCGCATGAAACCTTTAGTGATCTTGGCATAATTAACAATAAAACGTCGAAGGAAATTAGACTTTCCTTGCAGGCTTTGAAGTTTCCTGAGAGAACGAGGAGGAGGAAGATTTACAATGGCATCAACTTTCAAAGGATCCACCTGGATGCCTCTACTAGAGACAATGAATCCAAGTAATCTTCCTGACTCGATGCAGAAAACACACTTGTGGGGATTCAAGCGAATTATATAATATCTGCATCTTTCAAATATCAACCTTAAATGATCTGGATGTTGGATCCTCTTGTGAGAATGAGCGGGTATATCATCAAGGTATGGTTCGACAATGGCTTTAATGTCATGAAAAGCAAAGTTCATAGCCCGTTGAAAGGTTGCCCGAACATTTTTCAATCCAAAGGGCATTTTACTATACACAAATGTACCCCAAGGGCAAATGAAAGCAGTTTTATGTTGGTCTTCTGGTTTGATTTGGATTTGATTGTAGCCGGAGAAACCATCCATAAACAAAAACACCTCACTTCCCGCACATGCATCTATGATCTGATCAATAAATGGTGTGGGGTAGTTGTCCTTAGGACAGGATTTATTGAGGTCTTTAAAGTCTGTACAAACACAAATAGTCCCTTGCTTTTTATCAATAGGAATAGGGTTGGACACCCATTCAGTCAAAGCTATGGGATATATAAAACCAGCTTTTAACAACTTTTCAACTTCAGCTTTCACAGCCGCTGCTTTACGCGGGTTCACGGGTCCTAATTTTTGTCGAACTGGCTTGGCATCAGGATAGGTTCAGATTTCATGCTCAACAATAGATGGATCTATGCCTCGCATATCCTCATATGACCAGGCAAATACATCACGTAATTTCTTAAAAAGGGCAGTATAGATAGCAATCTCCTCAGGAGAGCAGTTTGCACCTATATATATGTTTTCCACGACATCTGGGTTCATAGAGATGTTAAAAGGTATAGTGGTGGAAATGTTTACCATATTCCCCTCAGCAAACACTCCTTCCCTAGGCAAAGGGTTGATAGGTATATCAACATATTCTTACAGTCTCACATGAAACTCTTGGTTTTCTATCCTGCTCAGTTCTGGAAGAAAATAGGATTGATGATGAAGATCCTCAGAAATCTTATCATGTCCACTCATGGCTTCCAGAATAGCTTCATTATAAGGTAGAACTATGTCTAAGAAATCTATAGAATGTGAAGAGTTTTCTGCCCATGCAGGCAAATAGACTTCTTCCAGATCATCCGAGACTATTAGAGGATCTGGAATGGGATGAGCAGCAGCTTGAGTGATAGCTTGATAAGCCACCTCTACTGTCGATAAGAGCACTTCAGGTTCATGGGGAGTTGGGAGAACCCAAGGATCAGTCCTATCGACAACCGTGGCGATGGACTTGCCCACACTAGTAGAACCAATGTAATTAACCGGGGCTGGAAGATCAAATGTGCCCATCAGTGATGTGTACATTCCAGCCCCCAAGCTCTGTGCAGCAGGTTTAACTTGATCAACCAATGGCACAGTGGACTCATTTGACTCTAAATGAAATTTTTGGGTAAAATCAAGTTGATCAATAGTAACCAAATTTCCCTCATGTGGAACAACCACTACACGAAAAATGGTCGACGCAATAGCGGACATTGCATAAGTCCAATTCCTTCCCAGAAGAAAATTGTAGTCCAAGGGAGCATCAATCACTTCTACCTCAACAGACACTGCTTTCCCTACCAACTTAATTTCAAAAGCAGGCTGGATACCATGCGGACGGAAAGATCTTCCATCGAAAGCAGTAAGTAAAGTGTTTGATGGGACCAGCTCTGGTGATCCGAGAGCTTTCCAACAGGTCAAGGACATAACACATGTAGAGGCCCCCTCATCAAAAACTGCCCTTCCAATGGTCTTACCACCATGGATGACATCTATTGAAAGGGCTACATGGTAAGGCAGGCGAATTTTGACATCAGATAAATGAAACTTCGCCATGAGACTCGAAGAGTCCATGCTATCTAAAGCTCCTAAGAGGGAATCCTGTTGAGTGGGAGAACTCTGTAACACCTCCAAAGCTGACATTGCACACGGGGTTTGAGCTAAGTCTTCAACCACAGAGTAGTTTGAAGCATCCCTAGCATTCAGGTTATGCAAGGTCTTCTTGAAGACACCTTTCGGTATCTTCGGCATTATTTCAGCAGGTTTCTCTATTGTGAGAGGGTTGGAAGTTTCGCCTACGGCTTTACCCTTCTCAGGAGTCTCTTTCTCATAGTTTTTGTTCCTTATCTGCAACAAAGTCGAAGATCGAACCATGTTGATATAGTTGGGGTCAGGGGCAGCATAAGTGCCCCCTGCTACGTTAGAAGCTGAAGCAGAGTTCTGTCCTTGGGGAAAAGGATCCTTCAGGACAGCCGATTGTTGAGCTTTAAGCAGCTTCTAGGATTGATCCATAAGGGGACAAAGGTGAGTAAGGTGGTCCTCTTGGCACAACTTACAAGGGAACTTGACCTTCTTCTTTTCTTTTTTTCCCCCATCAGCATTATTTGTGGGCTTTGGCTTGTTTTGGTTCCCCTCTCCCTTCTTATTTTCTTTTTCTTCCCACCGAGATGCTGATTGCCCTTCTGAGAGGTTTTTCCAAAAACATTTGCATTCTGGGGGGAGGGGGAAGCCTTTGCTTCCTCCGTTGTAGACTATTTGACAGACAATTGATGAAGTTTCTTAGTCAAATACTCTATGGTGGGAGAATTAATGGACCCAACCACACCATCGGCATGGGGTCCAGGCTTAGGCTTCTCTGCCTCGTACGAAGGCCTCGGTGCCTCAGGGATGATCTCATATAAGATCCCAGATTGTGAATAAATCAAATCCAGTTGCTGGGCCCTGAGTATGGCTTCTTCTTCATTCGTTACTCCTGATGTGGAAACGTCCTTAGATATGTATGGCAACAGTGATTTAAGGAACCACTCTCACAGAAACTCAGGAGGAATGGTGGCTTTGATAAGGCTCTTTCAGCTCATCCACTCTTGGATATGATCCGAGATGTGGGTAGCCTTGTTTTGTCTAAAAGTAGACAACAAGTCCGTTCCAAAATCATATTGGACCGGAAGCTGAAAGTGGCTGAGAAAAGCACTAGCCAAGTCCCAGAAACTACTAAAAGTAGCAGAAGGCAATTCGATGTACCATTTTTCCGTAGTACCTGTCAAGGTCCTCTGGAATAGCCTCAACCTCACTGAATCTTCATTTAGTGAATTTGAAGAACACCATAAATGGAAGGTGGTGGCATGTGCCCCAGGATCTTCACCAGCTTTACCTTCAAACTTAGGGATGTCCGATGGTAATTTGGTGGGAACAGGTGGCCACAAGGGGTCATGCCTCACCGGGTCATTCATCAATTTGGACAAGTATGGCAAGTTCAAAGTTGCCAGGAATGGAAGTTTGGGCCTAACCGGGGCACTAAATGTGCCATATTGGGGATTAGAGGGACCTACCCCCGAATTCCCATGGGAAAAAGTGGGGTTGCCCCTAGCCACCGGTTGTGAAGTGGGAACGTTACTTTGAAACGGATTCCATTCGTAAGCCACAGGATTGTGTGTGGGAGGTGCAGTGTAAAAAGTTTTGGGACGTCCCCATAAAAATAGGGGCCTGAAAGACAGGAGTAGGTATCCCTCCGCTAAACAATGAAAAGGGAGAGCTCATGTATGGGACCGAAATAGGGGTTTGCAAGCTTTTCCCATAAGAGGTGTTGCTCCCAAACTGCACTCCTACATAGGAAGGAGATGGACCTATGTATGGACTTGATGGGAGAATGTGCCCCCCATTCCAAGGGAATCCTTGGACAAATGCCGAGGATCCTATCGAACCACTATGGGTAGTATAGGGAAAGGAAGAAGGAATGGTAGGTATACTGGGGATCCCAATAACCATGTCACCAGAAGTACCTCCTAGGTTTGAGTGAACCGGTGGTTGAACCACCCGACTCACTGGAGTCAAAGGTGTAGAAGGCAAACTAGATCTAGGGGCACTTATCGGGGGAGGTAGTACCCCTTCAACCGGAAGGGTTGAGGTGAACACAAAAGGACTTTCTTTCATAGAAGACATGATCCTACCCACAGGGACACCTAATATAGGTGAATCAAAAGGTCTAACCTGAATGATCACAGTATCATTTAAATCAGTTAAGGGGGTGTTAAAGTTTCTTGCAAGCTCGTCAGTCTGCAATTCTTCTATCTCAACTGTGTCAAGATCGAAATGGTTAGCTATTAGTTCTGGTTCACCAAGAACTTCACTTATTCCTACAGGTTCAAATGAACCATCTGTGTCTAATCTCCGCCTTTGAGGTAGAGGTGGAGGCTCCAATGTGGTGAGATGAGGAAGGTTTCTCAACCTTCTTGACCTTCTAGGAGGTTGGTCCTCCAGAATTGAAAATTTAACAAATCACACCCTAAGGCCAACTAAACACAGGAAAAACCACAGCGCATACACTATAAAATTCCTAAAGTCTCAAGCAATCAAACCAGGGTAAAAGATATACTTTCCTGAAGAAAGCTGATGAATGATTACTTGGCATCCTTGAAGTGGTTCTTAGGCACAAGCGGAGGAATCACCCAACTGCCCTCCTACACTTTCAACAAGGGTTACCTTCGAATCCCGTTCAAGGTGAACTAGAAATAACCTTCAGGTTTACCTAGGTATGAACCATAAAAGACAAGAGACTAAAGGCTACCTTGGCAATACCAACAGTTTGGGGGGACAGTCACAAGCCAAACTCGTACGCATGGGCAGGGTAGCTGAGCCCGAAAATGTGACTAGGATAGTATCCCCAGATGCGCAAAAGTCCTGAGTTATTCTTTGACAAGGATTCAGAGGGTTATCTCCTCTGTCCAAGCCTCCATGCGGCCTCGCGCTTAACTCCCGTTTGAGAGGAGCTTCCCAGATACAGTCAATAAAGTCAAGGATTTACCTAAATAAAGGTCCACTACATCTAAGTTTTATAACTTGCGGGAATTTTACACTTCCTAGCCCACAAGTCTATCCTAAGCTAGTAGGTGAAAGGCCCCTAAAAAACAAAACTTACTAGTAAATTTTAATTTATGCGTTCATTTTAAAGGGCTATTCTTTACTCAAGAGGAAATGGAGTGGTATACTTTATGATGTTTTGACTCAAATAAGAAATAAATGAAAATAAAGGTGTATTCAAAGAAAAATTAATATTATAAAAACAAACTTATTTTCTTTTCTTGCAAATATATGTTGATGAACTGAATGCAATGATGAAAGAAACTAATCCTATATTTTTTGTAGTTTTTGAGATAATATCTTTAAATTGAAATAAACAGTACTTATGGAAAACAAAATGCAAAAGCTTAACAATGTTTTTTTTTCACCTTTAAAAATACTCAAAATTCTACCATGCACCTACAATGCACTGTATTTGAGCAAACTTGAATCAAATAAACTATCTGAAAGCAACAAACTGAAGCAAACAGGCTGACAGAACCAAAAGGAAACCAGCAAAGATAGGCTAGGAACCCTAGCTTGGGTGCTCACAATGACAAAAATCACTGTAGAATTACAAAGGCAAGTGACAACCAGCCACTATCAAAAGATAGACTGGAAAAAATAGATCCCAAGACCCTGATCACTGATCTGGATAGAGACACTTTAACCTACAACCCAAATAGGCCAAACTACTTCAGCATGCAAGCAGGAAATAATCCAAGCAAAAAAGACTCAAGGGCTTCCGAAAAAGCATAATGTGTGATCACCAAAGGCACTTAGACAAGCTACACAACATTCATAAAGAAAATCAACTCACAAATAGGGATTATAGAAAGAAAGGAACAAGTGCCAAACCTTAACTTAACAATCCCTACTTCTAGGCATATCCGCGACTGTCTAGAAGTGCAACCCATGGATGATCCGCCACTGTCTAGAAGTAAAACCCGCGGATGCAAACTGGTATCCATGACTGTGCAGAAGAGAAACTCGCGGATGGGTATAAAATTTTTCTCAAAGAACAAGAAAAAATCCAAAGAATTCCAAATATGGAGGCAAGTATAAACCAGAATAAAAGATCACACACAGACTTCCAGCAAAAACTGGTCAGGGGTGATAGAAAAGAAACCTACAGCAGCCTAGGCCTCCCCAATGGAGTTGCCAGTTCTGTTGTACAGGATTACATACTTAATAACCATAGGTCTGGGGTTACCAACATACTCAATCAACTTGCAGACAATTGACTCTAGAGTGCAGTAAAGGAAATAGGAGGATGAGAAAGACTTACTTGATTAATGAAGGTCAATCCTTGCTTGTCCTCTTCCATTCTGCTTCACCTCCAAAGTCTTCAGGGTTGCTCCTCTTTCACCTGTCAAGAGTCAATATTCTAGATATAAGATGATTCATATATATATAAGTAGGTTAGATAAATCATATATAAAATGCAGAAACATAAACATTTATCAAACCAAGATACATGAAACACATATGGAAGAAGGATTCTCTTTATTATCAACAATGGAAAGAGTTCAGATTACAACCCAACACCTAAGACAAGGACTCCTTTGCAACCAAAGGATTCTGAGTTCCACTGCTCCAAAGACTTATGTATAAAATCCACCAGCATGAATTTGCTCTCCAAGTCTATATATCCAACACCCTCCCCAAGGCCTGTATTTATATGGATGAAATAAGGTAGTTTCGAAGGTTGAGGAGGTTGAGACAGATAAGCAGATTAAGGTAAATGGCTTAACTAATCTCAAGTAATTGCATGTTTTATTTTTGAATGTCAAAGATAGGAATCCACGGGTATCAAGAAGGACAACTTGCGTATGATCCATGACTTTCTATAAGAGCAACCCACAGATACATCCATCCGCGACTTGCAAACACCAACAGTCACGGATGATCCATGAGTTGCATAGGGATAGAGTCACGGATATGTCTTGACATATCTAAAAAGGCAAAGTAAACCACTGGATGGATAATGAATGTCATTTACAAGAAGCTCATCTATAGTGTATTGGGAAAACTCAATCCATAGATGTCCTTTTGTGTGCCAACATGAGGAATGTCGGCACTCGGATGAAGAGGTGCCATTTAGGTGGATAACACTAACATACACAACCTTGAAAGGAAACATCTCAATGGAATAATGATAAGTGTTATAAACAAATTACAATTAAATGTAAATAATCTTCCCAACTATTAAAGACACCATCCACATCTTTATTTTGATAGATTTAATACAAACAATTACTATGAATATAGTAATAAAAATCTCCTAACCAAATACTATACTTTTACTTTTATAAAAAATTGCTATTGGATTCATTATTGTTTTTCATAACTTAAATTTAAAACCCATTACTCATTATAAGCCAGTCCAATGGCCCTATATCCTTAAGGAGTCTAATATGATCTCAAATAATTAATTCATAGTTGGAAAATAATTAGTTCACACTTGAAAACTAAGCACTTATTCCTAAATCATATCTTTTGTGAGATAAAGTTCATGTGGATGGAGTTCTTGAACTCTATCTTCTTGGACAATTTTTGTTTGACGATGATATTAACAGGACTTTGGGACTTGAACTAGTGTGTTTTTCAAGGTCATGGTTTTGAGAGGATCTGTTCCCTATGGTATAATTTTTATTGATCCAAGGTCATTCCCTAGATATGGTACCGCTCTCTGCCTTAAGACCTGCTCTTTATTGGCACCGCCAGAATGGGTACCCTGTGGTGGGGCAGGTGATTGGCACCCTCTTATTACTTTATTTATTACTTTCATTTCCTGCCTTATGACTTGCCTGAGCTGTAAACATGAAATTCAACCCTAACCCCTTATTTCTCTTTCCTTCTAAAAGATTGAGGGCTTCTATTCCCTGTAGTATCTAACCTTACCGGTTGAATATGAGGATCAACTGGTCTGGTGAATTAATACCTCCTTGTGAAGTAAGACCTCCTCATTGTGGAAGACTTTATTCCCTTATTATTCCCATAAGATAGTCTGACCTTCCTTACCTTAAGAAGGGTTTTACTAGTTGTAGTCAGGGACCCCAATTTCCTAGTTCTATTTTAACCGTTCGATAGGTCCAGATAATTAGTCTCTTCGAAGTACTTCTTTGATAAGCCTGTCTATGCAAAACTAGAGAAATTGCATAACTAGATCTATAGATGCACTACAAAATGAATGATCACTATAATAGCGACTCACAGATATGAGAGGGAGTGAGGCAGGAAGCCCTAATATAAGTTCATGACCCAAATAGCTATAATAGTGACTCACAGATATGAGAGGGGGTGAGGCGCAAAGCCCTATTCTAAGTTCATGACCTAAATAGTGAGTTTCTCATTTGTAAGGTAAGAAGGTTTGTAAATTGAATCCCTAAATAACCCACTAAATGAGGAAGGGTCTGTCTACATTCAAGCTTGTCCCACAAAGGAGCAAACATCACAGCACGCACAAAAAAATCTTGTAACCCAAAAACCCTTGTCATAGGATGCCCAAAAAGCATTGTCACAGCATGCCCAAAAAAAGGAGGTCATGATGCTTACCCATTGAGCCATGAGCTCCAAACCCAAAACTGGAACTCCAAAACATGAACCGTGTGCTCCAAATTTGTACCGTTAGCTCCAATTATCAAGCATGAGCTACAATTATCAACGGTGAGCTCCAATTCTCTACCCTGACCTCCAATTATCAACGGTGAGCTCCAATTATAAACCCTGTGCTCCAGCGGACCTACTCCCAAATTCACAAAAACCTCCAAATTGAACTGAACTGTCCAAAACAAGTCACGGCAATGTCCAAATACACTTGTCATTTGTTATTATATATTATATGTTTTTTTATTTTTATTATATATTATTTTATATTATATATTATTTTATTTTTATTATATGTTATTTTATATTATATAAATTTCCATAATAGTATTAGGATATTTTTATTATATCCTAACTTGAATAAAGAACCTTCACATTAATGAGGGAAGAACCATCTACATAATGACACATCCCTATCTTGGATAAATGAAAATATATCTTTGAAGGATGATTGAAAATTTGAGCATGTGAGCATGGTGAAGATGATGATTATGATGATGTTGATGATGATGATTATGATTATGATGTTCATGTCGATGATGACAATGATGACGATGTTGTTGATGATGATGATGATGTTGATGATGTTGTTGTTGATGATGATGATGTTGATGATGACGATGACAATGATGATGATGATGACCCTGATGATGATGATAATGATTGTGATGACGATGATGATGATGATCTTGATGATGATGATGATGATGATTATCATCATCATGAGGATGACGATGATGATGATGATGATGATGACAATGATGATGAAGATTATGATGTTGATGTCGACGATGACAATGATGATGATGATGGTGATGATTATGATGTTGATGAAGACGATGACAATGATGATGATGATGATTATGATGCTGATGAAGACGATGATTATGATTATGATGATGATCATGATTATGATGATGATCATGATTTTGTTGATGATGATCATCTTAATGATGATGATGATGATTATCATCATCATGAGGATGATGATGATGATGATGAAGATGATGATGATGTTGATCATGACAACGATGATGATGACGACGATGATTATGATGATGATGATGATGTTGATCATGACAACGATGATGATGACGAAGACGATTATGATGATGCTGAAGACGATGACAATGATGATGATGATGATAATGATGATGATAATGATGATGTCAACAATGACAATGATGATGATGATGGTGAAGACGATGATTATGATGATGATGAAGATGATGATTATGATTATGATGATGATCATGATTATGATGATGATGATGATCTCGATGATGATGATGATGATTATCATCATCATGAGGATGACGATTATGATGATGTTGATGATGAGTATCATCATCATGAGGAAGACAATGATGATGATGACAATGATGATGAAGATGATGCACCATTTGTATCATCATCTGTGTCAACATTGTAAGGATTGGCCATATCATCATCATCATCATCATCATCAGTTGTGCTCATCGTGTCATCGTCGGAATAATCTTCAACAGCATTGTCTGCTACATCATCTGATTAAACTATTCCTTGGACATCTTCTATTGGATCATCGTCGTCAGCTAACTCAAGTTGATAATGCTCTTCGTCATCATATTATTCTTCCAGAGAACCCTCTTCATTACCATAATCTAGGTTATACTTTACTAGCCTTCCCCTTGGATTGTGTCTCATGACAAATGACCAACCCGCTTTACCTGGAACCTCTGAGTAAAATACTTGTTCACATTGGCTTGGAAAAACATAGGGCTCTGTTCCTAGCTCAAACAACCTTGTGTTTACCATGGTAAATCCATTATCATGTTCAATAATAGTTTTATCGGGATCACATTGATTCAATCATAACTTGTACCATTTGACAACGAATAGAACTACCTTAAAGGATTTAAAGTCACACTATATAATATCTTCCAAATACCCATAGTATCGATTTTCTAAGACTTCTAGATGTCTGTCAGTTCTAGATGAAACATTGGTAACATCAAAGACAACCAAAACCCCAGAATCTGATGTTTTCTTTGTTTCATCCAGTTTTTTGATCCAATATCTACCTCCATTACAGACCATAGCCTTATGGTGTTTTACCTGCAATAAGCAATACATGAAAAGTTTACACAACCAATCAGTCCTTATGCAACAATACATGGAAAAAGGAACATGTACGTCAAAAAGTATCAAACAAAATAAAAGATTTAGAGGGATATTTGATTAATTATATACTTGCCATTTTATCTTTTACACCATATGCCAAATCGATTTCCCTTTCTATTAGATTGTTATGTCCATTGCATTGTGCTTCTTTTACCAATGAAACCACACCTTCCCATGATATTCCATGACCCAATTGTGTGCATCATTCAATCCATAACTTCATCCAGTCAATATTTTTTGTGATGCATAAATGAATTGCATCCCATTCTCCACCAGCTATTTACTGACAATAACCATTAAAATCAAAGAAAGGTGTAAATATCCTGAACAAAGACATATATTCTCTTAATTGAAGCAATTATGACTAGAAGATACAATTAGAATATGAAGGATATAATAAAAACCTAGTACCTAATAATTACCTTTCATCTTCCTCAATATATCTTTCCCCTTCAGTTTCTCCCCTTCAAATTTGTTATTGGAGTCCGGATCACAAATGCGATTGAAATTGAGCTTTGACGCTAAAACAGGAAGATATTCACCAACATACAACATGTTTTGGTATACCATATATCCTTCCATCATAGAACCCTCTAGATGTGCTAGTTGTCTCACCAAACCCTTCATAAATTTGAAGTTCCTCTCAACCATCCACATAGACCTTGAGTGCATAGGTCCACACAACTCAATCTCCTCAACTTGGTGTATGAGGTAGTGTTCCTGTGCATTGAAAAATGCCGATGGTAGATGCTTCTACATTTCACACATGAGATGAGGTATTTCTCTCCTCCAATACTTTATATATTCTTTATGGATTTCTTTAGATGTCAACCATCTACAAGTGATGCAAACCAACAATGATATTTAACAAAAATAAACATTAAATTACAATATATGCTGAAATAGTGCACAAAAAAAACAAATATAAATTATTATACTGAGAATTAAAGAAGCACTAAGCACATGCAAGTAATCTCTAGTTACCTCATGTATTTACCAAGATTATATATAACTTGTTTGACATTGCTGTCGAAGTTGTCCAGGAGAGAGAGAGGTAGAACATACTGTATCAATATACAAACCACGCCATTTATTAAAAAAAGATTATACAAACAAGAAAAAATTATATGAACATAACAATAATAATTACCTTGATGAAGACATGCCAATCATATGTTTTGACCCCCACAAAATCACCTTTTCTAGTTATGATATTCTTCAAGTTTACACAAAAAATGGTGGGTAATTTAATTTTCCACATTACTTCTTTTACAACATTGCTTTGTTGCTCCATAAACATCCATGGAATTGAGTTTATATTAACTTGTTCTCCATTGGTATGAAATTGGATGACGTCTTTTATTGCATGGTTTCTTTCTTGAATGTATTTGCACACTTTCACAACTTTATCTTTCTCCCTCCTTAGCTATAGTAGTCACCATAAGGTTTCAATAACATTCTTTCCAATATGCATTGTATCAAACAAATGAGCAATTTGTAGGTGCTCATAGTAGGGTAACCTGTTGAATTGAATAGGATAACTTTTCATTTCTTGTGGAAGACCATTAACGCCTTCATGATCACGATGGACATCATGAATATTAGTTTATAATTAATAAATTACATCATAAATCAAATATGGCCACTACAACAAACAACTCACAATAAAAATTAAAATACATAAAAATTCATATACGATGATCCATACGTACCATGATGACGATTTCTATTGTATTACATCTTCCAAAGGTGAGGTGTCATTCTTCGTGGTTTTAATGCAGTCTCCTGCTTCCCATTGAAAAGATTTCTTTCAATTGTTCTATACCTGTGATTCTTAGAGAGGAAATTCCTATACTCATCAAACACCTCCTTTCTTAAGCTTTTTGAACATCGATATTTTATCTTAGGACCACAAACTAGACATGCAAATTTACCCTTTGTCTGAAGACCTACAATATTTACATATGGAATATCTATGTCAAATATAATCATTTATAAAATATTCTAACTACTCCATATCATTAAATGAAAGTAAAGTGGAACTTAAAATTACAAACCACAAAATGAAGTTGACCCAGGGGCATCGTGTATTGTCCATACAACCATTGCATGGAATTGAAATTTCCTTTGTCATATTGGTCTAGATACATCATACATATTTATGCCATTCCATAACTTCAATAGCTCATCTATAAGAGGTTCGATGTATACATTCATATCTTTGACTTGGAACTTACCTGATTCATAATTTGAAGAACATATAAAATATATCATTATGAAAACCATTAAGATATATAAACCATGTAGAAGAGTAAAATAATAGATATATATATGATTTTAAGATACATATTACAATGAATGAGATGCCACAACTACATTATAAATAAAACAGTTTTCGTCAAGAAAACCTAGAATAATCATCGACAACATTATGTGCTCCCTCTTTATTGACAACCATGGAGGAATGTTATTGTTGATAACAAAAATAGGCCACACTGTGTAAATGGATTTCATCTGTGCAAATGGATTAACACCATTTTCTACCAAAGAAATCCTAAGATTACGTGGTTCTTCTTTAAAGTGAGGCCACTTTTCCTCAATATCTCTAAAATCAGTATCATATGCAGGCATTCAGATAACATCATCTTGACTTCTGTTCCTGGCATGGTAATCCATAAATTGTGCTATGTTTTTGCACCTGAACAGTCATTGCAAACATGGAATGATGGGAATATAACGAAGAACCTTCTAAGGCACCTTTTTTGTTACTTTATCTATACAATATCTACTTACATGACATTCTGGACATTCTGTTGCAAATTCATGCTGAATATAATATATAACATGGTCATCGGGGCATGCATGAACTTCTTCATAATGCATTCCAATCTCTTTCATGATGGAAGATAAATCTCAAAATGTGTGAGGTAAAATATTTGATGGTGGTAACAAAAAATCAGCTATCAAGCTACAAAAAAAAATAAAAAATTGTTAATGTAATAAATAAATAATATTAACGAAACATGCTTCATCCGTACGATGATCAGTAATGAGTTAACAATACAATTATTATAGGAATGCAAATAAACTTTATCAAAATCCTATATATGTGATGGATTATTTTAGATACCTTAGCATACGTGTGATTGCATTGTTTGAAATACCATTCATAACCTTCAACTTCATTATCAACAATATAGTAGAGAGAAGATTTGTTTTGGAGCCTTCATAAAGGAGTTCATATGCCTTATTGAGAAGAGGTATATCGTGAACATCATCAAATTCATCATCATTTTCATTATCAACATCATCGTTATCCATTCTAACTTTATATGAATCATGGATCAATGTATTTGTACCATCATCTTCAATTACATCATCGGCATGATCATCTTGTTCAATATGATTATTCACGTGTTCTCCATTAAACATAAACGCTCCATGATACTGATCTTGAACTTGTTCTAAAAGCGCTTCCTCTGGATGACATGATATAGGGTGTTTTTCCTTTAATATAAATAAATGGAAACATCAATAGATATACATTAATATATGAAAAAATAATAATACATACCATTACAAAAAAAAACCGAATATAATAATGTTTATAATGCTAAACCTACAAATGGATGATATTTATTCCCCCCTTCAGCGTGTCCATGTTCTCTACAATGTTTTGTGGCTGTTGAGATCAATATTCTTCTCCTCTTAAATCCCCTGCATTGAGTACACGGACAATAACATTTTCCATCACCCCTTCGTTTCACTGCATCCCATAGTCTAGCAAGCAATTGTCGGTTGTCTTCGTTTGGATTTGGAATATTTAATTTGTTTGACATTTTGTCATAAACTTCGTTAATGAATATAACCGGTTGTCTTAAAAAATCAAGTTCCAGACATCAAGGTTTTTTCAAACAGAGAGAAGTTGATTAATAAAAAATTCCCAGCAAACTATCTATCGATGAAAAAAAAAATTCCCACAACCGCCCATTGAAGAATAAAACTATTCTTGAAAATGTCCGTCGAGGAATAAATAATTTTTGCAATCATCCGTCGCTTCTAAAACAAACATGTTGAAATGTTTAAAACAATTTATATTTATAATGGACATGTGTTGGATATTCGACGCCTTGAACATAGTTACCGTTAAAAGTATGGGACCATAAAATTTAAAATCATGTAAACCTTAATTTTTTTTCACAAAAAAATCTATACTGACTGTCGGATATCCGACGCTTATGAGTCGGATATTTGAATTGTTTTTGGTTCACAGACGTCAAAGATGCGACATGGAGGTGTCGAATAACCGCCACTACAAGAGTCGAAAAGCCGACGCCTATCCGACACGGAAGTGTCGGGTAACCGCTGCTACAAGCATCAAAATTCCGAATCCAAAGTGTCGGATAATCGACAGAGCTATAAATATTTTATTGTCGGCATTCTGTAGATTGATTGCTATCCGACACATCTGTGCGAAATGTCAGATGACGTCAGATTCTATCATCATATTTCATGTTCAAATATTTTAGTGAAACTCCAAAAGAAATGTTTGATGCTCTCTTCAGTTTATTTGAAGGGAGAAATATCAACAGGAAGATGACTCTGAGGAATCACCTCAAAAGTGTGAAGGCTCAAAAGTCATATACTATGCAATCTTATTTTTCAAGAGTGGCTCAAATTAAAGATCAGCTAGAATCCATTGGTGATACATTAGAATAAGTAGAAATCGTGATGACCACCCTAAATGGTCTTCCAAGATATTGGGAAGCTTTTATTCGAGGAATCTGCTTAAGAAGAAAGCTAACCAAATTCAGAAAGCTATGGGAAGAATGTGTTCAAGAAGAATAAAGAATCTTAGCCAGAGAAGTGAAGCTAAATGAAAGTGAAGATCAAGCCTTGACAACACATGCCAAAGGCAAACAAAAAAGAAAGAGCTATGATCATCCTCACAAGACTCAAGGGTTCAAAAGACCCAAGAAAGAATTCTCAAATTATGAGTGCTTCACTTGTCATAAGATGGGACACATTTCCATCAACTGTCCCATGAAAGCAGAAAGAGTTAAAAATATGAGAAGGTTCCAATCTCATGCTGCTGAAGATAGTGATCAAGAAGTAAAAGAGGAAGCAAAGAAAGATGAAGAATCCAGTGAAGAATATGTACTGATTTTTGCCCTAACAGGATTAGTCTCACCATAAAATGACACCTAGTTAGTAGAAAGTGGTGCATCCAAACAAATGATAGGTTACAAGGACTCATTATCATACCTTGTACAAAAATAATCTCCACACAAAGTAATGCTTGGAGATGACTCTCAGTATCCCATTAAAGGAATGGGAGAAGCATCCTATAAGTTGGATTCTGGGAAATCCATGAAGATGAAGGATGTCCTATATATTCCTAGAATAAAGAAGAACCTCTTGTCTATTTCATCCTTGGACAAGAGAGGATTCAAAGTTTCCTTCATAGATGGAAAATTTATCATGTGGCCAAAAGGAAAGACCATAAGTGATGCGGTAGAAATTGGAATTGAAGAAGGATGACTCTACAAAGTGAAGGGACATCTAGATTCAGCTTTAGTAACAAGTACAATAAATCCATGTGAGATTTGGCACAAAAATCTTTCTCATGTTCATTATAGAGCTCCTCCAATAGTAAGTAAGGTTGTGACTGGCCTACCAGAAATTTAGATAGAACATGAAGGTGTATGCAAAGGATGTGCACAAGCAAAGAATACTAAGAATCCCTATCTGAAGAGTGACAACAAAGCAAATGGGATCTTAGATATTATCCATTTGGATATATGTAGGCCAATGCAAACAACTTCATTAAGAGGGTATGTTTACTATGCTTCCTTTATTGATGACTACTCCCGCAAGACTTGGATATATTTTTCGAAAAAGAAGGATGAAGTGTTTGAAAGGTTTAAAGAGTTTAAGGCCCTAATAGAAAACCTCTCTTAGGGAAATAAATATTTTAAGATCAGATAATAGAGGATAGTTCACATCAAATGAATTCAATGATTTCTGTACAGAAGCTAGGATCAAGAGGGAGCTCACCATTACTTACAATCCTCAACAAAATGGTGTGGCAGAAAGAAAGAATAGATCTATCATGGAAGCAGTAAAATCCATGATACATGATCAAGATCTACCAATGTACCCATGGGAAGAAGCAGCCAGAACAATAGTATATGTACAGAAAAGAATCTCCCACAGTGCCCTTGGGAACAAAACTCTAGAAGAATGTTCTCCGGAGAAAATATTGAGGTAAGTCACCTAGAGATATTTGGTTTCCTTGTGTATATTCATATTCCCAAGGATAAAATAACAAAGCCAGAACCTTCAGGAAAGAAGGGATTATTTGTGGGATATAGTGAACAGTCAAAATCCTATCGGATCTATATCCCAGGATATTGACAGATTGACCTTAGTAGAGATGTAACATTTGACGAAGACTCAACTTTTAGAAAGTCAAAGAAAGATAGAGAAGATGAAGAGGAACATGAAAGTATAAAAGATACAGAGAATCTAAAACTAGCTGGGAATGAAGAAGAAAGTCAGATACCTAAGGATCATGACAGGACTAAACCTCAGTTTCCTGAAGAAGTGCCCAATGAAATAATTTCTCGAAAGAGAAATCCTTCTTGGGCTCTTGACGTAATTGAAGAAGAAAAAAGACTTGGTATTCCAGAAGGAACCACTAAAGAAAGAAAGAAGCCAAAGTCATATTCTAGCTATATGGGCTTGATGAGTGATCTAGTTGATAAAGAACTAACTTGTTTTGAAGATGAAACAAAACAAGAGGAATGGGTTGATGCAATGGTCAAGGAATACCAATCCATAATAAAGAATGATGTGTGGGAATTAGTCCTAATACCAAAAGACAAATCACTGGTATCCTCAAAATGGATCTTCAAAACAAAGAATTCTCTAGATGGTAGTATAAAAAAATACAAGGAAAGATTCATAGCAAGAGGGTTCTCCCAAAAGGAAGGAATTGACTATGAAGATAATTTTGCTCCAGTAGCTAGGTACACTTCAATCAGAACTGTCCTTTCCTTAGTAGCCAATAATAAATGTAAGTTACATAAAATGGATGTGAAGATAGCTCTTCTAAATGGCTTGATAGAAGAAGATGTGTATTTCGAACAACCGCAAGGTTTCGAGATTGATGATCGAGAATCTGTAACAAATATAAAATAAATTATTAAATAGATTAGTTAATTATGAAAAGGTGTGACCCTTCACGCTCAAATCCTATAAAGGAGAGCCTCCATTGTACATTTTACCCATCATCCAATATATTATTTTACTATTCATATTTCATTATACAATGATTGTCGAATTTGACTAACGAACAACCGGATTCGGTTGCTCCATTTGGTATCAGAGCGGATTCTCTCCTGCACTCTGAACTCGAACTCGACTCATCAATTTTCAATTCCTCTGCTGCTCCATTTATTCACCTGTCACTTCATCCCAAACCCTGTCCAAAAAAAAAGAAAAAGAAAAAGAAAAAAAAAACCTTTGCCATCCTCCAACATCTGCTGTGCTCATCTCTTCCCGGCCGCCTCATTCCCCGCTGCATGCCTTACATCCCCTAGTTTCCTCACCTGCGCTGCACATCGCTCCATGCTTCTCACACTTCTTCTCGACCTGCCGGCCTGCTCCACGCTGATACCTCCACTCCTCACCTGAATCCCCACGCTTGCTCCCTGCACTCTTTTTCCTTCCCTCCTTCGTGCCACTGTTCCCCGTTGTCTCCATCCTCACCTGTCTGCCTCACCTCTCCTCCCAACATACCAGCTCCTTCCATCTACCACACCTTCTGCCCTCCATGATTCTCAATCCCTCACGACCCAGCACCATCATCCCTACAAACGATTCTCCCAATGGCTTCACCCCACTACATTCTAGCACCACTTCCTCTCCACTGCGCCCTATGCGCGTCCTCCTCTCTACAGGTTTCTTCATGCCACTCCACTTTGCGCCACCATTTTCCACTTCACGCCCTCCTTCCATTCCCATGCTCCATGTCCCACCGCTGCTCCATCTGCATCCCATTCCCTGCTACCCCTTCCATCTTTTGCACCATCCACTCCGATGCATCTCCTTTCCATCCCCGCTGCACCACACTCCACGCGCGCCACCCTCCGCGTAGTCTCAGCCACAATTTGCATGACCTGCACAAAACACAACAAAAAACAAACATTATAATATAATATATATATGTATTATAATTATAGTATATTATATTTATATAATATTTAAAAAAAATCAAATATTATATTTAATATTATAATATTTGTTTTAAAAAAAAACTATATATAAAATATTATATAGTTAATATATATATATATAATATTAATATTAATTAATTAATTAATTAATATATTATTAGCCAAAATAGCGTGGAAATACACACCTCCGCATACAAGGTCCAAGACCATGGCGGAGCTAAAAGAGCAAATCGAAAAAATGGAGGACATAAGGTCCCTTGCCGCTGACCTAAAATACGTGAAGGAAAAGATGCAAAATAATAATACATTACTCAAAGATGAGCTTGTTGTGGTACTAGAAAGGAGGCTTGACGACAAACTTGACATCCTGAATGAAAAACAAAAAGACTTGGATGACAAAATGAGTACCATGATGCAAAACATAAACACCATAACACAAAACATGAGCACCATGACGCAGAACCATAATACATTAATCGATATGTTACAAAGGTTCATACCCAATCCGGGCCACGTCGGCAGTCTAGACATGATAGATGCCTCATTTCATGTTGCCACCCAGGAAACACTCGCAAAGAATCAAGAAGAATTGCAAAAATAAATAAAGATTAACAATGCGACGCTTAAGCAAGAGATAGAAACACAAGTATTGCCAAATATGGAGGCACAATTAAACCACAAAATAGACACTATAAGTAAGATAGTAGAGAAAACAAAAACTAAAAATCACCGCCAACAACGAAGCAATTCAGATATGTCACTTTCATCGTCCAGCAGTTCCGAGCCACCATCAAACAATAAGGAAAAAGGAAATCAACGTCGCCCCTACAAAGTGCACCCACCTAAGGTAAAAATAGAGTTCTCGAAATACAATGGGAGTGAAGACCAATGCGTTGCTTGGCTAAACAAAGCAGAAGAATACTTCAACATTTACAACATTCAATCAGACAAGGAGAAGGTGAAATATGCGTCAATGCATATGGAAGGGTATGCCTAAAATTGGTACTTATGGTGGAAGAGAGATCATTTTACCTACACCTGGAACTTGTTCAAAAATTATTTTTTTAATAGGTTTCAAGGAATCAAAGAAGATGAATTTTTCAATAAACTTACCAGACTATAGCAAGTCGGAAACGTTGAGGAATTCACTCATCAATGGGAATCCTTATCAACACAAGTATTTGGGTTGTCTGACAAGAAAAGACTCGAAACCTATTTAGGAGGTCTTAAACCACACCTCCAAAATGAGTTAAAGTTACATGACATACCTAAAGTAGAAGTAGCAAGACGTAAAGAAAAAGCCGCAGAACGCAAATTGGAAGGAATAAAAACAAAAGGCGATAGCCATTATTGACAAGAAAAAGAGACACAATGTAGGTACTGTGCAGATACTTGGTCTCATGGCCATCAATGCCACAAACCTCAATCATACACCTACGAAATGGAAAATAGATCAAAGTCATCTAACGGTTACTCTGATAATAAAAAGAAAAAGAAGAAAAACATATGTCTTCGATGCGGTGATGATTGGACCCCTGGTCATAAATGTAGGAACAATGAGACAATACAGTGCAAAATCATCAATGGAAAGGAAGTGCAAGTCTCTGCACAAGAGACCTCGTTCGATTCTAATACCGACACCGAGTCAGAATGAAGAACGACACTAGGAAAATAGTTAAGCTTTGAGGACAAAGCTTCCTTAAAGGGAGTGGCAATGTAACATATATAAAATAAATTATTAAATAGATTAGTTAATTATGAAAGGGTGTGACCCTTCACGCTCAAAGCCTATAAAGGCGATCCTCCATTGTACATTTTACCCATCATCCAATATATTATTTTACTATTCATATTTCATTATACAATGATAGTCGGATTCGACTAACAGACAACTGAATTCGGTTGCTCCAGAATCTTATGTATGGAGACTCAAGAAAGCATTGTATGAGATAAAACAAGCACCCAAAGCATGGTATGGAAGAATATATGGATTCTTGATGAGTTTATATTTTACCAAGAGTAAGGAATATTCTAACCTTTAATATAAGGTTGAGAATGATGGGCTTATGATACTACTTTTATATGTGGATGACTTATTCGTAACAAAAGAAGATAAACTCATCATTGAATGCAAGAAGAAGCTAGCTGCAGAATTTGAGATGAAAGACCTTGGAATGATGCACTACTTTCTAGGTCTTGAAGTTTGGCAATTCCCATGTGAGATTTTCCTAAACCAAGGGAAATATACAGTAGAAATTCTGAAGAGGTTTGAAATTCTAGATTGTAAGACTATGACCACTCCGATGACAACAAAATTGAAGTTACTAAATGATGATACATCGAAAGTTATAGATGTTACTCTATACAAACAGATTATTGGTTCATTGATGTACTTAACCAATACAAGACCTGATATTTGTTTTGTTGTAAACACACTAAGTAAGTACATGGTGAATACCAAGCATATTCACCTGATAGGAGTAAAACATGTGATGAGGTATCTAAAAGGAACTTTATATTATGGGCTCAGATAAACCTCAGACATCGAGATCAATTTACATGGGTTGATAGACTCATATTGGGAAGGAAGTACTTAAGTCAAAAAGAGTACTTCAGGTGGTTGTTTTAGTTTGAGACCAGGAATGATCTCTTGGTTCAGTAGAAAGAAGACCAGTATTGTACTTAGCACAGTAGAAGTAGAATACATTACTGCTTGTTTAGCTTGTAGTGAAGCAGTATGGCTTCGAAAGATGTTGGTAGGTTTATTTGATGAAGAGATAGATGTTACTGATATCCTTTGTGATAATCAGAGTTGTATCAACATGATAGAAAATCTAGTGTTTCATGATAATTCAAAACATATTGAATTAAGATATCACTTCATTTGAGACATGGTTTAGAAAGGAGATATCAAGCTCAAGTATGTTCCTACAGAGGAACAAGTGGCAGATGTGTTGACTAAGCCTCTCGCTCATGTAAAGTTTGAATACTTTTGAGACAAGCTTGGTGTATTCTGGAAGGACCTCTCTCGAAAGAGGGAGTGACAGGAGATGGAAGAAGGATGCAGTGGTGAGTAGCTCAGTCTATAGTAGGGTAAGTCTGGCTAGGATAGTTTAGCTTGAAAGGGTTAGTCAGACGAGGCCTGTTGATCCTAGGGGGATTAGTATGTTTGGCTAGATTAGGTTAACTCAAGTGGGTTTGTAAGCCAGGACAAGGGTTGTTGGTCCCTAGGAAAATCCATCTGTGAAACTAGGCTTGTTGGCTTGAAAGGGTTAGTAAGTTAGACAAAATGCCTAGGTGGATCTACCAGAGAACTCACCGTGATGCTGCTCCGAGATGGTTAGAGGGCAAGATGGTTGTTACATTATTTCTATACCATTGAGATGTGTAGTTCAGTATTATTATACTGATGATTGTTTATATCAATATTTTTATACTGATGGGTGTTGAGATGATTGGTTCAACATTGATATGTTGAGATGTGTAGTTCAATATTGTTATACTGATGGCTGTTGAGTTGATAGTTCAGTATTGTTCTACTGATGATTGTTGAGATGATAGTTCAGTATTGTTATATTGATGACTGAAGAGATGTTAGTTCAGTATGGTTATACCGATGAATATTGAGATGTTAGCTGAGTATTGTTATACTGATGATTGTTGAGATGTTATCTCAATATTGTTATACTGATGACTGCTGATTGATATGTTGATTGTTGAGTACTATTGTATTGATTGAGATATATGTGTCAGTATTGGTTATACTGATGATTGATGAGATGTGTACAGTGTAGTCACACTGTTGATTTCTGAGATGATTGTTGAGATAGTTACAGTTGATTGTTGAGATGATTATTGAGATATTTATAGTTGATTGCTATTAAGATGGTTACAACTAATTGCTGAGATGCTTGATTGATGATTGATTGATGTTGAGATGTTTACTGTGATATTTTTAGTACTTCTATACTGATGATGATGTTTAAGATGTTCCAGCATCGCCATGCTAGTAATGTAGATGATGATCTAGCATTACAGATGATTTGTTCCTTAGCACTAATATGCTAATGATGTTGTTGATTGTTTCAGTACTTACAAATTATTGATGCATATATGATGTTTCAATATTTCCATACTAAAGAGAAAAATGATGATATTTCAGTATTCATATACTGAAGTTATAGATGATGGTGATTCAATATTCACATACTGAAGATACAGTTGATCATACTTATGATGCAGATGATGATGTTCTCAATATTCAGATACTGAAGATGTAGATGATGATGTTCTCAGTATTCAGATACTGAAGATGTAGATGATTATGGTTCAATATTTACCTACTGAAGATGTAAATGATAAAGGTTCAGTATTCACATACTGAAGATGCAGATGATGATGGATCAGTATCTACATACTGAAGATGTAGATGATGATGGTTTAGTATTACCATATTGAATATGCAAATGATGATGGCTCAGTATCTACATACTGAAGATGTAGATGATGACGGTTCAGTATTCCCATACTGAAGATACAGATGATGATGGTTCAGTATTCACATACTGACAATACAGATGATGATACAAATGATTGTTCAATGTTCATACACTGATGATGATCAATGGATGATTCAGAAGATGATTGCAAGAGATGTTCCAAAATATGGCGGTAAGAAGATTGAAGAAAGAAGATTACAGAAGAAGATCCAGCCGAGATCAATGATGATGTATGATGTTGTACAAAAACTTCCTATGACATATAGAGTCTCACAAATTAGTTGTACAGTTGTAATAGTAGTAGTTGATACTACAGTTGAATACCTTCCTATTTAAGAGGGAGTGTTAAAATAATGTAACTTCAGAAGATATTTTAGTTGTATTTTATTCCTCCTATTGGAGATGAGTTTGGTCTTGTTAGAATCATTGAAGGATGCAATGTAAACCTTCGAATGTAAGTCGGGTCATTAGTACCCAAGTGTCAATCTAATAAATGCCATTTGTAATGTCCAGTTGGACAAGTCGGCCCTGGCAGCTAGTGAAGTCATCCCCACCAAGTTAAAGATCAATTCAACAGAAGAATATATGTAGGAGGGTGGTCCTCTTCATTTGTACTCACTCACTCAAGCTAGTTTTAGCAAGAGAGAGAAGTAGTAGCGCACCAAGAAGGAGGAAGTAGTTGTTTTCTAGATTTTACACTGCACTGGTTGAGTTCTATAATGAGGAAGTTTTGTGGGGTTTTCTCCCTTGTGGTTTCCCCAAGGAAAATCTCTGTGTTCTTGTATTCTTATGTTTTTGTGCATGTTTCTCTTTCAGTGATGTTCTAGTGGCAAATTGTTTTAAGATATCATCTAAGCAATTATAAATAATTTTAACAGAAGCAATGATGTTTGAGATATACTACCCAAACTAGAAAGCAAGAGTGTGGTATATTCCATGTGGATTTTCAATATAAAACATGTTGTTGATGGAAGTAAGGAATTATTTGTGGCTAGAGGATTCTCTCAAAGAAAGGGAATTAATTTTGAAGAGACATCTTCTCTAGGACCAAGGTACACTTCCATTAGAACCATCATGGCACTTACTTCCATTATGAAGTGGGATCTACACCATTTGGATGTAAATACAACCTTCCTAAATGGTATGATTGAGGAAGAGGTTTACATCGAACAACCATAAGGATTTGAATTTGAAAGCATAGCGACTCATGTATGCAAGTTGAAAAAGGATCTGTATGGATTGAAGAAAGATCCTAGAGCTTGGTGTTAAGTCAGTGATTTGTTTCTTCAAACTTTGTTTGATTTGTTTTTATTTCAAGTTAATTTTTTTATTTAAGTTTGATTATTTGCTTCGTTTAGGAGAATTTTTGGTTCTTAGGTGAAATTTTGAACTCAGCCTTTATATTTTTGCTTTATTTTTTGATCCTTTACATTTTGAAGGGGTTTTTAAAAGTCATTATATCAAATGATGGATTCATAAATCATTTTCTGAGCATAGTCATTACTCAAGCATCTTTTAAACTTCATGCAAAATTCCTAAAAGCTGTAAAACAACGCAAAAATATCGTTAATATTATTCTTGTAGTGCTGGAGCCAAAAATTAACAAAAGGGCACTACAAGAATATCGCGACCCTCATTTCTTCTGATTTTTTAGCAAAATTTGGCATGTTTTCGAATTGATGGGTGACTAATCACGTGTTCTGGAGAGTTTGCTACATGATATCTCAGGAATAATCATGAGAATAAGTGGTTTCATATCATGAGGAAGGGCGTGGCCATCATTAATCATAAAGCATTTTATCATGACAGATGGTCGGTTAAATCAAGTTTAATCTGAGGAGAGTTACTTCTTATCTCTTTCTCAAAGCTCAGGAGTTAATGGAATGATGGTGTCTGCCTAAAAACACGGAGATTGCAGTTGCAGAGCCTAGTGGAGGTTTTCCTGGTCACACAGTAAATTAGGGCTTCTTCAGCTTGACACCTGGAGTTAAATTCGACCTTGAAAGACACCTGTATCCTTCAGGCTGGTACTTAAATAGCATGAAGAGTAGTTAAAAGTATCTACAGTAAGGTATTCCACTATAAGCCAATATAACTGAAAATTTGGGGCTTTTTTGGTGGGGTTCGTTCTATCAAAATTGATCAAGGGAAATGATAAATTATGCTCTTAAATGAAATTTCGACCAAAGAAATAACTGCCTAAGACATTCTGAGATGTTTTGTTAAGTGGAGGACTGACCGATAGCTCTATATTGAATTATTCCTTTGTTGAAGTTTAAAGAGGCTGGGTTGAAAACTGTGTATGTTATAATACTTAAACTTCACAAAAAGATCTGATACTTATACACAGTGGGATAAATGCGTTGAACGGCTAAATTGCAGTGAGACCTAGTTTCATTTTTGATACTAAGGCTACAGGAAGCATAATGTGAATAGATTGCAGTTTGTTTTGTTTTTCTCATCCAGCAGATAAGTAGTCTCCAGTTAACCTGAGAAGCCAGTGATTGATATCACGTTTGCAAAGTCTTAACTGTGAAGAAATTGTTGATAGGTGATGCCAAAAAGGGTTTGAGGATTGATGTTGGTATTAATACACAGGGGTAAGAATACATGCTGTAAATAGACAGCCATTAGAACAACTAAATTGAGTGACAGTCCTCAGTTGCAGTTAAGAGTTTAAATACTTCAAATGTTCTAAGTTTTGTTTTCTATGATAAAACTCAGCTTGTATTAAGAAAACATTAAGGAGAGCTATTTTTTGAAACCTGAGAGATTTGAAAAAGAAAGATTACCTATCAGGTTATCAATTGAACCCAAGAAGCCGGACATTTTCCATCCTTTAGAGACAGATGGGTAAGAGTGGTAAGATAAATAGAGCAGAACCTACTGATGTAGGTTGGATTGAAAAACTCCCTGGGTGTGTTGAACTATTCAAACAGGCTGGTTGGATGGACTTTTTCAAGAATATAGATGCGTATAATGCTCAAGTTTCTTGTAAGTTTTCTCAATGCTTTAAAGATGACATGGTGACCTTTGACACTCTTAAGTTCAGGCTGACAGTTGAGTTGATTGCAGAAGCTACAGGGATTAAGAATGAAGGTGAACTATGGTTTAAGAAACTTCCCTTTACCTTTGATCCTCAAAGATATCTCTTACCAAATGTCACCCCAGACTGGAGTAAGGTCATCCTTATTCAAAATTTCAGGAAGGAATGGGTTGAACCAATCAGAATTTTGCAGAGTTATATTACTTGGAAGGGTAGGTATGCTTATGTATTTAAGTACCACTTCATATTTCTGCAACATATGGTGGGGGTGTCCAAGATGAGCCTTCCATTCTTCTTATTCAAAAGCTTGCAGAAAATGGCTAGCATGGTCAAAGGGCATATGGACCATTATTCTCAGTCCATCTTTCATCATGGGCTAATTAAGTTGATTATTAGCACTGCTTTGCAGCATGAAGGTAAAATTTGGGACTTTTTTCTTTTCTGGTAAGGTTTTTAGGTCAAACAAGAAGATCAGTAGCCTAAGAGGCAAGCAGACAAAGGGAAGGTAATGATGAGAAAATTAGGTTGGAAAGCTAAACTTGAAGACAAGGAGGATATCAAAGTTGAGAAGGCAGCAGAGCATGTGGAGGTTGACAGTAAACTCAAGGTATTTTCAGTTGGAACTACAGGCACGTATTCATTGTTTTCAGAAGAGCAATTGCAGCCTAGGAAGCAGTTGACACCAGCAGCAGTTTCCAAGGAAATTAAAGCTGCTGTTGTAGAAAAGGTTGCTATGCCCGAAGATGAGGATCAAACCAAACAGAGAAGTCCCATCACCATTTTGTCTAATGACGAGGGATATTTATTGGAAGAGGAGCAACTAATTGGTAAAGCAGAAGTCAATGCTGAAACTTGTAGAGAATTCTTCACTTCAGAGATCAAAGCAGTCAAACCTAATAAGAAGAAGAAAAAGATTGTAACCCCATATTGGAGGCCTAAAACCAAGCCAACAAATAAGCTAAGGTGGAATATGAAGAAGCTGCTCAATCCTAAATTGAATTCCAAGCAGGAGACTGTCTTGAATGATACTTCCTCAAATGAAGAGCCAAAAATTGGTAAAATGAACATTAAAAGGAAGGGAAAAACAGTTGCTAAAGTTTCCTCTTCTTAGCCTACAAAAGTAAAACGATTATCACAGTCTATAAAAGAGTTAAGGCAGCCTGAGTCTGAATTGTTTACCATATTTCTTGAAATAAGAAATGAACTTTTAAAGCAGCAGCGGAAAGAAAAAGCTGAAATACCTCCTGTTGAAGATCAAGAATGGGAAGATGAAGATGAACTTATTCTTAGGCAAGTAGGTCTTCTGAAAGACCCTAATATTTCAGACATGTTAAATAAGGGGTTTGACATACCTGAGATCCCCAGATTTGAACAAGAGATTATGACAGGAAGGTCAGTTGACATAGATAAAGAAAACATGCAAAAAATTATTAAGTAGTACAAACAACAGATGAAACAGATGCAAGAGGTCAATGAGGGGCTGATGATGGCTAATAGAAAGCTTAAATAAGATCTTCAGGATCTCAATAACCATTGTCAGGAGCTGACAACAGTGTCTAAAGAGGTTCTAAAGAGAAAAAGAATTACTGACTTGCACTGTACAGAGTTGGAGAAGACAGTCAAGGATTTGCAGCAGGAAAATGAGGAGCTCACCAAGAAGATAACTGAACTGGAGCAGGAGCAGAAGAAAGCTAAGAGGAAAGCTCAAGCATTACATGGCATTGCTCTACTAGCTGAGGCAGCAAAAGAGCTATGAGTCAGTTGTTAAATTAGTTACTTGTTATTTTTTTTGAGAAACATATTAGTTAATGTTTACTATTTTTAGAAAATCTTATGTTTTGTAATTTTGTACAATTTACTTTACCTCATCGAGTGGATGGAAGACAGTTAGGGTTTTTGACCCCTAACTAATTTTGTAAAAAACACTATTTAGAGAGATTAGAAGGTGATTGAGAGGGTTCGATTTTTGGGATAGCTTCAGGAGGTTTGCAGACTTGTTCGATTTTTGGGATAGCTTCAGGAGGTTTGCAGACTTGTTCATGAGTTTAGACTTGTTCATGAGTTAAGTATCAAAGCTCTTGTATGCATTTGATGATGAAATTATGAGATATATGACTCTTTTCACCCTTCAGTTCTCTGTTGGCTTCATTGTTCATCTTGTTTAGTTGCTTAATTGATATACTCATTACTAGTTTATGTTTATATGCTGGTGATGCTTGTATTTTATGAATGAACTTCAGTACTGCGTTCTATTGGATCTTGTTGAATATATTATGCATCTTTGTCTTATTTTGTTTATGATTCAGTTATTACTTTGCTCATGAGTGTATTCCCTATCTTTCCCCAAAAGTTTACAACCACCAAAACTTTCCAGAAAACCTAAAACCTACTTTGTTTTATCAAGTTTTATTTGAGATTATGTTGGCTTGTTTCTCTAGCCTTAGAAACAATTTCTAGCACAAACATCTTCGGCACCGTTGCCGGGGACGAAGCTGAAGCATATCTTCCCTGGGATACTCATCTATTTTACTGGTTTAAGAGGTGGACTTAAACCAACACTTTTGAAGGCTAATTTTTCACCAAAGTTGTCACAGTCGCTTCTAGAGGAGTGGGAACCAGGAGTAGAACTACTTCACCATTACATTCATGGGTCTCAGACCCTGAACAAATATTGAAAACAACAAGAAAGCTCAAAAGGTCTCAATCTTTACTAGTCCTCTGTGACCCTGACCAGTTGGGTGCTTTATTACATTCAGCTGAAACCTCACCTTGGATTAAGTCTACTATACCTGATAGCTCTTTTCAAATCTTTACAAATCCTCAATCCTTTAGAAAATCCAAAGCTGCCTCTCCCGATAAAATACCTCTTTTTCAACTGAAATTAGGTAAAAGTTCTTTTCAATCAATTTCAAGTCAAGATTCTTATTCAAAACCAGTCAGTCCAAATATGGCAGCCCAAAACCCTCCCATAGACATGATGGACCAGATGGTTGCAGCTAGGTATGCACCATTAGTCTTACCTCAGCCTTTACATGCATTTCCTGGAGGTGATTACCAGAAGTATATGCCCAGGTTCAATGGACAGGGAGAAACCACTGCTAAGGAACATTAGGAGGCTTTCCTAAGCTATGCTGACAATCAAAACATTGAGATCAAAGATGTATGGATGAGGGTATTTGTTCAGAGCCTTGATGGGGATGTAAGGAAATGGTTCAGAGAGTTTCCTGCCAACTCCATCACTATAATTGAAGAGCTCGAGGATCTCTTCATGAGGAAATGGGGAGACACAAAGGATCACACCTACTATATAACTGAGTTTGGAGCTCTCAGAAGAAAAAAAGAGGAGACCATTGCAGATTTTTCCAAAAGGTTTAACAAAATGTATAGTAGGATTCCACCATAAATTAAGCCTACTGAAACATTATCTAAACTCACCTATTCCAATGCCTTTGACCATGAATTTTCTCTATTATTGAGAGAAAGGAGACCTGTCACCTTGCTGAACATGCAAGATGCAGCATTGGAGGTTGAGTCCAATTTATTGGCTTCAAACACACTTAAGAAAGAAACATCTCAGTGGCTTTATGATAAAAAAGGAAAGAAGGAAGCAACTTCAGGAAGTTTTGCTCCTTGTACTACTGAAAGCAAGATTGATGAAATGGCCAAGATGGTAAAAATTCTCACTGCAAAATTGAATAAATTAGAGCTTGAAAAGAATTCTGGCAAACCTGCTCCAGATGCTGAACAAAATCCAAATAACCAGAATCAGTTCAGAATGCAATTTGCTCCTAGATTCATACCAAGAGAGCATAGGAACAACGATATCTAGTACGAAAGGAGAGAAAATGAAGATCAAAGAGTGCCCCCACCTATTCAAAATAATGTAGCTAATGACGAAGAAGTTGATGAACAACTTCTTTTTGAAGAGACTGAGACTAATCAAGATATGAACCATTTTGGAGAGGGATTCTCTGGAGGTTTTGTTACTGAAGAAGAATTTTTGAATGTAGAATATTATGAGGAAGACATGTTTGAAGCTGAGGATGACCTGGAGTTAGAAAAGACTACTATAACTACTGTTGTTCATCAGAATGAACCCAAGAGGACTATAAATATCAGATCAGGCCCAAAGCAGGTGGTGCAAGCACTAAAGAAGAAAGCTGTTGTTCCTGCTGCTACTATTCCTGCTAAACAAACAGCTGATCCTGTGCCAGAAAAAAGACAAGTTGCAGAAAAATCAAGGAAGACTTCAAAGGTGGAAGAGGTAAACAAATCTGTTCAGAATTTCAGTTTGGAGAATGAGTTAGGGAAGTTAAAGATTCATGTTCCTTTAACTGAGTTAATAAATAATCCCTCATATAAACAAACAGTCTTGAAAGTGATGAATTCAGCAAGTAATCAGCCTGTTTCTGACACAGTTAATCTGCAGGAAGAAAACCCTAGAATCTTTATTGGATCATCCCTAGCTGAAAAAACTAAAAATGAGGCTGGTGATTCACCTCTTTTTTATGTCACCTTGACAGTCCATGAGCAAATGATTCACAATTGCCTTTTAGATTCTGGAGCATCCCACAATTTGATGCCAAAGGCTATTATGGAAGCTTTGGGCCTAAGTATCACTAAACCTTACCATGAACTATATGCCTTTGATTCGTGAGCAGTGAAGTGTCTTGGAGTAATAAAGGACATGGTTGTCAACCTAACTCAGTTTCCCATGAAAAGTGTGATAATGGATGTTGTGGTAGCTGATATAACCCCGAAGTTTGGTTTGATTCTATCTAGGTCATGGGCTAAAAAGGTTGGAGGAACCTTACGAATGGACCTTTCATATGCCACCATTCCTGTGTTTGGTGGAGAAAATAGAAGGATGTATAGAGAGCTACAATTTTCTTACATAGTGACAGATGATAAAAATCCCACAAATCACCCACTGTATTCTGTTGATAGAGAACTTGGTACGTGCATGCTACATTTCAGTGATGAGGATAATTCTGCTGGTTTGTTACAAGTGGAAAAGGGATAGCCAACAAAACACAGCAGACATGAAGAAGATGTACTGTGGAAATTATATTTTGATGGATCCTCATGCAAAGAGGGTGTTGGAGCTAGATTTCTTCTCAAATCTCTTGGAGGTGAAACAGTGAGGCTCATGTACAAGTTGGAATTTGTTACTACAAACAATATTGCTGAGTATGAGGCTTTGCTACTAGGATTAAAAGCTGCAAAATATTTGGGCACTCAGCAGATTGCTGCATTTCGCGACTCCGAACTAGTTGTTCAGCAGGTTAAGAGCAACTATCGAGTGAAGCAGGGTTTGTTGAAGCTTTATTGGAATGAGGTATGGGACATGCTTGAAAACTATTTTGTAGCTTTTAATATTACTTACATTCCAAGGGATTATAATCAGACAGCAGATTCATTGGCTTTAGCTGCCACACACTTCAGAATCCCTAAAACCACTCAGCTGAAATATCCAATTGAAATAAGGTACAGACCTTCTGTACCGGATAATGTAAAACAGTGGAGAGTGTTTGAATATGATACTAAGATTAAAAGGTTCATTGAACTTACAGATGAGTTTTCAAATTCCTTAATTGATCAGGATGACGATGATGAAGAAGGACAGCTGGATGAAATTGCTGCAGAAGAGATAGCAGGTCATAAAATCATTGAATTGAAGAGTAATTTTATTCCCAAAGGTTTGGTACCTTTGGAAAGAATATTTACAAAGGATGATACACCCTCAAAGCTTGTTGTTCAGTCTTCGGAAGAGAATGTGATAGACTGCAATATTGGTTCAGCTGAACATCCTAGAATGGTCAAAATTTCTAAATCATTGACAGCTGAACAAAGAAATAGATATATCAAACTATTAAAAGAGCATGTAGATGTATTTGAATGGTCCTATGAAGAACTAAGAACTTATGATACAGGAATCATATAGCATAAGGTGCCTTTAAATCCAAATGTTAAACCATTTTGTCAGAAACTGAGAAGGATCAATCCAGCTTTATTTCCTGTAATTGAAATTGAAGTGAAAAAGCTGTTGGATGCTAAGATAATAGTTCCTCTCAAGTATTCTTCTTGGGTGGCTAATTTGGTCCCTGTCAGAAAAAAGAATGGAGAGATTAGATTATGTGTTGATTTCAGAAACCTGAATAGATCTTCTTTAAAAGAAAACTATCCTCTTCCTAATATTGAACAGGTATTGCGGCAAGTGGTTGGGGCACAAAGGATCTCTATGGTGGATGGTTTCTCAGGGTACAATCAGATTGCAATGCACCCTGATGATAAGGAGAAGACAGCCTTTACAACTCCCTGGGGGACATTCATGTATGACAAGATGCCTTTTGGCTTGATGAATGCTGGAGCAACCTTTCAGAGAGCAATGGATATTGCCTTTGTGGGAGAAAAAGATAAGTTTGTGGTTATTTATTTGGATGATATTACTGTTTTCTCGCAGTTGGATGATGAGCATTTGAAGCATTTGAGGAAGACCTTCCTAAAATGTAGAAAATTTGGCCTTTCTCTAAATCCCAAGAAGTCACATTTTGCTATTCAAGAAGGTAAACTACTTGGTAACTTGGTGTCTGTTGATGGCATCAGAATAGATCTGGAAAGAGTGAAATCTATATTGAAGATCAGTCTACCTAGGAGTAAAAAGGATGTTCAATCATTCATTGGCAAAATCAATTTTCTGTGGTGGTTTATTCCCAACTTTGCTGAAACCATTAAATAGATCACAGCCATGCTCAAGAAGGAGCAAGAAGTTAGGTGGACTCCTGAGGCAAAGGTTGCATTTGAGAAAATTAAAATATCTCTTACTGAAGCACCTGTATTGGTAAGTCCTGATTTTACTAAAGAATTCCTTACTTTCTCATTTGCATCAGAAGACACAATTGCAGCTGTCTTACTTTAGAAGAATAAAGAAGTATTGGAATAGCCTATTGCCTTCTTCAGCAACACTCTCAGAGATTCTGAGCTGAAGTATAGTATATTGGAGAAACAAGCTTATGATCTAGTAAAGGCTTTGAAATTTTTCAGAATTTATGTCCTGCATTCAAAAGTCATTTCATTTGTTCCAAATGTTGCTGTGAAAGATGTCTTAACACAGCCTGATAGTGAAGGTAAGAGAGGCAAATGGATTGCAAAGATTATGGAGTATGATGTGGAGATCAGACCTACTAAGCTTGTTAAGGGACAGGGTTTAGCCAAGCTACTGGCTGAATCAAATTGTCAGGCTCTAGGATTGTATGTTATGGCTAAAGAAATAGCTCGAGAAGAAGATCAAGCAGCACTGAAAAAAGAGAAGATCATAGATTTTTACTCAGCATCTACCTGGTATGCAGACATAGTGTATTTTTTGTTATTTTTACAATGTCCTGAGCATTTGGATAGGAAGTCTACTCGATCTTTAAAGCTTAAAGCTACTAAGTATTGTTTGGTGGAAGACCAATTGTTTTGGAAAGATCCTGGGGGTATCTTGCTTAGGTGTCTGGATCAATCAGAGATAGGAGGAGTGATTTCTGACTCTCATGAGGGTGCTTGTGGGGGGCACAAATACTGGAAGACAATATCCTATAGAATTTTGAGAGCTGGATACTATTGGCCCACTTTGTTTGCAAATGTTTATCAGCAGGTAAGGTCCTGCATCCCTTGTCAGGTATATGCTGGTAAACCAAAATTGTTGTCTTTTCCTCTAAAACCCATTACAGTCAATGCTCCTTTTCAGCAATGGGGTCTATATTTTATTGGAGAAATTAATCCAACATCTTCAGGACAGCATCACTGGATTTTAACAGCAACAGATTTTTTCACTAAATGGGTGGAAGCCATTCCTACAAGGAATGCGACAGACAGGGTAATCATGGATTTCATTGAGGAAAATATCCTCAGCAGGTTTAGCTGCCCTCAGAAGTTAGTGACAGATAATGCTAAGGCCTTAAAGTCTAAAGCAATGATAGCATTTTGTGAAAAGAACGGTATTTTGCTGAAGCATTCCACTCCTTATTACCCCCAGGGTAATGGCTTGGCTGAATCCTCTAATAAGAATATCATTCAGAGCATGAAGAAGCTAATAAAGCATAACAAAAGATCATGGGATTCAATGCTGAAATATGCATTGTGGGATGATAGGATCACAGTGGAACAAGCAATTGGAACTTCTCCCTATCAGTTAGTATATGGTACAGAGGTAGTTTTCCCTGTTCATTTGGGGATCCCAGTGATGAAATTTTTCCAGAATGCTCAAGAGGAGCCAGATGATATGCAGAGAATAATTTTTGAGATGATAGAGTTACAGCAAAATAGGGAAAAAATGGATGAAAAGGCACAGTTGTACAGAGCCAAGATCAAAAGCAGATTTGACAGAAACAGCAAAGAAAATACTTTTTCAGTTGCCGATATGGTTCTAGGGTGGGATGCAAGAAAGGAGAAAAAGGGTAAACATGGTAAGTTTGACAATATTTGGTTTGGCCCTTTCTTCATGTCAAAAGTTTTGGAAAATAATACTTTTATCTTGCAGTCATTGGAAGGTGAGGAATTGTCTATCCCTGTTAATGGGTGATTCCTCAAGCATTTTTATAGTTTATAAGACCATTTTCACTTGCCATTATACATATCGGTGTGAGTGAAGCATAATAAGACTCCATAGCCCAATGGAATTTTTGCAGACAGATAGAGAAGATAGCAGATAGAAGGCACTGGTCTACAGGTTCTTGAATCCTCACAGGGAGGTCTTCATCCCGCAGCTGGAGCCAGATGTTAAGTCAGTGATTTGTTTCTTCAAACTTTGTTTGATTTGTTTTTATTTCAAGTTACTTTTTTTATTTAAGTTTGATTATTTGCTTCTTTTAGGACAATATTTGGTTGTTAGGTGAAATTTTGAACTTAGCCCTTATATTTTTGCTTTATTTTTTTATCCTTTACATTTTGAAGGGGTTTTTAAAAGTCATTATATCAAATGATGGATTCATAAATCATTTTCTGAGCATAGTCATTACTCAATCAGCATTTAAACTTCATGCAAAATTCCTAAAAGCTATAAAACAGTGATAAAATAGTGTTAATATTATTCTTGTAGCGCTGGAGCCAAAAATTAACGAAAGGGTGCTACAAGAATATCACGACCCTCATTTCTTCCGATTTTTTAGAAAAATTTGGCATGTTTTCGAATTGATGAGTGACTAATCACGTGTTCTGGAGAGTTTTCTACGTGCTGTCTCAGGAATCATCATGAGAATAAGTGGTTTCATATTGTGAGGAAGGGCGTGGTCATCATTAATCATAAAGCAGTTTATCATGACAGATGGCCGGTTAAATCAAGTTTAATTTGAGGAGAGTTACTTCTTATCTCTTTCTCAAAGCTTAGGAGTTAATGGAATGATGGTGTCTGCCTAAAAACACGGAGATTGCAGTTGCAAAGCCTAGTGGAGGTTTTCCAGGTCGCACAGGAAATTAGGGCTTCTTCAGCTTGACACCTGGAGTTAAATTCGACCTTGAAAGACACCTATATCCTTCAGGCTAGTACTTAAACAACATGAAGAGTAGTTAAAAGTATCTACAATTAGGTATTCCACGATAAGCCAATATAACTGAAAATTTGGGGCTTTTTCGGTGGGGTTCGTTCTATCAAAATTGATCGAGGGAAATGATAAATTATGCTCTTAAATGAAATTTTGACCAAAGAAATAACTGCCTAAGACATTCTGAGATGTTCTGTTAAGTGCAGGACTGAAAGATAGCTCTATATTGAATTATTCCTTTGTTGAAGTTTAAAGAGGATGGGTTGAAAACTGTGTATGTTATAATACTTAAACTTCACAAAAAGATATGATACTTATACACAGTGGGATAAATGCCTTGAATGGATAAATTGCAGTGAGACCTAGTTTCATTTTTGATACTAAGGCTACAGGAAGCACAATGTGAATAGATTGCAGATTGTTTTGTTTTTCTCATCCAGCAGATAAGTAGTCTCCAGTTAACCTGAGAAGCCAGTGATTGATATCACGTTTGCAAAGTCTTAACTGTGAAGAAATTGTTGATAGGTGATACCAGAAAGGGTTTGAGGATTGATGTTGGTATTAATACACAGGGGTAAGAATACATGCTGGAAATAGATAGCCATTAGAACAACTAAATTGAGTGACACTCCTCAGTTGCAGTGAAGAGTCCGAATACTTCAAATGTTCTAAGTTTTGTTTTCTGTGATAAAACTCAGCTTGTATTAAGAAAACATTAAGGAGAGCTGTTTTTTGAAACCTGAGAGATTTGAAAAAGAAACATTACCTGTCAGGTTATCAATTGAACGCAAGAAGCCAGACAGTTTCTAGCCTTTAGAGACAGATGGGTAAGAGTGGTAAGATAAATAGAACAGAACCTACTGATGTAGGTTGGATTGAAAAACTCCCTGGGTGTGTTGAACTATTCCAACAGGCTGGTTGGATGGACTTTTTCAAGAAGATAGATGGGTATAATGCTCAAGTTTCTTGTAAGTTTGCTCAATGCTTTAAAGATGACATGGTGACCTTTGACACTCTTAAGTTCAGGCTGACAGTTGAGTTGATTGTAGAAGCTACAGGGATTAAGAATGAAGGTGAACTATGGTTTAAAAAAATTCCCTTTACCTTTGATCCTCAAAGATATCTCTTACCAAATGTCACCCCAGACTGGAGTAAGGGCATCCTTATTCAAAATTTCAGGAAGGAATGGGTTGAACCAATCAGAATTTTACAGAGTTATATTACTTGCGAGGGCAGGTATGCATATGTATTTAAGTACCACTTCAGATTTCTGCAACATATGGTGGCGGTGTCCAAGATGAGCCTTCCATTCTTCTTATTCAAAAGCTTGCAGAAAATGGCTAGCAGGTTCAAAGGGCATATGGACCATTCTTCTCAGTCCATCTTTCATCATGGGCTAATTAAGTTGATTATTAGCACTGCTTTGCAGCATGAAGGTAAAACTTGGGACTTTTTTCTTTTCTGGTCAGGTTTTCAGGTCAAGCAAGAAGATTAGCAGCCTAAGAGGCAAACAGACAAAGGGAAGGTAATGATGAGAAAATTAGGTCAGAATGCTAAACTTGAAGACAAGGAGGATATCAAAGTTGAGAAGGTAGCAGAGCATGTGGAGGTTGACAGTAAACTCAAGGTGTTTTCAGTTGGCACTACAGGTAGGTATTCATTGTTTTCAGAAGAGGAATTGCAGCCTAGGCAGCAGTTGACACCAGCAGCAGTTTCCAAGGAAATTAAAGCTGCTATTGTAGAAAAGGTTGCTATGCCCGAAGATGAGGATCAAACCAAACAGAGAAGTCCCATCACCATTTTGTCTAATGATGAGGGATATTTATTGGAAGAGGAGCAGCCAATTGCTAAAGCAAAAGTCAATGCTGAAACCTGTAGAGAATTCTTCACTTCAGAGATCAAAGCAGCAAAACCTAATAATAAGAAGAAAAAGATTGTAACCCCATATTAGAGGCCTAAAACCAGGCCAACAAATAATCTAAGGTGGAATATGAAGAAGCTGCTCAATCCTAAATTGAATTCCAAGCAGGAGACTATCTTGAATGATACTTCCTCAAATGAAGAGCCAGAAATTGGTAAAATGAACATTAAAAGAAAGGGAAAAATAGTTGCTAAAGCGTCCTCTTCTCAGCCTGCAAAAGTAAAAGGATTATCACAGTCTATAAAAGAGTTAAGGCAGCCTGAGTCTGAATTGTTTACCATATTTCTTGAAACAAGAAATGAACTTTTAAAGCAGCAATAGAAAGAAAAAACTGAAATACCTGCTGTTGAAGATCAAGAATGGGAAGATGAAGATGAACTTATTCTTAGGCAAGCAGGTCTTCTGAAAGACCCTAATATTTTAGAACTGTCAAATAAGGGGTTTGACATACCTAAGATCCCCAGTTTTGAACAAGAGATCATGACAGGAAGGTCAGTTGACACAGATAAAGAAAACTTGCAGAAAATTATTAAGCAGTACAAACAGCAGATGAAACAGATGCACGAGGTCAATGAGGGGCTGATGATAGGATGTCAATAACCATTGTTAGGCGCTGATAGTAGTGTCTAAAGAGGTTCTAAAGAGAAAAAGAATTCTGACTTGCACTGTATAGAGTTGGAGAAGACAATCGAGGTTTTGCAACAGGAAAATGAAGAGCTCACCAAGAAGATAACTGACCTGGAGCAGGAGCAGAAGAAAGCTAAGAGGAAAGCTCAAGCATTAGATGGCATTGCTATGCTAGCTGAGGAAGCAAAAGAGCTATGAGTCAGTTGTTAAATTAGTTGTTATTTTTTTTGAGAAACGTATTAGCTAATGTTTACTATTTTTAGAAAATCTTATGTTTTGTAATTTTGTACAATTTAGTTTAGCTCATCGAGTGGATGGAAGACAGTTAGGGTTTTTGACCCCTAACTAATTTTGTAAAAAACACTATTTAGAGAGATTAGAAGGTGATTGAGAAGGTTCGATTTATGGGATAGCTTTAGGAGGTCTGCAAACTTGTTCATGAGTTCAGACTTGTTCATGAGTTAAGTATCAAAGCTCTTGTATGCATTTGATGATGAAATTATGAGATATATGACACTTTTCACCCTTCAGTTCTGTGTTGGCTTCATTGTTCAGCTTGTTTAGTTGCTTAATTGATATACTCATTACTGGTTTATGTTATATGCTGGTGATGCTTGTCTTTTATGAATGAACTTCAGTACTGCGTTCTGTTGGATCTTATTGAATATATTATGCATTTTTGTCTTCTTTTGTTTATGATTCAGTTGTTACTTTGCTCATGAGTGTATTCCTTGTCTTTCCCCAAAAGTTTACAACCACTAAAACTTTTCAAAAAACCTAAAACGTACTTTGTTTTATTAAGTTTTATTTGAGATTGTGTTGGCTTGTTTCTCTGGCCTTAGAAACAATTTATGGCATAAACACTTGGTATGAAAGAATATATAGCTTCTTGACAAGATTGGGATTTACCAAAAGTACGTTCATCCTAACCTTTATCTCAAGGTTATGGATGATGAACCTGACATACTATTGTTGTATGTGGATGATCTAATTCTGGGTGGAAATGAGAAACAAATCATAAATTGCAAGAAGAATATAGTTGAAGAATTCAAAATGAAAGATCTTGGATTGATGCCTTATTTCCTAGGGCTAGAAGGGTGGCAGAGCTCAAAAGGAATATTTCCGAACCAAGGAAAGTATGCTTTGATATGTTGGATTGTAAAGACATGACCACACCGATGGAAACCAACCTGAAGTTGTCGTCTGATGAGACATCAGGGTTAGTGGACATGACTCAGTACATGAAGATTATTGAGTCATTGATATATCTGACAAATACAAGGCTAGATATATACTTTGTTGTGAACACCTTGAGTCATTGTCTAGTTAAATATACACGGGTTCACCTGATAGTTGCAAAGCATGTAATGAGGTACCTAACAGGTATGATAGACTTGGGACTTTAGTATGTTAGAGATCATGACTACAGATTATATGGATATATGGATTCATATTGGGCAGGAAGTATCACAGATAGAAATGGCACCTCAGCTGGATGTTATTTTCTGGGATCTTCCATGATCTCATGGTTTAGTAATAAACAATCTAGTGATGCTCTTAGTACGGCTAAAGGAGAGTACATTGCAACTTTCTCCGCTAGTTGGGAAGCGATATGGCTTCAAAAAATTGATGTCAAGACTATTTGACATGGATCTGGATACCACGATGATTCTTTGTGACAACTAGAGTTGCAAAAAGATGACAAATAATCATGTGGGATATCATATTGAAGGGAGACATAAAACTCCAGTATGCGAGTACCGATGATCAACTTGATGATGTGGTGACCAGGCTTCCATGATAAGATTGGCTTACTTCAAAAAGACTTTCCTTGCAAGGAAGAACATTGATGATGATACTACATACTTTCCTCACAAGGAGCAACAGTGATTATATAGACCCTTCTCAAAAAGGAGAAATAGGTCGAAGATATGGACCCTTCTCAGAAAGGAGAAATAGATAGAGATATGGACCCTTCTCAGATAGGAGAAATAGGTTGAATATATGGACCCTTATCAAAAAGGAGAATAGGTCAAAGATACATATTCTCTTCAAAAAAGGAAAAACAAGTCAAAGATATGGACTCTCTTCGAAAAAGGAAGAACAAATCAAAGATATGAAGTCTCTTTGGAAAGGAGGAACAAGTTGAAGATATGGACTCCCCTCAGAAAGGAAGAGCAAGTCGAATACATGAATAATCCTCAGACAAAGGGGGAGCAGGTTGATAATATGGATCCTCCTGGAAAATGGGGAGTGATGATGAGGCTGACATTGATGATGGGATGACAATCATGCTCCAACATGAAAGAGGCCAAGTGCGCCTAAAGATGATGACAAGGTCCAACATTCACCTGTGGATGATAATATTATCTCTTGAGGATGGTAGATATAACACTCTGTTCATGAGAATGGTGCTTACTAGCTAAGGATGGCCTTGCAGATATTACTCTCTCATGGAGAGTACCCACATTCACTAGTGGATGATATTATCATCTTTTGAGGATGGAAGGTATAACACTCTATTCTTGAGAGTGGTCCTTACTAGATAAGGATGGCACTATAGATATTAATTTCGCATAGAGAGTACCCACATTCACTTGTGATTATAGTATCCTCTTTTGAGGATGGCAGGTAAAACACTATGTTCATGAGAGTGGTCCTTACTAGCTAAGGATGGCTCTGCAGATGTTGCTCTCATGGAGAGTACCCAGATTCAACTGTGGATATCGTAGAATAACACTCACACATGAGTGATCCTAACCTCTATAGTATGGATTCTCTATGATGAGTCCTCACTTATGTTAGGATTGACATTTTGTATGCAGTCGAGATATTCTCTACAGACAATACTCTTGTATGGAGAGTATGCCTACATTCATATGTAGATACTATAGAATAACAATCGCTTGGGAGTGGTCCTAACATGTGTGGTATGGATTCTCTATGATGAGTCCTCACGAACATCGCAGTATAACACTCACTTGGGAGTGGTCCTAACCTATGTGGTATGGATGTTCTACGATGGGCCAACATTTTGTATACGGTCGATATCTGCTATGCATGCAATACTCTTTTTTGGGAGAGTATTCCTACACGTAAGTGTAGATACCATAGTATAACACTCACTTTTGAGTGGTACTAACCTTAGTGGTATGTATGGCCTATGATGATTCCTCATGGATGATAGTGTCGACACTATGTGCGATTGAGATCTACATTTAGTTGTAGATGATTCAGCTAATTGATATCATGAATCATGCCGATGGAGGATTGCATTGTCCTTGGACTTATGTCCTAAAGTGATCGGGATTGATCATTCCAAAAATAGATCATGTGTACTGTAGGTAGCATGGCAACGAAGGATCAAGTAGATCGAAGTAAATCAACAAAGGGTCAAGTAGATCAAAGTGCATTTGCAAAGGATCAAGAAGGATCTAAGTGTTGCTGCAAAGGATCACAAGGATCAAAGTGCTGCTACAAAATGATTGAAAGGATCGAAGTGCTACTACAAGGGATCAAGAAGATGAGAAGGTTGTTGTAGAAGATTGAAGTGCTACTACAAAGGATCAAGAATATCAAAGTGATGTTGCAAAGGATCAGAAGATCGAAGTGCTACTGCAAAGGATCAAAAGATCGAAGTGCTGTTAAAAAGGATTAGAAGATCAAAGTGTTGTTGCAAAGGATCAGAAGATTGAAGTGTTGCTGCAAAGGATCATAAGATCAAAGTGTTGTTGCAAAGGATTAGAAGATTGAAGTGTTGCTGGAAAGTATCAGAAGGTTGAAGTACTACTACAAAGGATTAGAATATTGAAGTGTTGCTACGAAGGATCGAAACGTCGAAGAGTTGCTACAAAAGGATCAAGTCATCGTGTGATGTAGAAGATGAAGACATTGAAGAGTAACTATTCTAGTTACTAATTAATGTTGAAAAATTCCTATAACATATAGATGTATTACGTCAATGTTGCAGATACTCTCTCTCATTAATCCTATAGTCTATGATGATGTTGTCAGTAGAATAACCTTCTTGTTAAGGGGGAGTGTTGAATATTATAACTTCATAGGATATTCTAAATGTATTTTACTGATGTAACCCAAGGGAGATGTTATTAAATTCCTCCGGCGGGGTGTTACTATTGTATTTGGTCATCATAGAGTCATGAGGTAAATCCTCCATTGTAAGTCAGGTCCATAGTACCCTAATAAATATAATATAATATTGTATTGAGTCTTCCTAAGTGAAGTTGGCCCACTTAGTTAAGTGGGGCCGAATTTTTAGGTTAAAAGTCAAGTGACTAAAAGAGTATAAATAGAGGAGATTTGTTCCTCATTTGAACACACACTCACTTGTGTATAGCGCATAGGAGAGAGAGAGAGAGAGATATTTGCTGGAAGGAGGTGCACCTATCTAGGGTCTTGTCTTGTAATTTTTATACATATTATACAAAGGAAGTTTTTCTCGGTTTTCTTCCCTGTGAGGGTTTCCAAAAATAAATCTTTGTGTTCTTTTGTGTGGCTGTGCTTGTCTATGTTTCAGTGATCCTTTTGTTTATGGTTATGATTTTATGATGCTAAATGTTATAAGATCTGATATAACCATTAAAAACTTAACAAGTTCCAAGAAAGAATCTGGAGCATGTTGAATTTCTATTTATTACTATCTTTTTGGTTCTATCTCAAATAACGACTTTTATGTTTCCGATTATTGCCCATTTTCCTTCCTTCCTAGCTTCTTTTACCTTTTGAACCTCCTTTCTTACTTATACTTGATCTTCTGGAATGCGCTCTTCATTTATAAATATTCCCGTTCCTTTTAGACTTGAGGTTTTACTAAGTATTCCATACTTATGGTTAGTAGAGCTCACATTTATCCGGATCAAACTTCCTTTATTCTTAGTTAATTTCTGCAACCTTGTTGTTTTTGTGAGACATGTTGTTTCAATTTGTAATCTATTATGTAATTTTGTCTGGGCTATGGCTAATATATCCTCTTCTACCTCCTCTTTCAAACCGAAGATTATAAGGTTCAAGGCCCTTTTCTTATGCTCATGGTCTAATTCTATCAATTTTTTCATTTCCTCTTTAATGGGTTTGATGTCTAATTTACCTACCACACTATTTAGGGTGAGATTGTTATTAACATTTGCTTCTAGTTCTTTAATCATGTCCTTTATTTTAAGACTTTATAAGGTTTCAACATCTCCTTGTTGGGATGTTTGGTTCGTATCTTGACTTTGTTTTTCTATTACCTGTAATATAATCTCCATTGTCTCCATTTTATTATCTAATAGTTTTATTTTATTTTCTATTTTTTTGGATCTTGTCTTCAAGAGATGTAAATTTATTTTCTAGCATGGCTTCTAACTCTCGTATCTTAACTTCTCTTTCTTCTCTATGCTTCTATAAAGAATCTATATACTCATAAAGGTTATTTAGAGTAACTGTGTTAGGTCTACCTTTTACAATATTTGGTAGATGTGGTGAATTATTCAAACTTGAAAAGAGATATATAAGTAGTAGATATGTATTAGAAAAAAAGATAAAGAATGTGTGCACCTCATACAACCATTCTAGATCGCCTTCCAACCCTTCGCTCAAACGTCAGATGGAATTCACCACAATTGAAAAGAGCATGGCACCGCAGTTCTAATAATGCGCATCGTAGAGATATGTATCACCTGGATTTCGCACCTCAGAGATTTGGTTTATGGATAAAAATATATCATTGGTCAATCAAATATATCGACTGCGGGTGAGTTCCCTAGCTCTGCTGCTGATATCACTTGCACCCATAATATTGCAGAGAATATATCGATATCACTTGAATCCCCATCCAAAAACCCTAGCTCATGAGCTAACTCGGTGAAAGATCAGTGTATTTCAAATGGAAGTCACTGCAGTTTAAAATGCCCTAGCTCATGAGCTGTGGATGAGTGCGTAAATGTGCCTTAGTTGTTTGATACCACAGTTTAAAAATCACTTGAATCCACATTTGTAGATTAACACTTAAGTTTTCTTTAAATGTTTTAGTATATTAATTGTGTTTAATTTAAAAACTAAAATAAATATATCAAATATGAAAAATATAATTTATAGTTTTTTAGAATTCCTTTTAAATATTTAGTTGTTATCCAATATCAAAATATAAATTATGTTACTATTTGTACAAACTAGAAAATATGAAAATAATTTTTATATAAAAATATTTATTAATTCAAGTTTTTAAAATAAAATATATATATTTACACCCTAGGTGTTTTTATTTGAGGTTTTGGGGTGGGAAAGCACCTATGCTTTAGTGTACTCTTAAGATTAATTATATGGTATTCGTTGCAAATTCAAAATAAATAATTATTAAAAATATATATATAAATCATTGATGCAGGGATAACTAGTAGTTAATTGATGGATAAATCCTAGTTGATGCTTAGAAAAATCTGAGTTTGTGAGAGATAACTTATTTAACTAGAATAAGGAGAGAACAAGTAATTGATAATGTATTAGTGATATTTAACTTGTGACCTATTGGTATTCACCAACCAAAGTTAAGTGATTGTGCTAGTAGATAAATTGTAATAGTAATATTTAATAGTATATTATTTATATAATATAGATGAATAATAATAGTAATATTTAGTATTGTAAATTATTTTTATTTAGTATTTGAAATATTTAGTGGAGGCATCTCTTTCAATCAAGTTTCGTGTTCTTCTACACAAAATAAAAAAATGCTTTATATATTTAATTATGGTGTTGTTTTAAGCTAAACCCTTATTTTGAAGAATAAAGAATGTGTAAAAGCTACTATAACGAATAATTGGAAAGCTTTTGATATTAACAATGTGAAATCTGTCGCTATTCAAATGGAAAAAATATCCAATTGGTAAAGTATATAGTAGTTGATTGGATCTGTAAGCAGGAAGCATATGAAGATAAGGACCTTCAATTCATTGAGGGTGAATTATCATCTATATTCGAAGGGAAGGTTTTTGGTTCATGAACAAGCATGATAAAATAAACTTAGAAGCATTCGAGAAAGGAAAAAAGATTATATTGTCTAAAGACGTTGAAGAGATGATTAAGACTAGAACTATTTGGATAGCCATGGGAGATGATAATACAAAAATTTTCTATAATTATGTTAACCAACGGAAAAATATTAACACCATTTGGAATCTTAAAAAGGATGACAACAATGTTATCAACAATTTTGAAGATTTGGTAGCTGAAAGGGTGGGTTTATTTGGAACTCTGATGAATATCAAATATGCAATCCATGTAGCTCAATTATACGCTAGAATGGTTAATGATGAAGATAATGTATCCCTTATGGAGAATGTAATGCTTGGGGAATTTTAAATAACTCTGCATTGTCTTCAGAAGGATAAAATCTCGGGTCTGAATGGGCTCACTATTGAATTTTTCATTGGCATGAAAGAAATAATTTTGGAGGAATTTTTGAGAGTTGTTGAAGAGTCTAGATGTAAGGGTTATGTGCTGGGATCTTTTGATTCAACTTTTGTTTTGCTTATTCCTAAATCAGAATTTTAGAATCCTTTGTTGAGTTCATATTGATATCCTTGTGCAACAACATTTACAAGTTTATAGCTAAGATAATTGAAAGAAGGATTAAACCTGTATCCTTGCTAAATGTACATCTACTGAGAAATTTGGTTTCTTACCTGGTCATTAGATCAACGAAGCTATTGGAGCATCGCAGGAGGGATTATGCTCAATTAAGACAAAGAGAATGCGAGCATTAGTGGTTAAAATAGGCCTTTCCAAAGCACGGGGACTTCACTTAGTGAACCTGTCACATAGCACGTGCGATCATGGGATATTAAAGAATACCCTTAATTTCGAGAGATATTGACCCAAACTCTTTTTGTTGAAACCCCCTCCCAATACTTAAAACCTCCTCCGCACCCATTTTTATACCTAAATCCTTATAAACCACCCTACCCACCCCCACCTTAAACACCTCATCCCCCCCAATACCTGTAATATATTGGTTCAATTTTTGATAATTTTAAAACCCACAATATGAACTAATGTGATAGGATATTGGTCAACAAGTGAAGTCCCCATGTTCCAAAGCCTATGACTAGGTGAGTCGGACTTATCGACGCATTGTTTTAACTTAGGTTGGGTGAGTTGGTCTTATCTATGCATTGTTTTTTCCTAGTATGGTTTCTTCCCATTGATAACTAGATGGATTATGGGATGCCTCACTTATGTTTCCTTTTCAGTCCTTATCAATGGGAAATCCTCTCTTTTCTACAAAGCTGGTAGAGGGTTAAGACAAGGATGTCCTCTTTCTCCTCTACTATTTGTGCTAGTAGTGAAAGGTCTCAACAAAGGTATTACTTTAGCGAAAGATAAAGGAAGTTTCAAAGGTGTTGGTATTAAAGGTATCTTGAGACTATCTCATCTTTTCTTTTTGGATGATGTTCTTATCTTTTGTGATGGTTCTCGTCAAAATGGATAAAAAATGGATGAAATTCTATCCTTGTTCAATAAGGCTTCAAGAATGCATGAAGAATGTGTGTTAATATTGGCAAGTCATTATTTCTTGAAGCTGAAATCAAAGATGAAGAAATTTTGGTTTACATAAACTTGTTTAAAATTAAGGATATTAGAATTAAAGAAGGAATCAAGTACTTGGGTTTCATGTTAAAACCGCTAGATTATGGGATTAAGGATTGGAATTGGCTTATTGAGAAATGTGAGAAAATGATTTCTAACTAGTGCATGAGATGGTTTTCTAAAGGAGGACGACTGATACTTATCAAGTCTATTCTAGCAGCCATTCAAGTATGGTGGACTATCTCCTGGATTCCAAAAAAGATTCTAAATCAGGTGGCTTCTATTAGTATGATATTTTTATGGACTAGTAAAAGTGATAGAAAAGGATTCGAATGGAAGAAATGGAAGCACAAAGCAGCACCAAAAGAATGAGGAGGTTGGGGAGTTAAATATATCAGTATTTTCTCTATAGTGGTAGCAACAAAGAGTATTTGGAAGGTTATTAAAGGTCATGGGTTATGGGTTTAAATAGTGAAACATAAATATATATATTCTATGATAGTGGTAGAATGGATAACGAAGCCATCCAAGTATGTGCATAACATTTCATCAAAATATTTGGCAGTGGTAGAATGGATAACGAAGCCATCCAAGTATGTGCATAACATTTCATCAAAATATCTGGCAGTGGTAGATTGGATAACGAAGCCATCCAAGTATGTGCATAACATTTCATCAATTTTGAGAGCTGTTATTAACACCTTTGAGGTAATTGGAGACTATTTACAATGAAAGTGGTAAGCAGTGACAATGTCAAAGTAAGGATTGATCCCTGGATGGGGAGTGGAGATGGATTTCTTCTTCCTCGGAGGATTTTTAAAAAACTACATGAAAGGTCGATGCTTTTGTTAAATAATATTCGTTCCATAATTATTAGTGAGCACTTGCAAACTGAATGGTTAGATTCAAACAGTATGTGTATGCTGGATGAAGATATTGGGATTTGGAAAGATTATATAGATTTATTGAGGAGTAAGCATATGAATTTGGATGCATCTCAAGACAAATTGATATGGGTTGGAGCTGATAATCGAGTTTATACTCAGAGAGATGGATATAAATTACTAATTGATCAGGTCTTTAAAGGAACTAAGCATATATGGTGGTGGAAGTTGGTCTGCAGTTTTAATTGCCAATTGAAGACCAAAATTCTTATGTGGTTCTTTTCACCTGATAAAGATTTAAATTGGGATTAATTGCAAAGAAGGAATTGGTCAGGACTAAATTAATATATCCTATGCAACAAGCATGAGGAAACAAACAACCACTTAGTTATTGAATGTAGGTATCCTAAAAATATTTGGAAGGATCTGGAGGTTCTTGATGGAATTAAGCATTGCTAGACAAGATCTACTGTTGAAGAAAGTCTTCGGCATTGGTGTAGTAGAAAAAAATTAAAGACCACTTTTCTCTTCCATCCATGGTTATATGGTTGGTTTGGAAGGCAAGGAAAAACAAATTATTTGAAGAGAAGGATACACAGGTTGTGGTAAGTTCCTTAAATAATTTAGCTATGCTAGAGTTCTTCCTGCGTGAGTCTAAGCCTAAGAAAGTTATAATCATAGATTCTTTGGAGATCAATGACTATCCTATATATTTCTTCGATGGAGAATCTCATGATAAGAGAGGATTTTTTGGAGAAGGTGGTATCATCCTAATTTTTGAGAGTGAATCGGTATCTTTCAAAGTTGGGATTGGATGTGGTACTAACAATTTTGCAAAACTTTCATCTCTTTGGTTACTTCTGATATTAGAAAAAGGTAATGATATGGATAGGATTACATTTCTTGGTGACTCTATGATCATTATCAACTCGATGATCAATAAATAATGATGTCTCAATCTGTCCCTTCAAGCATTTTTGGAGGAAACTCAAAGAATTAGTGAAGAGTTTGTTGATATCAATTATAGACACACTTTTACAGAACTCAACATGAAAGCGAACAACCTCTCCAAAGAAGGTTTACGACTTCAAAAGGGAGAATGGACTATTCTTGAAAATGGTATTGCTTTGTTAGCTAGACATTTTTTAATATGTTCAGATATTTTTCTGAAGAAGTCAAAGATAATCTTAATTAGCTCAAACTTGATGGAATAAATCTATTTGTCCAGAATGCAAAAGATGATTGGAAGCTTTATTGAAGGAATCATAATGTAAATTTTAATTAAATAAATAGTTATGTTCTAAGATGGTAGGAGAATTTTACTTTAGCAGATCATGGAAGAAGTATCTAACAAATCTGATTTTTGTTGTAACTGAAATTTTGAAAATTGCTTAATGTTTTGTCTTCTTGAAAAGAAGGCTCAAAATTTTATATCTAAAAATGCTACAAAAACATAAAAAAATGTAGTAGATTTAAAAACATAAATATATTACGATTTTTTTTTCCTTGTAAAAAAATATTTAATTACCATGATTGCTTATATATATATAATTCGAAAAAAAAAAACTTTAAATATTAAAAAATATTTTTGAACGATAAAATTGAACATTTAAAAGAACAATGGATAAATTATAGTTTTGTAATGTTTTTAATATATATATATATATGCTTTGGGAATACAACAAATATTGTGAGTGAAGTTGGAGCTTATTATTTTATGAAATTTGTTGGGCACCTTGCTAAGGCAGCCAAGACAATAAAGAAAAGACATCGAGATGAACTATATCAAAAGGATTTTAAAGTTGATTGTACATTTACTATAAAAATTGGAGATCGATGTATTTTCAGCCATGGTTTTTGCGTTATAGCTGTCACTTACATTTTTATGGTGGTGTCGTAATGCTTATGGATGTAGATGCTTTTTGAGCCATTATAAATAAATTAGTCATTATTAATAATAATATGATGGATGATATGAAAGTTTTAATGTTAAAAAATTGAGTTATTATTACATTTAATTAATTATTAAAAAATATTAAAATTAAACTCTAAATCAATCAAAAATACGATTTTGTTTTCAAATATTTAAAAAAATTTACAATATTCAATGTAATACTTATTTTTTAAAAATTATTTAAAAAATTAAAATCTAATATAAAATTTAACTCTAAACCAATTGCTATATACCTATAGGACGCATGTATAAAAATGAAAAAACTCAAGTCAAAAATGAATATTGTTGAGCCACACTCAAAAGCCATAACTATGCTAAGATATTATCATGAACAATAATTTTTAATAAGCATGTATTGAAATTTTTTACCTTTCATTTTCATTTCCATTTCCATCTTGGATCAGGAAAAAACGGACTATACTCTCTTGTAAGTTAATCGAGAAAATGGATTATATACTCTTCTATGTTAATAGTTAGAAAATTAATTATCGTGATTGGATCATTAAAAGAAATCGAATTTCAGATATTAATTATTATATATGTTTTATGTATGTTTTTCTAGGAATTTTAAAACCGTTATAAGAAATGGGATTGTAACTGGAGGATGGTTGTGGATATTTAGTTCATTTCTGGTTATATGCAACATCGTGATATTTTTGCCAAACATAATCTTTGTAGGAAGGTAGAATAGGTATGTAGAATTTTGATAGGGTTACCCATGATATAATTTATTTGAAAATGTTTGTTGTTAGCAATCCAACTAGATATAAATGACTTAAAGATGAGATGATTGTGCTTGTGAAAGAATACAACTAGATATAAATTGTAAGATGATGTATAGTTTTAGTTTTTAGGCATATGATTGGGCATCTAGGCATTGTTAACTAATCATCTCTAAATGGCGGTTTAAACTTGGCACTTGTTTCAGTGAATTCTCCATGTTTCATTCCTCTTATTTGATGTGATGACCTTCAATTCAGTTGGTATTTCCTTCTTTAAACATTGTAATTTCTTTTAGCAAGTATAGTTTTAGAGTGGTTTTTTATTGGCTTATTGTTGTAGGTTATGTACGCTCTCACAAAGAGCGTTTTGTTGTAATATGTATTTATGCACTAGTTGTAGATTGTTAAAATAAAGCATTGACAATATTTTGTTATGATTTTTTCTTAAACAAAGTTATTGTTGAACCTTCTAATAATGAGTTTTTTTGGCTACAAAGTATTTGAACATGAGCACTTAATTCATATTTGTTGTGCACTCGATTTTCTGTCATCATATCACTATGAATTTTATTTACTTGTGTTGTTTCATTACTAGATGGATCTATGATTCCTTGACCTATGATTTCTTAGAAATCTATAAATCCTTTGTCTCAGATCTTTCATTTGGCATCAAAGTAGGTTTGTGGTTATTTACATATCATTTTAAACTTCACGAGAAGGAGGAAATGGCTCAAAAAGATGAGAAAACTGAGTATTGGTGAGTGTGAAGATGAGAAATTTAATTATCTCACAAGACGTGTAGACGCTCGCTTCTACGAGATACACAGAGCTAGTTGATTAAAGTGCCTATAATTCTTGATATGTTGATCAAATGACAGAGTTGAAGGAGAACAAACAAAAAAGATGCCAAAGTTTTGTTCATCCTTCAAACTGGAGTTGACATCTCAATATTTTCAAAGATTGTAGAATCCATAAAGTATAGTGGTTCTTGGGAAATCTTGGAGAAGGCCTATCATGGATTTGTAAAGGTAAAAGTTGTCAAACTCCAAATTCTTAATAGAAATTTTGAGTCTTTTACTATGAAATAAAATAAAAAGGTTGAAGTTTTTGTTACTAGAGCGCAAAATATCAGTGAATTATAATCATTCCCATGATGAATCTCTTGAGGATATGCAAATAGTTGAAAAGGTGTTAAGAAGTCTTCCTAAAAAAATTAATTTCCTGTCACTATTTCTATAGAAGAGTCAAGGAATTTATCATAACTAACCCTTAATGGTCTATTTGGAAGCCTTCAAGTATATGGAGATAGGTTAAAAAGAAATGGTGAGCCTCAATATTAATCCTTTTAAAGTAAATTGAAGACCAATGACAAGAAGAAGTATTTTTCCATTGCTATGAATGACGTTTTCACTTTTTCTTCATAATTGTATAACGGAGGTATAGGTTGTGGAAGAGCTAGACGAAGAGGAGGGCTTGGTAGAGGAAGAAGTGATACCCATAGGAGAGGTTACTTCTATTGTAGCTATTGTAACAAAGATGGCCACCTCAAACTATAGTGATTCAAAAACAAAAGAGAAGCCTCTCAAGGAAATTTTAGTCATGATCAAGGTGAGAACACTCAAAATTTGTTTCTCAAATATAATATCTTTGAAGCTAAAGAAGATTCTTTATAGTATTTAGATAGTGGTTGCTCAAATCATGTGACTCGAAATAGTGATATGTTTGTAAAGTTGGATGAGTGTAAAAGGGAAAATTAATTTTGGCAATGATAGTCAGGCATAAATAATGGGAAAATGTACTCTTGCCATAAAAGTTAAGAAGGGAAGTGTTATGTATATTCACTATTCTTTGCTCGATCCAATTTTAAATAATAATATACTTAGCATATAAGATAACTAAATTCTAAAAACTATAAGACTATTTTTGAAGGAAACTTTTGTAAGGTTTTTAGCAAAAAATACCGAGTGGCTCAAGTTGCTATGACAGATAACATAATTTTTTCTTAGGAATGGAATCAGATGTTACTTGTTTGAATTCCTCAGTTGATGCATCTGACACAAGAGGTTTGGGGATCTTAATTTTGGATCTCTCTCCTTCATACAGAAGAATAACTTGGTAAAATGATTTTCTTCATTCATAGAGCTAGAAAGATAGTTATGTGAAGGTTGTGCAATAGTGAACAAACCTAAAGATAAATTTCCAAATCATCATTTTAGAGAACACAACCCTTTGGCCCTAGTACATGTCGATATTTGTGGCCCCATACAAACTTTTTCTCTTGGTAAGAATAAATAATTTATTTCCTTTATGGATGATTTTATACCAATTTTGTGGGTATGTTTATTAATTTATAAATAATAGATCAATGCTATGTGCAATGATGCTAAAAATAAGCACAAGAAATAGATCTTGCTACTAAGAATTCTCACAAGCATACACAGGAAAAATAGAGAGAAGAAAAGAGACTGAATCACATGAATGAAGAGACGAATATTGGTGTGTATCCTTTCATTGAATAATTATGAATAATAGTGTACATAAATAGTACATCCCTCATAGAAAAATCAAATTGTATGGAAATACCTCATAAATCTCAAAAGGCTGAATTACCATAATATAGCAAAACCCCCATAGGTGGATAAAGCACTTACCAAATCTATCAAGGACCTCACGAGTTGGAAAAAGCATGAGTGAGTTCTCAAGGGATGGAAAAAACATGCTAATCCTAGAAAATGGAGAAAAACTAATGGAGGATGGGTTGGAAACAAAAGCTCCCAGTTTCCTAGTTGACTAGCTTTTATCTTATCCATAGAAAAGTAGGAAAAGCAGAAAAAGCAGAATAAAGTAGAATCTGCTGTAAAGTCCTGTATACTAATTCTGGATGGTCAAAAGGTGGTCAAGATCAACCCAGAATTGGAAATAAATCATTCCTAGGATATAGATGGCATGTATTGGCTTTAAGGTGCAAGTGGATGCCAACTAATTAAGCTAGTGGGTGAATAATTAATCAAAAAATGATTAATTAGTTTATCCTAAGTTGTGAGTGGGTTTAATATATTCCTACAGCCCCCTATAAGTCTGACTTTATGATGGTATGACAAAAAAAAATATGGATGCATATGGATGCATATAGGGCCCAACAACAAGGCTATGGTCACCCTTTAACATTTATTATGTCTAGAAAAGTGAGGAAAGAGGGAAAACCACATGGGGAAAATCCTCCCTCAAGATAGGACAAGGCACGAAATTTGAAATAATATGTATTCAACATATCCTTATCTTCACTTGAATCAGCTGAGTGAACTCCTTCTAGATGGAAAACTTGTTGAAGAAATCATGAACTCCATGATCATGTGCTGAAGTGTAGAACCTGCAAGAAGGAAGAGGAGAGACTCCTTGTATCTCATCATCTGATGAAGTAGGAGAATTATCTGAATTCTTCTTGCTGCTGTCAAACTCTGATCTGCAAACATAATCTGAAATGGAAAAGAGATATGTGCATACTCCTTCCCAAAGAGTACAAAAGTTAAGACAATTTATTTCACACCCAACTCCCTGAATAGATGCAAAACTATGATGTGAATCACATGTAAATATTCCAATATGTTGTAGCACCTGTATAGATCCGATATGACACTGATAAAACTCTGGTATATCAAAAACATTATCATATGGAACAGCAAAGACAAAGGCTTCAGTGGCTCCATGAGGATATAGGGCTAGACTAGGAAAATTATGAACAACTGGGGAAAACTGATAGGTGTAAAAATATGAATGATGGATGGGATTAAGATATGAACAATAAGTGTTTAGAACAGATCCCAACATGTTTAATATCAGTCCAAATATGAATAAGTACATGGATAACCAGCCAATGAAATATAGGAAAGACTTCAAACCATGTAATATAAATATCACTGCATAAGAGACCAATGAGGAATCAACTAGTGATATTGGGATTTGTATAGTATTTGGATTATTCATAGGTATGGTAGATGGTATGGATGGTGGTATTATATGTGTCATGACATGCATATCAGCCTGTAAACAATCTTCTAAATCAGATATACAATCTTGTGAGGAAGAGCTGCTCAAAGGTAAGTCAATATCTAGTGAAAAATCACAATTTTTCGTAGATGAATCTAGTAGACTGAGAGGAGGATACTCAAAGAAAGGTTCTGATATTTCTGATTTTTATATATCAGAGAATAAATCTATATTAGAGACATGAGAAAAGGAGGGAACTCTGGCACTCAAAGCATAAGTTATATCACCTTGGAACTGCGCAGCATGACATTGTTCTGAGGAATCAGCAGGCTTCTCTAGTTCATCTGGAACTTCGATCTTGTGCTTCTGAAGATGCTGAGACATGATGTCCATATTCTTCTTGAAACACTTCTTCTCTGACTGAAAACCCTTGCTGCAATAAGAACACTTGGATGTGCTCCCTTTCTTCTTAACTTTCTTCATTAAATCTTCATATGAATCTTCATCTTCAATTTCTAACTTTGGCTTCTTCACAATTTGCTTCTCTTTTGATTTGAATTTATTTCTTTCTTGAACCAAGAGAGCATGATCCTTTCCCTTTGGAGAATTAAGGACACCCATATGGATCAATTTATCTTGCTCCTTTTTTAGTGAAACAAGAAAAGAATTTAAAGAAGGCATTTTCCACTTAGGAACAACAAGCCTAATTGCATGAAAGGTAGACACAAAAACTAAGTAATTAGGACCCAATTTTGGAAGAATGGAAAGGATTAATTGATCATATACTTTCTCAATCCCACATTGCTTGAGCATTAGAACAAGTGACTTGAACTTGGTGAAGAAACCCTTAAGAGATTCAAAATTGCTTGGACTCAATGAGAATAACTCAATCTCCAATTGATGCGCTCTTAGCTCATCTTAAACTCCAAAGAGAGACTCCAATTGAGTCCATACTTGGTTTGGAGTGGTCAAACCATTTAGATGAAAGATTATATCAGGAGAAATAGAGAAGAAAATCAATCCATAGGCTTCATCCAACCTATTATGCCACTTAGCTTTCTCAATCACAGCATTGGGATCATTCTCCAAAGCTAGTGTAACTCTGTATAATCCTCTACTGTGCAATAGAATGGATATTTTTGGCTTTCCATTCATGGTAGTTGAAGGAAGTGAGATATATAACTGATGAATAATCCATATTGCTGAATTTATGTGCTCAAGAATAAAATCTCTGCAACCTGCAAAATAAACTAGGAGAAAATCTTGTAAGGTAGACAAGCTCTTCTTCAGAGAGGGATAGGAGACTAGATGTGCTCCTAAACTCTATAGAACTTGATCAAACTTGTTGCTCTGATACCATGTAGAAATAATAGATCAATTCTATGTGCAATGATGCTAAAAAGAATCACATGAAATAGATCTTGCTACTAAGAATTCTCACAAGCATACACAGGAAAAATAGAGAGAAGAAAAGAGACTGAATCACATGAATGAAGAGATGAATATGGTGTGTATCCTTTCATTGAATAATTATGAATAATAGTGTACATAAATAGTACATCCCTCATAGGAAAATCAAATTGTATGGAAACAACTCATAAAGCTCAAAATGTTGACTTACCAAAATATAGCAAAATTGCCATAGGTGGTTAAAGCACTTACCAAATCTATCAAGGACCTGATGAGTTCGAAAAAGAATGAATGAGTTGTGAAGGAGATGGGAAGAACATGGTAATCCTAGAATATGGAGAAAAACTAATGGAGGATGGGTTGGAAACAAAATATCCCAGTTTCCTAATTGACTAGCTTTTATCTTATCCATAGAAAAGCAGGAAAAGCAGAATCTGCTGTAAAGTCCTGTATACTAATTCTGGATGGTCAAAAGGTGGTCAAGATCAACCCAGAATTGGAAATAAATCATTCCTAGGATATATATGGCATGTATTGACTTTAAGGTGCAAGTGGATGCCAACTAATTAAGCTACTGGGTGAATAATTAATCAAATAATGATTAATTATTTTATCCTAAGTTGTGAGTGGGTTTAATATATTCCTACACCCCCCTATAAGTCTGACTTTATGATGGTATGAAAAAAAAAATATGGATACATATGGATGCATATAGGGCCCAACAACAAGGCTATGGTCACCCTTTAACATTTATTATGTCTAGAAAAGTGAGGAAAGAGGCAAAACCACATGGGGAAAATCCTCCCTCAAGATAGGACAAGGCACGAAATTTGAAATAATATGTCTTCAACATATCCTTATCTTCACTTGAATCAGCTGAGTGAACTCCTTCTAGATGGAAAACTTGTTGAAGAAATCATGAACTCCATGATCATGTGCTGGAGTGTAGAACCTGCAAGAAGGAAGAGGAGAGACTCCTTGTATCTCATCATATGATGAAGTAGGAGAATTATCTAAATGATTCTTGCTACTGTCAAACTCTGATCTGCAAACATAATATGAAATTGAAAAGATATCTATGCATACTCCTTCCCAAAGAGTACAAAAGTTAAGACAATTTATTTCATACCCAATTCCCTGAATAGCTGCAAAATTGTGATGTGAATCACATGTAAATCTTCCAATCTATTGTAGCACCTGTATAGATCTGATATGAGGTTGATAAAACTCTGATATATCATGTCAAAACCCCAAATTTTCTAAAAAATTTAAAATTTTTAAATGCATATAAATATCATAATTTCAATAAACTAATTATTAAATTAGTTATATGTTACCAATTCATTATCTGAATTATTTATTGGTTATGTTTAAAGATAGAACAGTTCTTTTCAGTTTACTGACTTGTTTTCTCTTTGCGACCACAAGGTGGGACTGTCATGCAAAGCTGAGCTTACTTATCTTTCGAGTCGCATGCAAAAAGTTTTCATGTTCTTACAGACTACAGGTAAGAAGTTTGGGTGATGTTTGTCGAATTTCTAAAGTATTTAAATACAAGTTCGTCGCAAAATAAAAGCTCAGTAAGAAAATAAATGCTAAACAATTTCCAACACTTATTGAGGTAAATTCATTAACTTCCCTTGTTTCTAGTAGAAGTAAATTTATGGTTCTTAATGATTACTGAACTATTTCATATCTATCATAGTCGTCAAGTGTAGAAATGCCTTACTAACTCTTTACCATAGGGTAAGAGTAGCAGAGTTATAAAATCTATGGTATAATTTAAATTGTGTACAATTACATTTACCTAGAAATGTAAACTGATAAGGGGTTTATGTATTACTGTTTCCATTTTCAAACCTTGAACTTTAAAAGAGTCTACAACTTTATTTCAAGCTGCTTTTTGAGAAAACTATACTAATGTTGATGCATAGAGTTTTTTATTCACACATCAACTGTTTTCAAACATAACTGGAGCTTACTTTAGTAAGATAGATATCTCACTGAAACAAGTTTTATCCTATCCCTTATATATATATATATATAAAAGGGACATTTCCTTAAGGGACTATAATTCTTTAAAGAATGCATGACATAATAGTTATATGGCCTAACTATTTTATTATGGTGAATCTTTTGATAAGAGAAAATGTGGCTTAACCTTGCCATGTCATAATTTATGGTTAGAGGACATTTACCTTAAACAAAAGTTTTCACGACATAGTAGTTACTACTCTCTTTCGTATCTTTTTACCAAACATTACTATTTTAACAAATACAGATCAGGCCATTGAGATTATTATGAACAATAGGATAAAATGCCATAGTTTTTACTCTATAACCTCCTTTATAATCTTCCAAATTATACTTTTACGTTAAGTTAGAAGTTGATCAAACTAATATATCATAATGCATATAAAAGAAAAAGGTATAAGGTGTGAAATAAGAGGCCTAAGAATTAGCCATGTTCATGATCAAATTAAAGCTTAATCCTTATTTTATGTTCTATAAACTTTATAAAAGAACTTCCTCCTTTACATACATTTATAAGCTAGGGTGAATATTATTTACCTAGCAAGAAAGGTTATAATTATAACCATGGCATGATGTAGTGTTGATTTCATAAAACCATACTTTATAAGTATAAGGGTCGTCATATGATTTCCCACGACCTCGATGATTGCAATGACTAGGATTTATAGTAATGAAAACTTATATTGTTTCCATGCAGCATATACGATGGCTGACTTGCAACGAGGACTAAAGTGTAACCATTGATTAAGATAAATGATTGGGAATCATTTTCTTGATGGGACTTTCGCTAGAACTATACACTCAAACCCACAGTTCGTTAAATATTTGATGGGCTATCGTGGCGTTATCTTGAACATAAGCTGCATGAATATAATGGACTCTCCCTTGAACCCTAATCTTATTATACTTTCCGTTCTTCTCAGCCTCCTGCCACTCTGCGATGGTGCTGGTGCACCCTTGTTGCGCCGCTCCCCTGCAATAATATTATCCCTGCTCATTATCATCCTCGTGGGCTTGTCTAAAAACACGTTAAAGAATGTTGTCCTGAAGTGTTACTGATTGATAGGTGTTAGTGGTTCTTCCTTCAGGGTTTCACTGTCTTATTAGCTCAATCCCGAACCCTTGACTAAAACAAACTCCGTCCTCAGTGAGAATCCAAGTCTTTTCCTTCTGCATTGCGATTGGGTATTGCTGTATGTTAATCGTCTTCTCCCTTCCTGCAGTAGGGTTTCCTCCTCGTGTTGGTGGTTATTTTATTGTTGCTGGTGGTTGCCCCTCAATATAAAGATTAGGTAGGAAGACTGTAAGTCCTTCCTCCATTTTACTATCTTATTTTAAATACATGAATATTTATTCCAACTTACAAATTTTTAACATTACTGTGTTCTTCGTGGATATAGGTCTCAGCCCTCCCTTCTGCGTGGCTTGAGGTACAAAGTTGGGCAGCATTTACAAGTTCACGGTAAGCCTGGTTAAACCATGGCACTTTCTCCTTGTGTGGTCCCTTTGGGACTTTTTAGGGTTGGTGTGTTGAGGCCTACAACCCCTACGGTTTCATTTTATCCTGTTACATAGTTTGTTATTTTTGTGGTTGATGAGGCCCTGCATTGTACAAGGGTGCTCCAACTTCGGCCGTAACTGTAGATGTTAGTTTTTGTTTCAATACTGGGTCAGAAGTAAACATGTAACAGAGGGGAGTTATGCCATACTCTCAAATACTTGAAGAAGCCGAGGGCTTTGGAAAGTCATCCGACTTTTTCTTATCTTTGCTGTGTATAAATCATGAGGCCATAAGCTAAAGTTGGAAAGGGGTTTACGACCCTTGATTTCTTACTTCTGTTTGTAATTTGATATTACAGGGTTTTCACCCTAACTCCGTAATATAAGTTATTAATGCAGTTTTATTTTTTTAAATATTTCTTTATTTATAATGTAGTATTGAAAATTGTTTGTTTACTTGTGTTATAATTATCATATTTGGAGCTCGGCAGTAAGAAAATATTTACAACATTTTGTAATTATCTTTGATTTATAATATACCTCTGTAAATTATGAGGTTATTAGTTAGGTTGTATAATAATTGCTTAAGCTCGATAAGTCGAGCATTTTGTCACTCTGTTGATTAATGGCCGTACGTTAATGTACTTGATTTTTATTCCATAATAATTTTATAAATTATTAATAGGGTTTTCTTGTACATAAAAACTGTTCATGTTATTATGTAAATAAAATAAAACAATTCATGTTTCTTTGTGGAGTGCTTAAGTAACTAATAGTTACTTCTTTTTCTCTTAGGTATAAAAGTTTTATTTTATTTCATGTTACTAAAATTAGATAGAACACTATAATAACACTGTTTCTATACTTAGTATATAACCTGCATACTTAGTCCATGCATCGTATATAATAGAAAGAATATATTATAAAATGTTATCTTACCTGTAAGTACTATGGCTTCTATTTCTATTTATACTTAGTTTACTTTATTTAAAAGAATTGTAAATGTTGTTATAAAATTGTTACCCTTATTCTTTGTTTATTTATAATCGTAAATAAACTTAGTAATTTATTACTGTGTTATTACACTTAATGTACTATATTCTTTACAGAAGTACTCTCTGTATTCTAGATTGTCTTGATTATGTTATAGGTTAATATTTAGAAAAATAGAAGTAAAAGAACTAAGTACTGCATTTGATGACAACTTAAAAGTATAGGATGGCATTTATAGAATTTGTTTATGCTTAAGTAAATAAAACTAAATAAATGAAACACATAGATTACTATCCATAAGTAAAATATGGAATTCAATAAGTCACCTGTAGAAACAAATCAACATTCTAGCTAATCTTTCTTTCAATTTTTTTTGTTTATTATACAAGTAGTAGTTAAATCTGGAAAGAAGTAGACTGTACAGCATCTTTATTCAACTTAATCCCACTCTAGTGAACTATTATACTCTTCTCTTGAATTCAATTAATCAAGAGATTACTGAAAGTAACTACTGTATCAAAAAGTGTTTCATCTACTCATTCCTGCTACTGTCAGTAATTAATATAGCTGCTTACTCTGTTTCTAAAAGACTGACAGTTTCAGTACAGGTTAATACTACTAATACAATGATATTTCTTCTGATAACAACACAAAGAAAATATTCTATAACTCCATTAACATTCTATTCTGCATTTTCATCATACTATTTTCATTTATAATTTCACCCCTGTGCTGGAGTATGATCTGGTCACTCCAGATGAGGAAAAACACAAAAGGGGTTTTACTTTTCATCAAAAGATTTTATTACTAAACAAACTAAAAACAACTTCATTACTAAACCATCTAAAACTTTACATCATAAGCTATAAACATAACATTCAATCATATATAGTTAATAAAATAAAGACTGTTAGATGACAGAACCTGTTCTTGAGCTTGGACAACAACATCAATGGGAGGTTGTTCCTCCCTACCAACTCCTGGAGAGTGCTCAAGCAACAACTCCTTAGGACCCCCGAGCTTGCTCTGGTCTCCCTGGCTGGAACTAGGTGCAACAATAATCACGTACCAGTCTTCAGACTCAATACAAACCCTGAACTTATCAGTAAGTTCTCTCAGCTAGCAAGCCATAATAGACCAAGTTACTACGGATTCTCTCTCAAAACACATTCCTTATATTTTTTCCCTTTTCCCCAATGACTTCCTTGAAGAGCATTCCTCCTGAATGATTCTTCTCCTGGAAAATATCTGAGCAACCTCAGACTTATTCATTGGGTACTTTTAAAATATTGCCTAGGTCTTTTTGGGCTAGTTGTCATTTATTGAGCCACCTGCTCTGATCCAAATTTCTTGGGGGATCATGACCCCAAATGTAGGGAAGTTTCCACCTGCAACATAGGAAGTGTTTGAGGATGCTGCCACTTGTCTTTTGCCCTCCACCTAGTTTCTTCTACCAGTTTGACCAGTACACTCTTATTAACAACTCTCCCATGTTGTTGTCTCCATTTTTTATTTATTAATAATAAAATATTTAGAATTACATTCCACTTCTTTTGACTCTGCTGAGTCATCAGTTCCTACTTAGCATTAACTTTAACATAATGCCTTAGGAAATCAAATTAAACAATTAACATTATTTTACAAAATTGGGGTATGTGACATATCATAAACTTTAGCATATGGAACAGCAAAGACAAAGGCTTCAGTGGCTCCATCAGGATATAGGGCTAGACTAGGAAAATTATGAACAATTGGGGAAAACTGATAGGTGTAAAAATCTGAATGATGGATGGGCTTAAGATCTGAACAATAAGTGTTTAGAACAGATCCAAACATGTTTAATATCAGTCCAAATATGACTAAGGACATGGATAACCAGCCAATGAAATATAGGAAAGACTTCAAACCATGTAAGATAAATATCACTGCATAAGAAACCAACGACGAATCAACTAGTAATCTTGGGATTTGTATAGTATTTGGATTATTCAGAGGTATGGAAGATGGTATGGATGGTGGTATTATATGTGTCATTACATGCATATCAGCCTGCAAACAATCTTCTAAATCAGATATACAAGCTTGTGAGGAAGAGCTGCTCAAAGGTAAGTCAATATCTAGTGAAAACTCACAATTTTTGGGAGATGAATCTAGTAGACTGAGAGGAGTATCATCAAAGAAAGGTTCTGATATTTCTGATTTGGATATATCAGAGAATAAATCTATATCAGATACATGAGAAAAGGAGAGAACTCTGGCACTCAAAGCATAAGTTATATCACCTTGGAACTGCGCAGTATGACATTGTTCTTAGGAATCAACAGGCTTCTCTAGTTCATTTGGAACTTCGATCTTGTGCTTCTCAAGAAGCTGAGACATGATGTCCATATTCTTCTTGAAACACTTCTTCTCTGAATGAAAACGCTTGCTGCAATAAGAACACTTGGATGTGCTCCCTTTCTTCTTAACCTTCTTCATTAAATCTTCATATGAATCTTCATCTTCAATTTCTGACTTTGGCTTCTTCACAACTTGCTTCTCTTTTGATTTGAATTTCTTTCTTCCTTGAACTAATAGAGCATGATCCTTTCCCTTTGTAGAATTGAGGACACCCATATGGATCAATTTATCTTGCTTCTTTGTTAGTGAATCAAGAAAAGAATTTAAGGAAGGCATTTTCCACTTAGGAACAACAAGCCTTGTTGCATGAAAGGTAGACACAAAAACTGAGTAGTCAGGACCCAATTTTGAAAGAATGGAAAGGATTAATTGATCATCTACTTTCTCAATCCCGCATTGCTTGAGCATTAGAACAAGTGACTTGAACTTGGTGAAGAAACCCTCAAGAGATTCAAAATTTCTTGGACTTGGTGAGAATAACTCAATCTCCAATTGATGCGCTCTTAGCTCATCTTGAACTCCAAAGAGAGACTCCAATTGAGTCCATACTTGGTTTGGAGTGGTCAAACCATCTATATGAAAGAGTAGACCAGGAGAAATAGAGAGGCAAAGCAATCCATAGGCTTCATCCAACCTATTATGCCAGTTAGCTTTCTCAATCACAACATTGGGCTCATTCTCCAAAGCTAGTGTAACTCTATATAATCCTCTACTGCGCAATACAATGGAGATTTTGGCTTTCCATTCGTGGTAGTTGAAGGAAGTGAGAATTATAGCTGATGAAGAATCCATATTGCTGAATTTATGTGCTCAATAATAAAATCTCTGCAACCTGCAAAACAAACTAGGAGAAAATCTTGTAAGCTAGACAAGCTCTTCTTCAGAGAGGGATAGGAGACTGGA